>JAJHSJ010000008.1:1141873-1241025 GCA_021015155.1 Magnolia officinalis
GATTGAGTTTTTGAGGTAAGTACACAAGACTAAAAATGCTAAGATTGAAACATTTGCAAACTCACCTGTAGCATGACTCACCAATCATGAACTTTTGGGGGACTTACCAAGACTTCTTTTACAATTGAAAGAAGCCCTGGGACCTTCAAATGTTCCCATGACCTTGTGCCTGACACGTTTGTGCATGTGTACATTTGCATTTACACAAAAAAAGCATGAATGCATACATGTGCAAATCTACTATGAGGGGGCAGGTACAAAATTTGTTAGAGTAGAATGAGTAAGAAACGCATCTCTGTCTTCCAAGTTGAAAAGGCATAAACAAAGTAGGGGTATGACCTTATCTTCTTGAAAAGAATATCATAATAGGTGTTTCATGTGAGTTGTACCTGACCATCAGTCAATGGCCTGACAGCAACATGCATAGCACTTTTGAAACACACACATTGCTTTGACATTCTATATGGGCATCAACATTAAACACATTTTCCATGCAAACAGATCATGAGAAGTATTTTGTTAACCTTCAGTGTTAAAGAAATATGTTAACTTTCCCAAACAAGAAGAAGAAGACGTGTCGCCACATCTCCATTTGCATCACTATCTCATGTTATTCTCCTCCCGTGACTCTCAGATCGTGTAGAATTTTTTTCAGCCCCTGAATTTTCCAATATCAAAAGATTAACAAATCATTCATTGTGTCAGTCAAGGGGGATTGTCGAGTTTACATGGTATATGCATGCTTGCAAACATGCGGATGCATGAGAGCTAAGGTGCGATGTGTATGTACTAGAATTGTTTGTGTATATGGGCATTATAAATAGAATGCACATAGATATGGATAAATGTTTTGAACATATCAAGGGCAGAAGATCATACATTTCATAAATGTTTACTCCCATCTGTTGGAGCTCCGTTTCTGAAATGAGTTCTAGAGCCATGCCAAAAAAGTTACCATGTAGAACAGGTTGAATGCTGTTGAGAAAAATCATGGCCACCAAAAGATACCCGAGCTTGATTGTTTCTCTTATGACCTCTGGTTTATCAGTGAACAGCTTTTGGAAGTGGCTCCTGGCGATGATGAGAACTGCAGCTGTGAAGAGAATTCCAAACAATGCCAACATAGAAACAACCACCACTACTAAAAACTCTGCCGCTTTTGGACGGCCAGCCCCTAGTTCATTCGAGACACGCACGCTGCAAGGAAATTGAAATTAGATAAGAATAAAGTGTTTGGGTGTTCTTGCCTTTTGAGGAAGCTAGTCATTCGAAAGTGGAAATGCAACTCTTTTGAATGTCAATCCAGAGATTGGCAAATCAATAGCCCTTCTTTGGATGCTCATTTAAAAATCGCCAAGGATATCCAATCCAATTGTGATTGGGGTGTATACAAACAATAGCTTAATCATTGCAAATGACCCAAACCACAATCAAATAAAGAGATCGCCAACCTGACAGCCACATTGAAACTGATTGCAACCATCAGTGTCCACAGCTCCAAGTTCATACTACAAAAGAAAAAAAAAGGATTAGAAAGGTGAATTTGGGTTGGAAGAATTCAAGAACCACTAAAAAAATCACATTGAATGCAAATAGGTTGGAAATGTATGAGTAACTCACCAGATAGAGACAGCATCAACAACTATTTCTGGCTTATTTTTCAAAGAACCCACTAAAAGGATCACTGCAGTAAGTACCACAACTCCAATTTGTAACTAAACTGACAATGTCTTAGCAAAAAGATATTAACACAGATATTGTAAAACAAGTTTCCCAATGGGTTGGATCTAGATCATAGTTCAAAAGCTTAAAGTATGGACTCGACTTGATGTCCAACCAAGGTGAGTCGACTTGAAGACTCCGACAAGTCTTTACTTGACTCATCTTGATATCTAATAAATAGTCTAATAATATTTATATTATTAATAAGTGATTAAAGTGTCTGTATACAATTAATCAAGGGCGAGTCAACTGAGTTGATGTCCAAATCTAGTACATTCCAATTCTACAGGACAACTCAGTCCAAAAGCCAGCTGAGTAATGGGAAGTTCACCGCATAAGCGAACAATTGCGGGATCACAAAGATATAAATTAAGAACACAAATTAGGAACACAGATATAAATTTATAAAAAATTAATAATAATAATAAAGAAAGCACTATCTGCTAATACAACACTTTGATTGGAACTTCATAATGTATGTAAAATGAAACGTAGGCTACCCACCCAAGAGTAAATATTGAGATATAAACTGAAAGTGTGATAGATATGTTTCATCCATCAGGGCCACATGTACCATGACCTCAGGGACCTGTAGATTTTTCATCCATCAGAAAAGAAAGACGAAATAAGCTTCAAAGGATAGATTCTGATAAATGTGGCGGCTATTACAAATCCAGTCTGTTAGATGGGTACAAGAAACAACCGAAATTGCAAGATTCTTGTGATGCCTCAAGAAGACAAGGGAGTTAGAGTGTATAATGTAGTTGTTTATAGGTAGTTCATCCAGTACTGCCTCCGGAGTCATGGCATTTTCTTTTTGTGTCTCCATATCATCTACCATACACACAACACATTTGTATGATGATCTGTAACACCATCCCTTGGGCCTCCATTGTTTGGCCACCAACAAAAAGTTGCTTTACTTGGCCTATCCTAACCACCAAATTTGAAGTCAATGACCAACACCGAAGACCATAACTACAACTTCATGTTTCCACAAATATCCAATCCTAGATGCATATTGAGAAAATTTTCACAAAAAATGGAATGCTTACATACTTTGAAATTTTTTTAAAAGATTTTAAATACAAAATATGTTTTTATTGGGAGGGCTACAGAAGATGATATTCTTGTCGACGAATGCATCCTAATGCACAAAACTCTCTATGAAACTGTATTGCAATTACTATATGAAAAGTTATAAAATGGTCGACGGAAGTCCAATGAAGGGAACTCATCATGTTAGATGATTATAATAGATGCTACTAGTCAACAATGAAAATGGAAGCCAATAGCAATCAATGATCTTAACTGCAGGTTCACTCCTATAATGATCATGCAGCTTTGTACCCATGCTCCATACTTAATGGCTCTTTCTGTTTGAGTACGCATGGGACAGTGTCGAAGTCAGAACAAGTAATATATCGGCCAATAGCATTAAGGAAGCCGATTCCTTTGAAAAACCATACCAAGGCTTTTGAGTTGCTTCTCGCGCTTTGGCTCATAAATTGGGCTCTTATCCTACATAAAAGGCAAGTGGAGAATATTGACATGAACATCATGAAAAGAGAAACCGCAATGCCACAAAAAGGTGCATATATAAGGGAAACAAGACCACCCAACACTGGTTTAAATGAATCCAAGCATATGAAGTTAGATGGTTTCAAAAATGAATCACAACATGCTCAACTCATATAAAAAAGCAACCTTAGGAGCAGGCTTGGTAGTACTAACTGCAGCCTGCAGGTACATCCATATGACATTTACATGATTAAGCTTGATATATTTCTATCAGATAACTTATGGTTGGGACCAGGATTCATAAAGCCAGACCAAATAGTTGGGACCAGGCTATTATGATGATGATGAATACTCTTTGAAGATTGGCAGTTCAAGGAATGGAGGATCTTTTTAATTCAATAGTTTACTAGTTCTTCTGCCCTCTTAATTAACTGCTTGGATGCAGGTCGAATAAATATTTTTGATGGTCAATACACACACACACACACACACACACACACACACACACACACACTATACTATACAATATAGGCAACATCATAACTATCTAATTTTGGCCAAGACACATACAAGCTGGGGCAATGGGCCACCTGCTAAACGACTTCGACCTTGCATGAACTTCCTTGCTGACTTTAGCATGTACATGCAATCCCGCATATATTAATGACAATAAATAACAATATGTACTGTGTTGGACATACAATCAATCTATTTAACTAGTGAAGTTGGATATGGATATCCATGTACTGTTTTATATATCCACATTAGAAAAAGGAAAAAAATTACAGGAGAAGATTTCTCAACTTCACAAACTCAGTGAGGAAAAAAAAAAACGAGATATCTCATCACATGATGGTTACGTGAATGAAATTCAAGTTTCCACACCAAATACAAGAAAAAGAGTACTACGAGACATGAAAACTATAGTCAATTTTTTGAAAATGAACTGCAATTTAATTATTTGAGAACCATTGGAAGATTTTATATCACACCTGTGACCAAATCATAACACCTCCTAAGAATGCATGGGTGTGAAGTATTTCATTCTCTGAATTAAGGCCCATGTGCACCAGAAAGTCTCCAGATCTCTGCAGCCCAAAAAGCACAGCAAATGAATTTCTGCCAAAAGAATAATAGTGACACAATTCTCTTGACTCACCTTCCAAAACCATGGCAGCACACCAAAGAACAAAATTGTGGTATCCATTAGGATGGTTATAGCCCCATGAATAAAGTGGAAGTTGCTAAAATATATAAACCTCAAAGAAGTTAGTCTCAGCCAGCCAGAGATTCCAATCTATATAACCAATTTAATTTCATGTAATAAGAAGACCGATGAAGCTGTAAACTAATTCAACCACTGAAATGGATCGACAACATGTTTAAAGCAGATTGTTGAATCACAAGCGCATACACATAGGATGCAGAATGATCCTCAATGGATAAAAACAAACCTTTTATCAAGACTAAATGCTTGAGACTTCTCAACTTTTTCTTGACTGACCACTCCAACCAAAGGTTTAGGAAGAATTGGCAGCTTTAGAGATGCATGTTGCCGTATATCCAGATATGTCTCAAAGATGTACATCAAGACCACAAAGCCTGCAAGATGGGATTCTCAAAACCAAGAAATTCAAGCAGAAATTAAACTTGACAATGCAGAAAATGATCAAACATTTATTAAGCATTTTCTAACAATAGTCAAAACAGAAATACAAATACATGACACCAACCACATTTATTAGAGTTAAAAAGGAGTAGGAATACAAAGAGGTTTATATACATGGACCTGAAAGTCAAGCAGCTCTTGCTAGAAATTAAATGGTTAAATAAAAAAAAACTTCCATGCAGACAACAAACCAAGTAACTAAAGTATGGATGACAGTGTGAAAGTTCCTTGTTTATGGATACCCCACAATTTAATAAAAAGGAAAAGAAGCACAAAAATGAAAGATGACAATGCAACATGAACATAGTAAATACATCGATCAGCCAGGAACTGCAGTGCGCAGCAGATATCGAGAATAAACTGACTATCTGAGGCAGAACAGATGCTCATCTGTCATACAAGCATTTGCCAAATTCTGAATCTAAATAAGCAGCATTTCCAATAGTTCTTTGCTCCAAACTGATAGAAGCGGGGAAACAAATCTTCCGCCATTGCTTTTTTAGATATCCTTCAATCCCACAATGGTTACATGGGACATCCAACAAGCCCTAAACCTGTCAAATGAGCTAGAAAGTATAGTTGCAGCCAAAGTTTTTGTTTTGTGCCCACAGTTAATTTGATTCAAAAACTTGGCAAATTTCATGGAACTCCCAGGACCCATTTCTCATTTCCATCTCACATAAAAACACCATATACAGGGACTGTAAACTTGAGAGCCAAAATTCTGTATTTATTTACAGTTTGTGAGGCCTAAATCCAATGGTTGCCAAAAAAAAAAAAAAATGCCTCACATTACTTGGGACGTGTTTGGTTTAAGGGATTTGAAGGTTTAATCTTGGTATTGGCCGGGCGTCCCAAACAGACCGGAAATAGCAATCCCGGGATATAGCAATCCCATAGATCTTGCACCAATCTACTGACGCAGCTATCATTACCAAGAAATCTGCGCAATCCACTCTAATACCATCCAATTCCATCCAATCTGCCTGGCCAAACAGGCCCTAATGGTGGGCGTTCAATCACCACAGGCCCTAATGGTGGGCGTTCCATGCAAGGTTGGCCTGTATCTGAAATGCCCAAAATGGCCAATATGGGTGGTTGACTCTGTTCGGCACGCCCGGCCAATCCCAGGATTTAACTTCCAATCCCTTCCAACAACATCCAATCCCTTCCAATCCGACCGGCCAAACGGGCCCTTAGATTTCAGAAACAGGGAGAGGGGAATACGGATTGAAGGATTGAAAGATTTGAGAAAGAGATAAAGAGGGAGAAAGAAAGAAACGAACCGTGCTCCGTCTTCTTCTCCTTCTCTTTCTTCTTCTCCTTCTTGCAGCGAAATGGGTTTTTGAAAACAGAGAGGGGGATGCGGCCTTGAGACAGGGAGAGAGGGTGAGGGAGATCGGGAGATCGAGAGAGGGCAAGCGGGAGAGATGGAGAGAGATGGAGAGAGAGATGGAGAGATGGGTTCGTCAGGCGAGCGGGAGAAAATGGCGGACGGGCGTTTTGGGTTTTGAAGGGATTTTGAGGTTTTGGAGGGGCGCGTGACGGACGGGTCCCTGGGCATTTTATGTTTTTAGTACTGTGGGGCCCACTATGATGTATTTCATATATCCACTCCGTCCATTAATTTCAAATTATTATTATAAGTGTTGATAAAAAAAATGAGTTAGATCGAATCTATAAGGAGACCACATAATATATTAACAGTATAAATTTAATTTATATTATTTCTTATGGTGTGGTCCACTTAGAGATTTAAACTATATAATTTTTGGGCTCATACACTAAATTTATATATTAGAATTTTTGGACGGCTTAGATCAAATGCATATATTCCAGTGGACCTCATGGATCCCCTTAAGTACCATTTATATTTAATATATTTTAGGTGGGGAGGTAGCTTTAGCGACAGAGCACTTAGGCTATAGCTATGGATTAAATCCGTAGCTATATTACAACGGATTAAATCCGTAGCTAAAAGCTTCCACCCTCCATAGCCTTTGCTCGATTTTTTTGTAGGATCTTCTTCTTTTTTTTTCGGTGGGGGGCTTGTGTTAGGCAAACTAAGATTGTATCATTAATTTATTAAGAAAAAGACATAATTCTATTATAATAAGAATACCATTGAATTACTAATTCGTTTAATCACTATTATATTTTATGCAGAAATTTTCAAAATGACTTTACAATCTTAAGGAATCAGTTTAGCATTTGGACTACCAACTTGATATTAGTTACAATCTTAAGGAATTAATTTAGCATTTGGACTACCAACTTGATATTAGTTTGATGAGGTATTCATCCAGTGATTTTGACCATGGATTTGGCAAAAAAGAAAAAGAAAGAGAATTTCTATGATCCAATGGTTCTATCCAACTGATGTAATTCTTTTCCCTGACGAGTGTGAATCACTGCTCTGTTTTCAAATATATATTGATGTACAACTAACGAGATGGTTAGAATTATCAAACCTGGTAGCCTCTAATGTAATGGATGATACAGATAAAATTTATCTGTGAATACCAATAGGGATGGGCTAGGCTGGAACAGGGATGGGTTAATATAAAATAGGCTAAGCCGGAACAGGATGTGTAAAACTGAATGTGATTGGATCCTCGAGTGGGAATCTTGGTGAGGGTGGATAGGGTGGAATCTGTAGAGATCACACAGGCAAAGTTATCTTTGCCTTTGGTAACTTCTATGGCAGGGTCACTAATACTGTGGCTGGAATACATGCGGTGTTTGATGGCATTATGTATTTCATCGACTTGGGTCTCGGGAACAATATTGTGGAATCTGACTCCAAAATTGTTTTTCCTGCCATATTTAATCCCCTTGCACCAGCCTCATGGAAGATTTGGTACCAGGTGCGGGTTATTGCCTGCTTGAGAATTGTTATAAATTTTAGGATTGCCCACACCTTTAGAGAAGGAAATTCATTGGCGGATGGTCTAGGAGAACTTGTGAGTAGTGGAAGGCCTAATCGTTTGTTCTGTAGTTGGGGTGAGCTCCTGTACGATATCCAGGGCTTGGTGGCGATGAATAGTGAAGGTATGGCAAATGCTTAGAAAAGCCGGCTGGTCAAGGTGGTAATTAAAGGGCATTGGGTAATCCTTTGTAAAGTTCTCCCCAGATGAAATATACACACGGCTTGAGCTGTTTTTTTTTTTTTGAAAAAAAAAAAATGTAAATATTATATTATGAAGCAGCCAAAAATGAGGTGGTTCAAATAATCAAGTAGACCACACTGGTAAGATTTCATTTAATGGTCCATTATCAACTGTTGAGACTTCCTATGACTCACCAACTACTCAGTTCTGCCTCGTTTATGGGCCAATGATATAAAAGGAGATGAGAAAACTGATGGACAGTGTTGATTGCCAAAGTTAACGAAGGTGGCCCCATTTCAACCTTTTAAAGGCCATGCAAATTTCAGGAGTACCGGTGGTTGTTGACTCTTGTTGGAGGAGAAATCGGGTAAAGAAATTATGTATGTTGAGGATCTATGCCTGGCGTATGCCTGATGAATGGCTGCCTGGGAGATGGCCTCTGTTTTATTTGCGAGCTTAATGGAGCTCAACCTTAGTCCATTTCTTTTGCTGCTGTTGCCCCTGACATCTTCCATTACCTTCAGCCTAGTAGAACTTTATGTACATATAGTAGGGCCAGAGTGCCAGAGTAGTGTGCTACTGCCCGATCTCTGCTGCTGTTCCTGTAGAGTTTGACGCCAGAGCCACTCTTCATCTGTCTTCTTTATCCTCCATTCGTTTAGACCCCATTATGGCTTGCTTTGCTGGTTTTCTTGTGTAGCTCCTCATGGGTTTGGTATATGGTGGCAAGGCCGTCTTTTTTGTGGAAGCTGTCTGAAAGATGTAATTTTTCTTTTGATTCAAGAAATTTACGAGTGGTGTATTCCTAACTTTCTTGAGAGAGAGAGAGAGAGAGCCCAACCGTGATGAATGTCTTATCCACACCACTCATCTGTTTGACCAGATCATTTTAGGGAATTAGCCTGGAATTAAACCACACCCAAAGCTCAAATGCACCACATCATAAGAAAACAGTGGGAATTGAATGCCTACTTAGAAGTTTTAGATCAAGCTCATATTTTGTTATTCCTGTATCTATGTCTATGCGACCTTACTAACAGGTTGGGTGGATGTCATTATCCCCACCGTTTTCTGCAGTGTGGTCCACTTGAACTTTGGATATGCTTCAATTTTGGGCTCATGTGGAAAAATGGATGGACAGCCTGGATATGACACATACATTCACAGTAAGCTCCGCAGAGTTTACTCAGTACACTATAGCATGCTGCGTTACCCAGGACGCAATCCGCTTACCTCAAACCAAAGACCATCAAAGCTGTGGAGCATTGAGGACCCCATTTTAGATGGTCCGCGCACCAAAAGCTTCCCACAATAGAACAATCCTAACTGTTCAATAGGCGGTCGTTAACCCAGACACTTAATATATTAGAGTAACAAGGCCAAATATTAAGAGTTCAGGATCTCCCAATCCTTATTATTTTTGGCATTGCATAGTCAATGCATGATGAGGCCCATTGTATCGATGGTTAGGATCATTTGAACCATGGACCCCACTCACGTAAACCAAATATCCATATTTGTTTTTCCTTCATCCAGGTCTATGTGACCTTATCGACAGATTGGATTGCAAGTAAATATTAAATGGGCCCTAGGGAGTTTTTAACGGTGGATGATAGTCACCAGGTGTGGTCTACTTTTAGATTTGGATCTGCTTATCTGTTTTTGGGTGATGCTCTAAAATGAGATGGGAAAAGAGGGTGGACGGTCTGGATATACAATGCATAGATAAAAGCCCCACTGTGAGGGAGGCACCATGTTGGCTCATGCCTGGGTCGCACCTAATCTGGGAGAGTCAGATGGACTGGACTCGATAGTGACCTCGCCATTGAAGAGGTGTACTGGTCGGTGGTGTGAGCCCGACGTATTTTAACTATGTCGTCCATTCATTTTTCTTAAGGTATTATTCTGAAAATCATTTTTCTTAAGGTATTATCCCAAAAATGAAGCAGATCCAAATTTCAAATGGGCTGTACCATTGAAAATAGTGCTGATTTAATATCCCCAATTAAAAACTTCCTGATGGGTCTAATATTTGTGTTTTCCTGTCATCTTTGTCATTTTGATCTAATAAATATGTTGGATGACAAACAAACCTTATAGTGGGCCTTAGGAGGTTTTAAACGGTGAACTATCAATTACCATTGTTTTCTTGTGGGGTGGTCCACCTGAGATTTGGATCTGCTTCATTTAGCCGCTTATGCCATAAAATAATTATCCAAAACGGCTAGCCAGAGTAGATAACCAAATGGATAAAATAAATAAATCATTGTGAGGCAACTAAATTAAAGTAGCAACCTTGTTACTGATGTTCTCATTGCGAAATCCGCGTATGGCAAGGGATGGTGAGCGGAGTAGGTGCGACGCCAGTCTCACTGAAATCGGTGTACTCCTAAGCACGAGGCTTACCTTGATGTGCGCTATTTTATATCGAGGTTGTCCATCTGTATTTCCAAATCATTATGAATCATGGGCAGAAAAATTTAAGTAGACCAAATCTCAGATGGACCAAAGCACAAGAAACAGTAGTGTTTGAACATTAAAAAAAAAATGGTTGATGGCCACAAATATTTTGGATCATGATATTTACTTTATCCTTCATCCATGAGTCCGTGACCTTATCAAAAGGCTGGATATGCCATGCGTACATCAAGGTGGACCCCCACTGTGAGGGCCCCACCATATGTAGTGAGACCAGGGTGGCACTGACTCCACTTTCCAAATCGGATAGAAAGCTAAGTCGGCCTACTATGGTGTTTGTAAAAAAATTATGCCGACCATCCATTTTTCATATCATTTTAGGGATTGCCTAAAAAATGATGCAGATGCAATGATCAAATGGACCACACAAGATAGATCCATTTTACGGTCTAAAGATGGACTCTCATTGAAACTTCATAGGCCCCACCTGATATTCAAATCTGCCTCATATTTTAAGATCATGGCATAAAATGAGTTTACAAAATGGATGGACGACATTACGGGTCAATCGTATACACAAGGGTCTTGTAAACTATTCTCTTTAGCATTTTTTTATTTTTATTTTTTCTATGTGTGCACACACACCCCCACACTCACGCAGTAGTGGAATTTCACCACCTATGGGTACTCGAACCCTTGAACCATTATTGAAACTCCTAAGAATCTACCACCGGAGCAAGAGTAAGGACCCATTATTTACTCTTTAGCATGCCCACCCATTTGGGGTAGAATCAAGACAATGAATGGCGTACCGTCCTTACTCTTGCTCCGGTGGTAGACTCTCAAGAGTTTTAACACTTGGTCAAGAGTTCCAATTCCGGTAGGTGGTGAAATCCCACTACTGGCAAAAAAAAAAAAAAAAAAAAAAAAAAGACAATGAATGGCGCATGGGGTTGATGTAGTTTGGCCAGTGACCCTAACACCAGCCAACTAGCTGGTGTCAAAGCTCTTTAGTTCAGTGAACCGCACCAAAGGAAGCAGAAGGAATTGAATGCTCACGGTTGAAATTTTCTTGAGGGCCACGGAAGTTTTGGATCAAGTTGATATTTGTGTTTCCCTTCATCCAGATCTTTAAGATCTTGTCAAC
Source organism: Magnolia officinalis (assembly GCA_021015155.1). Classification (NCBI taxonomy): domain Eukaryota; kingdom Viridiplantae; phylum Streptophyta; class Magnoliopsida; order Magnoliales; family Magnoliaceae; genus Magnolia; species Magnolia officinalis. The sequence continues at coordinate 1,153,461 of JAJHSJ010000008.1, forward strand.
AGGTTAGATGGCGAGAAAACATTACAGTAGGCTTCCTAAAGTTTTTAGTATTGGACGTTCAATCAATTGTGGTTTCGTTGGTGTGGTCCACCTGTGATTTGAATCTGCCTTATTTTTGCATTCTTGGGTTAATATAAGATGGAAAAATGGATGGATAATGCGGGTAAAGGACACATTATGGTGGGGACCATAGAGCTTTGACATCAGCTAGCTCATCTTAGTTAATCGAAGTCAACTAGGTGGTTTTATCAACGACTTTTCAAATGGTATGTAATCGAAATTAGGGGGTATCTTAGAGCTTTCTAATTCATTCATAGGGATTTCAAGGGCTTGTAAGGGGAGATTTGAGACTTGTTTGAATCGGGTATTCTTTGTATCTCTTTCTATCGCTTTGTGCCATGATTTTTTCCCGAAAGGATTTTTTCACGTTAAATTAGTGAGTCTTTCTGGTTTTGATTTGATTGTGTTATTGAAATGCTTGGCTTGATTCTTCTTGTGTGCTTTTGCGGTCCCCTAACAAGTGATATCAAAGAAAAATGTTAGGACACAGGTTGAATATAAAAGTAGAGAATCAACCGGGAAAAGCAATTTTGAATTATAGAAGGTCGAAATGATTGGCCTATTCGTTCAGCAAGGTTTGGACTGATGTGTACATGTTATTTCAATGTCGAAGGCACTCGAGACAGCCAACTTTAATTATGCATCGATCCCATCACAAGGCTCACAATGAAGAGCAGACTCGACCTAATGGACAGTCCAGACAGGTGATGTAGATGTAAACAAGTCCTAATGCAATTATGTGCATGGTAATGTTCCATACACTCAGCCTACCAATCTTCCTCTCAACTGTTTTTTTTTTTTTTTTTTTTTTTTTTTTTTTTTTTTTGTGTGCCATTGGTAAATAATCTAGAATGTTCCAATGTTGAAGATACTCCAGGCAGCCATGCCTATGTAGCTTGGATCACCAAGCATGAGACTGGATCCAATAAATTCAGTCGTGATGGACCCTGCAAACATTATCTTTTTTTTATTCAATGCCAATTGAAAATGTCTTTGGCGTGTACTCCATAATCTACAAACGAAGTCGTTCTTGCCAGCTGCTAAATTTTCTACGTTTCATTTTCTGTTAATTAAAGATTTAAGTAGTTCAGATAAATGCACATTTATGTTCTGAGCAAAGTCAATGGTCACCTGTCAAATGAAAATGTTATTTCCACGCGTTAGGTTGCCCACATCTCATGGGACTCATCTTGTCGGGAGGTTTCCGAAATTTGGACTGATGCACATGCATGACCTGAGCATGGTCTACTACATTCTGTCGAATCACGATTGCCTTTGCTTTGTGAAACTATTTAAGCTTTGTTTACCCACGCCGTACCCATTTAATAAAAGTGGCAGCCATTTTTTTTTACATTAATGCATCAGCTATTTTTAACGTGGACCCATCCAAACCTGACACAAATTTTAATGGATTATGTCTACGTCTAAAATTCTGACTCAATTGTTAAATGAGTCATGTCTGAGTACCCACTTCAAGTCGACTTGGCTCACCTACCCTTCAACTCAACGCGGCTCACTAGATGGTGGTTGAGTCAAAGATCTATACAAGCACCCCCATGAAGCAACTGATAAAGAGATGGCCCACATACAAGGGGATTAAAAAATAAAAAATTAAAAGAAAAGAAAATATAACAATGCCTTAAATGGTGAGACGTTTGGAATATTTCAATCTGAGGATTCTTTTCCCCGTATATCCAATTTCCAGCGGTCTCAGATTTAATGGCTAGAATAGGACACCGGAATTAATGATGGAAGACTTGTCACATCCATCAGTGCTCAAGATTCTCTGTAAAATTGTCAAATCAATATAGGTTAAGGATAACACAGGCACAGTGTCTTACACTACCGTCATGACACATGGGCCGCAACGCATAAGCTCACCCAAGTCACAAACAACTTACGACTGGTGACTTTCATCGATGATAATAGTGGTGCTTCAAATTTCATAAGATGCTGGCAACAAATGGCACAACAAAAGGGTATCCATCCCTCCATGATTCCAATTTGGTGGACTGAGCGGCAAGATTGGCCTTGGGCGTATAATATAATTAACCCGAGTTATCCTAGCAAGAACCGTTCCTTCAAGTTCTATGTCAAATTGACCAACCGGGTCTATGACAACCAACCCTAAGCAGCAGTCACCGAAAATTTCAAGTTACAGAGACAACCACGTACAATCAAGACATATAACTCTAAGCAGCATTATGTACGCGAAAAAGACATAATATCTCAGCAACTTATTTCAAACAATTCATCAAACACTTGACATGTACCATAGAGTTATACATGATTTCACATAAAGAGGCTAGGTTACTTACTATACACATAAGGGTGAGTAATCACATAATCAAATCAACGAATACAACACATGAAACATAAGCATAACAAAGTCATAACCACTGAGAAGAAGAAAAACACCGCACAACATATGATTCATTACCTAAAATTATTATTGGCTGAAAAATGTTAACCCAGAAGAATGGTCCTCACCTACAATAATAAAATCTCTAGCTATGGGCTTCTATAACAAAAATGATTGAAATAACTCTAGCCTTCAAACCTAATTTCATCAAAACCTTAGATTAGATGCAAGAAAAACTAAACTACGTCTGAGAACACACAATAGAACGGTACCCCACTTTCGATTACTACTTTACTTCGATTAAACGGAAGCATAGGCAGCGGAATCGATAAAATCCCCAAAAACCCTCATCTCCATAACACTAAAATCATAAATTTTTAATTTTTCTAACACTTTAGGAATGAATTTCATATATATAGTTTTTTCTGGACGCATCATAAGGTGAGTCACCCAACTCACACTCTCGGGTCTTGGCCATAGTTGTTCGATTCCAAGAAAAGCCTAAAAAATCTAATTAAAGAGAAATGCCAAGTCCAATAAGAGGAACATATATTTCTATAGTTTCATAATCATTGGGTCACCAACAAATGGTCTAGGACTATTTCAGACATTTCAAGAACTATTGACAATTTTGTAAATACAGTTTCGCAGGTTTCTATTATAAGGTTGTAGAGGCTATTGATGATAAGTGCAAGATGAAGTTTACCTAGTGCATTTATTTGTGATCTAAGTATGTTTAATGGTAATTATGATGGGACACTTGTATTTATTCCCTAATTACTTAAGGTTGATTGTTTTTCAGGTCGTTACACCTGTATATCGATGTTTCTACCATATATGCATGCCCCAATCATTAGATCAGCCAGCATGTGAGTTCTAGTGGGACTGCAACTTACGCTCGATGTTAAGTTGAGCAGATGTGATTAGGCCATCTTTGGATACAGGGGCAGATTAATTAGGTGAGGCCCTTACCGTGGGGTCCACCTTGATGTATTTATTCTACATCCACGGTGTCCCATGTGTTTTTTCACATAAATTTATGGCATGATTTCATAATTGAAACAGATCAAAATTTCAAGTGGACCATATCATAAGAAACAATGGTGATTGACCATTAAAAACTTCTTATGGACAGTAGAAGTTTTGGATTGAAGTGTATCCCTTTATCTGGGTTTTTGTGACCTTATTATCAAGTTATATGGCAAATAAACATTGTTGAGGGTTGAATATTACATATTAGACCCCATTTATTACATGATTTTATGAACATGATACTGTTTAATGCCTGATTTTAATCGTGTTTGTGATGTAAGGTAAATCTAGGAGCGTAGACGGGAAAGGATGCAAAAAGCATGGATTTAACGCTCGAGCATCACCAAGGCAATGGACGGGACTCCATGGGGCCGAGATTGAAGAGTTTACATACCAGAGATCCAAAGAAATCAAGTCATTCACGTTAAACGGGCCCAAAAATCGTCCAGAATGCAAGATCACAGGATTCCCACTATCTGTTTAGCTCAAAACTACATACATGGACTGAGGACCATAAATTAACCGTACATATCAAATTTCAGCCATTGGATCACTGATTAAGTGGCCCAACGGATAGTCAGTACCTAAAATGTGGATTCTGGGCACATCTACAATCTGGATATGCCTCATTTTGGTCCCAACTGTTTAAAATATATGACAGAACGGATCTCTCAAGAACATCACATTGGACCCCACTTCACGTGGCTGGTGTACACAGCGGGTGTACACCTGCTGTGCACCGGACCAAACGAAAGGGTCAAAGTCGGTTTGACCGACCTTCTCTCGATAAAAACGGAAATTTCCGTTTTTACAGCGTCCGTAGGCCGATTGTCGGTTTACTGTTGTGGGCCCCACCCATTATCCATATGGACAATCCAAACCATTCATCAGATTCATAAAGGCCTACTCACCAATGCCTGGGTGACGATTTTTGAGGAAACAATGAGGATGGGATCACAGACATCCAAAAGGAAGACGGACGGTGGAATGAAATCATTCATGGGCCACCAAGAAGCCGATCCAAAAAATGGTCACGTCCAACCGATATTTCGTGACTAAGCTAATGGATGGGCTGGATGTCTCAAATAATTATGATCAAGGGCCCCACCAACGCCACACTGAAAGAGATCCGCAGCCCTGTTTCAGCGTCCGTGAAAACCAGCGCTGTGGGGCCGTTCTGTGATCAAAGGGACGTCCGAATCTATGATCTAGACCGTTCACAGGCTACAACAAGTATCCATAAGCACAGCCAAGAAGTCAGACTAATCGGATATTGGTCAGCAATGCACGCCGAATGCAACCCGAACGTAAACACGTCTTGCATAAAAACAGGGCGCGACTTGCTTGTTACGCACTCCACCGCCTCCAGATTGGTATAAAGAGGAAAAAGAGATACGTGGAGAGGGATCTATCTCGGCTGGGTGGTGAACGTGTGAAGCACAAAACAAGAGAGAGTAGAGGGATCTATCTCGGCCGCACCGCTACAATGGTGTGGGCCCACTTTAGCGCATTATTTGACATTCCCTCTCTCCAAAATGCTTCTACTCTCAGTGGTCAGCTCTGGCTAGTGATAGGTCTCGGGTCAAGACGCTGATTGGGTTTCTCCCCTATTTTATCATATGGGAGTTATGGATTGGCCTTAACGCGACCCGTTTTGAGGGTCGCAAAATGTCTGCTTCAAGCATCATATTCAAGGTTCTTCATTGGCTGCGTGAAATCGGCTCCCTTATCTAAGCTATGGATTGCAACTCCATGACTGAAAATCTGATCATTCAGATTATCAGACTTCATCCCCCCCCCCCCCCCCCCCCCCCCCCCCCCCCCCCCAATCACCCCTGCCTCCAGACCTTTAGTTGTTAGATGGGCGAAACCCTCGGATTCTTGGTTGAAACTTAACACCGATGATTCCTCTAAAGGAAACCCAGGGGAGAGTGGTGGAGGAGGAGTTTGCCGGGACCATATGGGTCGGCTTGTTTTTGTTTTTCACCGATATTACGGAACTTATTCCAACACTTATGCAGAAGCTATGGCCATTTTGGATGGCCTCAATATTTGCTACAACCTTGGCCTTGTAAATATCATTCTTGAAATTGACTATAAAGTCATTGCGGATGAGTTGAGGGACTCAGGATCGCCCAACCTTTGGATCATCTGGAACATTTTGGGGAAGATTAGGACTAAGGCCAGAAACCTAAATCTGGAGGTCAGACACATCTTTCGTGAGGGAAATGCAGTCGTTGATGCGCTAGCGAGGTTGGCTAGCGATCGTCGCCCAAACAACATTTTCTTTCGCCACTCCGAGCTTCCGAGGTTAGTCAGAGGAGCTTTTGTCTTAGATAATGCAGGGGTGGGAGCTCTCCGTAAGGAAGCGGGAGTTTTTTTTTTCTCTCTTCCTTCCTGTTTATCATTTTTCCTATGGAGTTGCTACTGCTTTTCTGGTAGGCTAGCTGTTTATATCCTATATATCCAGTTTAGATCGTGGTATATGATAGGTGTGGCTGCCTCTCTTTTTGTTGGGCCCACCTGAAGGTTGTACATTTTCTGATCTATGAAATATACTTCAGTTTCTTTATTAAAAAAAAAAAAGAGAAAAAAAAAAAAAAAAGAGAGAGAGAAAAAAAAAAGAGAGAAAAAAAAGAGAGAGAGAGAGTAGAGTTGTTTGTTTTTCTTTTTCTTTTTGTTTATTTTATCTTTGTTTAAAGGATTTAGCCTAATCATGTTGCTAGGCTAAACCTCTTAGCTAGGGCTGAGATGAAGCCCCTAATTTGAATGATTCTTTTTATTTGTTGATTTCATCCGGAATTGATTTATTTATTTCTTTCTCCATTGTGATTAAATGAAAACTCCATACATCTCCAATCTATGAGCTTAACCAAAGTCTAGATGTAGATATTGTTTGGAATCTTGTTCTAGGTGTGCTTGTGTCTGACCATGAACAGGTTTTCCTACTGAGAAAGAAATAGGAATCTACATCTATTCATGCCTGAATATGGATGGAAAGATGTGATCCTTGAGATTTTTTCCAATTTCATCTTCTGTGATTCATAATCAAGATATTAGATGTTAGATGTGGATTTAAGTGGTTTAGTTGATTCTTAATGTCTATATATACATGACAATTAATGTGCATGCATTAGGGACAACTGATGTTAAGGGGAAAATCACTTGTGCTTCAAGGGAATTATACATCCTGTGTGCCTGACCAAGGACACAGCTTGTGCTTTATTTATTGAATGTATATCAATCTGAATTAGGGTGAATTAACATGTAAAACAAGAGTTAGGATAATTAGGGGTGGATTCGAAAGTCCTAGTGTTCTCCTTGATTGAATTTTCCTACTTGTTCTCAGTTATTTTTCATTGATTTTTGTTATTTTACGTAATAACTAGCTAAACTATTTGTTGGATTAGTTAAGAAGAATCATAAAATTCGAATTGTGACAACTAGTCCTCGTGGGAACGATCTTGTAATACGTACCGTGTCTACACTTGATTCGTATACTTGCGAGTAATCAATTTAAATCAGGTTGGTTTAAATAAAACATCAAGTTTTTGGCGGCGTTGCCGGGGACTATTTCGGTCCAATTGGATTTACGATTCTCTCTTATCATAATTCATAGCCCTAGGATTTTTCTTGCATCATTTTACAAATTTTAGGAAACTTAATTTATTTTTGTCTTTATTTTCTACAGAAATTGAGGAAGGAAGCTGGAAAAAAAAAAATCGTCTTCAAAATGAAGGAGGAGCTCCCAATTCTTCGGAAATCAATCATCTCCTTTTCCGGGTTCTTTCTTTCAATTCTTATTTGCATAGTTTCATCTTGTTTTTAGGAATTCATGATTTTTAGCTCTAGTTTTATTTCTCTTAGGTTGCATCTTAGTTTAGCTTTGTTTCCTACATTGCAATAACTCAGTTTATGCTAGGACGTAGATCTCTGAACATAGAACTAGCACCTTTTGATCCTGAAATAGAAAAAACATTTCGTAGAAGATTGAGAAACATTCTATTTGAAATGGCGGACGAGAATGGAGTTAAAGCTCTTAGGGATTATTCAGCTCCTGTCCAATTTAATGCACCTTCATGCATAGTGTTGCCAGCCACTATGGCAGCACACTTTGAACTTAAACCTGGGGTCATACAATTGTTGCCCTCCTTCTATGGTTTAGATAAGGAGGATCTATATCATCATGTGAAAAAATTCCTAGATATTTGCTCTACCTTTAGGTTCCAAAACTTTTCAGATGATTCGATCTGTTTGCACCTTTTTCCTTTTTCTTTGAAGGATAAGGCGAAAGCATAGTTGAATTCTCTAGAAGTTGGGTCTATCACTACATGGGACCAACTGTCTAAGAAGTTCTTAAACAAGTTCTTCCCTGTTCACAAAACTAATGCTCTCCGTAGAGAAATTACTATTTTCACACAAAAAGAGGGTGAGCATTTTCATGAATATTGGGAAAGATGGAAGGACTTACTTCTTAAATGTTCACACCATGGTTTTGAGAAGTGGTAACAGGTTTAATACTTCTATAACAGTTTGACACCCCAAAACCGTCGCATGGTTGATGTCACCAGTGGAGGGTCATTCATGACCAAAAGTGATGTCGAAGCTTGAAATTTCTTTGAAACCTTGGGTGAAAACTCCTAACAATGGGACTATTCAAATAGAGGTGAAAAAAGTCCCCAACCATAGAAGAAAGGTGGTATATATGAGATAGGAGTCACGCCAGATCTTGATGCCAAGATTGATAGCCTGACAAAGAAAGTTGATGCTTTGATGTGTTAAATAATATACCTCTAAAAACAACTCAAATCGAGTCATGTGCCATATGTTCCAGTCTCGCCCATCATACGCAGTCTTATCCATCTGGTGCAACATTTCCAAAATTTCTCTCTGAACAAGTGCATGCTATGAACACTTTTCAGAGAATTGTGAATGATCCTTACTCAGACACCTACAACCCAGGGTGGGCTAGACATCCAAATTTTTCTTGGGCAAAAGGACCACAACAAGGAGGACCATCTGAAAATCCTCCTATGCAACCTTACCCCCAAGTTGGTAGTCAATAACTTCAACAGTTTCTGCAATATCAACTTCCTTCACAATCAAGAAAACCATCTCTTGAAGATACACTCAATCTTTTTATGCAGAGTTTTCTTCAATTTCAAAAAGACACCCAACAAACTTTACAAGCTAACTAGCAAAGCTTACATGCAAATGCGCAATCCATTGTCAAACTGAAAGTACAGTTGGATCAACTTGCTACCACATTGAGTGAGAGAGAGAAGGGCAAGTTCCCTAGCCAACCTGTGGCAAATCCAAAAGGACAGTATGAGATTGGCTCTAATTCAAACCAAGAACAATATCATGAGCAAGCCAAATTAATCATTACCCTTAGGTCCGACAAACAGATCGAGAACAAAGTAGAGATGCTTAGGGAAGAATCAAATTCCAAATCGGAAGACCAAAATGAAGCGGAGAGATATACTAGTGCATCCAAAGTCCAAAAGCACTCTGACTCTCCAGGAACCACTCATGTGTCATCCTATGTGTCTAAAGCACCTTTTCCTCAACGTCTGACACCAGTTAAGAAAGGAAACAACTTTAACGATATATTGGACATGTTTAAGCTAGTGCAAATTAACATTCCGTTGCTTGATGCTATCAAGCAAGTCCCTGCTTACGCTAAGTTTCTTAAAGATTTATGCACTCAAAAGCGTAAGCTGACTGTTCACAAGAAGGTCTTCCTTGCGAAGCAACTCAGCTCCATGATTCAACACAACACCCCTCCTAAATTTAGGGATCCAGGAGCTCCCACCATTTCTCGTGTCATAGGAGATCATAAGATTGAGAAGGCATTACTTGATTTAGGGGCGAGCGTTAATTTGTTGCCATATTTTGTATATGAGCAACTAGGACTTAGTGAGCTGAAATCAACTAAAATAACACTACAACTAGTTGATAGATCTGTTAAGGTGCCCCGCGGTGTTATTGAGGATGTGTTAATCCAGGTTGATAAGTTTTATTTTTCAGTGGATTTCATCGTTCTAGATACTCAGCCTGTCCAGAATCCTACTAGTCAAATCCCAGTTATCCTGGGACGTCCATTCTTAGCCACATCCAATGCTATCATAAATTGCAGGATTGGAGTTATGAAGTTGCCTTTTGGTAACATGAAGATTAAACTCAATGTTTTCAATGCTGGACAACAACCGTCAGACTCAGATGATATATTTGAAGTGAACATGATTGAGAGTCTAGTGCATGACTCTTTGCTTAAATCTTCCAAAGACGCTCTTGAGACTTGTTTAGCACATTTTGACGTAGATTTTGACATAGGAAGTTCCATCCAAGAAGTCAATGCATTACTTGACTCTAATCCTATAATGGATACTATAAAATGGAAAGCTAAAGTAGAACCTCTTTCACCATCTGAGTCTAAACTAGTCCCGTCTATTGAGAAACCACCCGAACTTGACCTTAAACAATTACCTGAAACTCTCAAGTATGCATTTTTAGGTCCTTCTGAGACCTTGCCTGTCATCATAGCTTCTGACCTTGATAAGGAACAGGAGGGTAAGTTGCTTAATGTTCTTAGAGAATATAAGGCAGCTATTAGTTGGACAATAGCGAACATAAAGGGAATAAGCCCCACTGTGTGTATGCATCGTATTCATCTTGAAGAAAATACAAAAACATCGCGTGAAATGCAAAGGAGGCTTAACCCTAACATGAAAGAGGTCGTTCAGGCGAAGGTGCTTAAATTGTTAGATGTTGGTATCATTTACCCCATTTCAGATAGCACATGGGCCAGCTCAATTTAAGTTGTTCCCAAAAAGTCTGGGATTACAGTGAAAAAAAATGTTGATAATGAGTTAGTGCCAACACGCATGACTACGGGCTGGCGAGTTTGTATTGATTACCGTAAACTGAACCTGGTCACAAGGAAGGATCACTTTCCTCTTCCTTTCATAGACCAGATGCTTGAGAGATTGGCAGGGCATAGCTACTATTGTTTCCTGGATGATTATTCCGGGTATAATCGGATTCCCATTGCTCCCAAGGATCAAGAAAAAACCACATTTCCATGTCCTTTTGGTACATATGCCTACCGGCGTATGCCATTTGGGTTGTATAATGCACCTGCTACTTTTCAACGATGCATGATGAGTATTTTTTCAGACATGGTTGAGCGTTTCCTCGAGGTTTTCATGGATGATTTTTCAATTTTTGGCTCTTCATTTGATGAAGGTTTATACCATCTCTGTCTCTTATCTTGGAAAGATGTAAAAAATCGAACCTGGTATTGAATTGGGAAAAGTGTCATTTTATGGTTCAAAAGGGGATTGTTCTCGGGCATGTTATTTCAAGTAAAGACATTGAAGTTGATAAAGCTAAGATTGATTTAATTTATAGTCTTCCTCCACCTAGAACGGTGAAGGAGATTAGATCGTTCTTAGGGCATGCAGGATTCTATAGGAGATTCATTAAGGATTTTAGCAAAATTTCTCGACCCTTATGCAATTTATTAGCTAAAGATGTTGCATTTGTCCTTAATGATGATTGTCAGAAAGCTTTTGATAAGTTAAAGCATTTATTAACTTCTGCTCCAATCATCCAACCACCTAATTGGAGTTTACCTTTTGAGCTTATGTGTGATGCTTCAGATTATGCTGTTCGAGCCATCTTAGGACAAAGATTGAACAAAATGCCTCATGTCATTTATTATGCTTGTAGGACCCTAAATGATGCTCAACTTAACTACTCTACCACTGAAAAAAAATCGTTGGCAGTGGTGTTTGCTCTATACAAATTCAGGTCGTATCTCATAGGATCAAAGGTTATAGTGTTCTCAGATCATGCAGCATTGAAATATCTTCTTTATAAAAAAAGATGTTAAACCTCGATTGATTCGTTGGATTCTCTTGCTACAAGAATTCGACATTGAAATTCGGGATAAAAATGGTTCTGAAAATGTGGTAGCCGACCACTTGTCTAGACTTGTCTTAGAGTCCACAGTGGATCCTTTGCCAATGAACGAGTCTTTCCCTGATGAATAACTTTTAGTTATTTCTCAATGACCTTGGTATATGGATATTATAAATTATCTTGTTACAAGTCAATTTCCTTCTCATTGGACTAAACAGGATAAATCCAAATTTCTTGCTGAGGTTAAACATTTCTTTTGGGATGACCCATACTTATTCAAACTTTGTCCTGACCAGGTTATTAGGAGATGTGTGCCTGAGAGTGAGTTTCATAGTATAATCTCCTTTTGTCATGACCATGCATGTGGTGGTCATTTTGGTTCAAAGAAAACAGTTGCAAAAGTTTTACGAAGTGGATTTTATTGGCCTACACTTTTTCGAGACACCCACGCCTTTTGTTCTACATGTGATAGATGCCAACGTACGGGTAATATCTCCCACAGGAACATGATGCCACTTACCAATACTCTCATTGTTGAGATATTTGATGTTTGGGGTATTGACTTCATGGGTTCATTTCCCCCGTCATTTGGTTATATGTATATCTTTATGGTTGTCAACTATGTCCCTAAGTGGATTGAAACAGTGCCATATAAAACGAATGAGCACAAAGTTGTAGTCCGTTTCTTGAAGGAAAATATCTTTTCTCGTTTTGGTACTCCTCGAGCAATTATAAGTAATGGGGGTACTTATTTTTGCAATAAACCGTTTGAATCTTTAATGAAGAAATATTCCATCACCCATAAAGTTGCAACGCCATACCATCCACAAACAAGTGGTCAAGTGTTGAGGGTCAAATATTGAATATTAGACCTCATTTATTATATAGATTTACGAATATGATACCAATTAATGCTCCATTTTAATCGTATTTGTGATGCAAGGTTTATTTACGAGCTGAATTGGAACAGGATGCTAAAAACATGGATTTAACTCTCTGATAACACCAAAGGCAAGCGAAGGACTCCAGGGGACTGAGATCAACGAATTCACATGCCAGGGATCCGAGGAAATCAAGCAGTTCACGTTAAAAATGCCCCAAAACTGGTCCAGAATGTAAGATCACAAGGTTACCGTCATCCGATTGACACGAGACTTCATACATGAGATGTGAACCATAAATTAACCGTACATATTAAATTTCAGCCATTGAAGGTCTCGGGAAGTGGGTCGACGGATAGATCAACCTATGAACATTGATTTTGGGGCCCACATGATACCTGGAGGTGCTTCAAATTTGGCCTCAACCCCTTAAACAGAGTGATGAAACGAATGGTCGGAGAGGATTCTGTGACACACTACAGTGGACCCCACATGTACACTGTGCGTGCATACTGTGCACGTGCACAGGCGGTGCACGAGAAGACTCGATGTCGGTCAGCAGGCACTGACCGACTAAAATCACAAAATTTCTAAAAACGGACAGCCTAAAGATGTCGTCCGTCCGTTTTTCAGTGGTAGGGCCCACTCATCCTCTGCATTGATGATCCGAACCGCTCATTCGCTCCATATGGTAGGCGTGACCATCGCCTAGGTGGCAGAATCCAGGAACACAGCAGAAAGTTGATTTCAGCGGTTAAAACAGAAGAATGACGGTGCAACGAAACAATCCATGGGCCACACCTAATTTGATTCAAAACCAGTCATTCCCACCTGGATTTTCGAGCTGCAACGAGTGGACGGATTGGATTTCTTATCAAATCCAGATAATGGGCCCCGCCATCATCTTAGCGTAAGAGCAGAAGCTCTGTTCGCGTTACCGCGAAATACGGTAGCAGTGGGCCCCACTGCATTAGTGATCGTCATCAGATCGATGATCCGATTCGTCCAAAAGATGGAGAGGAGGGTTTCTACCCTTCTTATGCTGTCGGAGATTGCAAAATGGATGATCAGTCGTCTCAGATTCAGGTCAAACGCAAGAGGTTTGTGCGTTCTTGGTTGCGTAAAACAGAGATTGCGTTGAGGGTGTTTGAAACGAACTGCAACGTAAAGAGAGGTCGATTCACTAACGGCAGAAAAAAAAAAAAAAAAAAAAAAAAAAAAAAAAAAAAAAAAAAAAAAACAAGCCTATAAAGAGGAGAACCTGGGACGGGGGAAGAGCATCTTCGGCTGGACGTGGAGTACCAGGGAGAGAGAAGAGGAGTTAGAGTTTTTTATCTTTTCTTTTTTGTTTACTTTTGTTTCTGTTTAAGAGATCCAGTCCATTCATGTTGGGCTGAACCTCTTGGCTAGGGCCAAGAGGTGAAGCTTGTAGTGTGATGGGATTCTACAGTTTGGATTATGAATGATGAACTCGTTTGATTGGTTTGATTGTTAGAATGATTCTAGTTTTTAATGGTTTAGTGTGACTAATATTACATTAGATCTGTGATGGCTTGAGTTTTCCTTATTCTTCTTCTAATTATGGGGTTAGGAAGCCCTGTTGTTCACCATCGTCTCCTAGGCATGGTTGGCGAAGAGAGGGAGTTCGGATGCCGAATTGATGAACCTGGTCTGTTGAGTAGAGCTGCCTCATCTGGCTAAGCAGTCCGCAGCGGTGTTAATTTCTCTGGGGATATGCTTGATTGAATTAGATAGCGAGACTCTAAGAGCTTGAAACTGGTTTTTTTCCAATAGAAAGCATTCCCAAGAGGGTTCCCTACTGTAGAGCAAAGGCCAACCACAACCTGGCAGTCGCTTTCCACCTCGACGCAGGAGAGGCCCATATCCTTTCAAAAGTTGAGGCCATCAATAACCGCCTTCATCTCCGCCTGAAAGCTCGATCCCATGCCATAGCCTTTTGAGAAGGCAAACATGAAGGCGCCCTTATCGTCTCTACACACACCCCCACTCCCAAAAGGGCCTGGATTACCCCTAGACGAGTCATCCACATTAAGTTTCACTCAGCCCCGAGGTGGTTTGATCCATTTTACCGAGGACCATGAGGGCGGGGAACTTCTCCCTAGGACTAGCCGAAGGTCAGCTACTGCTTCCCTGTCTTCCTGGAATTTGCACGCCGAAAGGGGGAATGCATTAGACAGGTGGAACAACCAGGACCTGACCTGGCAGATGGCATTTACTAGCACTTACTAGAAGCCTAAGAAACTAGGTTTCAAACATAAATACATATGTAAGAGGGGAGCTGACATTTCTAGTATTAAAAAGCATCCATGCTGATGAAATAATCATTACAGTCAATTTTATTCTTATGAATGTTATCTTCACAAATGTATCTGGATGTCATTTAAATGGAAAAAAAATATAGTGCGATTTTAAAGTGTTCAATTTATACATTATTAACACCTGGTTTTCAAAAATCAAAAATCAAGTTGAAATTTTAGACCTAGACACAACCCATTAAAATTCAGGTCAATTCCAAATTGGGCCAGGTTAAAAATAGCAAGTTCAAAATAGCTGATGTGTTGTCAAGAGAGGCTGATCCTTTTATTTAATGGGCCAGGTGTGAGTAGACCTAAGCTCAAGTACTTTCATAGAGCGGAGGCATTCTAATACACGAGAACAATATCTTGATTTGACAGAATATGGTAGACCGTCCTCAGGTCATACATGTGCAGCACTCCAAATTTATGAAACCTGCCGGCCAGATGAGTCTTGTGAGATGTGGACAATCAAACAGGCCTAAATGACATTTTGTTTTTGAAAGATTACAATAGACATTGTCAAGATCATCCAAGCACATGAATCCAAAATACCTAAAATTTTAAATCTAGCAACGGGCAAGACCGTCTTCATTTGTCAATTATGTAGCACCGGCCAAAGACATCTTCAATTGGCACCAGTTAAAAACAAAGATGTTTCCAGGATCCATGTGGGCTGAATCTATTGGATCTAGCTAGCCTCATGTTTGATAATCTAAACTATTGATTCTACGAGATACATGGGTATGGCTGCCTCCAATATCTTTAACACTGGACCATCCTAGACTGTTAACCAATGGCACATGAAAAATAGAGGAAGGTGCATATTCGAAACATCGGTGGGCTGAGTCTATCAGAACCTTACCATGCACATAGTAGCATTTTGGACTCGTTGCAACAATCAACATGAAATTTTTTGAATTTTCTTGATGAGATTGAGCACCTGTCGATAGCATTGACCTCTGCTCGACGGCATCAACATACCCCTATTGCTCGACATCAACAACAATTCACATTTACATCACCTACATATGGACGGCCCATTATATCCAGTTCATTCTTCACACGCAGTCAGCCTTGTGACGAGATACAATGGAAGTTCATCCTTGATAGATACTAGTTTAGGATGTTCGGCCCATGGATTCAACTAATGGGTGAGCCAAGAAACTCAGGTTGGTGCAATCAACACAGATGATGCTTATTAGCCATGATCCAATTGGCACATTCAGCCGTTTAACTGTACAGCTACCTCTAATGTTTTTTCCATAATCTGGATTCTGAAAATCGTGATAATTTCTTAGCTTGAAAGCCCAATAGTATGAATGGTGTTGTATTATTAATTGCAATTTGACTTATTCCGTTGTATAGTAGGAACTTCTTAGGTTAGGTGTGGTTCACTTGAGCTTTGCTTCGATTCCAGGCTCTGCCTTAAAATAGGCTGGAAAAATGGATGGACGGCATGGATAAGATATGATACATACATCACTGTGGGCCCTACGGACTTGACTCAGTAAGCTAGAGTAACTCAGTAGGCAATTCGCTTCCCATGCATCCACCGTGTTCATAAACCGTGCGAACACGGACGCCGATTGCGTCCTAACCTTACCAGAACAGACTCCCACAGCTCGGTGGAGCCCACCCTTATGTATATGTTTTGTCCATGCGGTCCATCAATTTAAACAGATAAATTTAAGGAATAAGCTTAAAAGGAGGCACATACAAAGCTTAAGTGAGCTACACTATAGGAAATAGTAGGGATTAAATGTCCACCGTTGATAACTTCCCAAGGCCAAAGATTTTTATTTTTTACGAAGCTGATATTTGTTTTTATTTTCTTCCTTCAACCAGATCTATGTGACCTTATCAACAGTTTGGATGGCAAATAAATATCACTGTGGGCCTTTAGAAGGTTTCAATAGTGGCGTCATTATCACCACTGATTCCTATGGTGTGCCCCATTTGAGCCTTGGATCTACCTCTGTTTTGGGGTCATACCTCAAAATGACCTGTTAAAACCGATGGATAGCATGTATGTCCACACTATCCATTGGAATTTTCAGCTCATTTTAGGGCTTTAGCTCAAATATAAACAGATACAGATTTCTCAATGACCGTAACACAGGAAATAGTGACAATTAAATGTCCATCATTCAAAATTTCTTACAGCCTACCATAATTAGAGTTGGGCATCGGTCCGGATTAGATCGGATTGGGTCCAACTCAACCCGATCCGAAGTCTCAATGGCCTTACCCAAACTCAATCCGATCCGGGACCGAGTCCGGGTCACTTGACTCAGACCGATCCGATGCATGGTTGACCTGACCCGAATTGAGTCCGACTCGGTCAGTGAAACCGAGTCGGATCAGGTTCGGTAGGATTTTGATCGTATGAATTTAATCCACTGTTTCATGTGGTGTGGTCTACTTTAACCTTTAATATACCGCCTTTTTGTGCTCAAGGCATAAAATGATATGTCAAAATGGATGAATGGCTTAGATAAAACATATACATCAAGGTGGGCCCCACATGGCTCCGAAAGAACTCTCCGTTACCGTCTATATACTTTTACCGGACATGTGTTACGTGCACTGCACGAAAGTCCAGTGAATACTTTTCATGCGACTTGCTGTAACGACGTTAGCAAGTTCTGTGGGTCTGATCATGGGGTATGTGTTATATTCCTTTCGGCGAGCTTGTAATAAGGCTTAAGACGAAAAATAAGACAGATCTAACTAATAAGTGGATCACACGAAATGTTTAACGGTGAAAATCATTCTCTACAGCTATTTGTGATGTGGTCCAGATGATCTTTGGATATTATTTGTTTTTTGGATAATGCTCTCTAATGATCTCTAAAAATATATGAACGGTGTAAATACAATAAATACATCACTGTGGGGCCCATATAACTTTGATCTCCTTTGAACCGTTCGTACAACTCAGAGCTCGAGGAGCGTCAGTCTCGTCTTTGCACGCCACATATTTAGCCAGCTACAGCTAGCCTAGGCTACAACAATAGCTGGTGTAGAGGCGGAAAACGGATTGGCTACTGTCTAAGTCCCAGTGTTCGGTGATCTGTGGGCCCCACCATGATGTATATATTTCATTGATGCCGTTCATCCATTTTTAAAGATCATTTTAAGGCTTGATACAAAATATTAGAGGGATAAAAATCTTAGGTGGAGCACACCATAGGAAAACAATAATGATTGGATATCCTTCATTAAAATCCTCCTAAGGCTCCGGATCAGGTCGGATCTGATCGGATCGGATCCATTCGGATAGGGTTTCAGACCGGATCGGTCCGGATTGACGAGGACCTGATCCTGATCCGAAAATCATTCGGATCTGAAATACCTAACTCGATCCGCACCGATCTAGACCGACGGTTCGGTTAGGATCGGGTCGGGTCGGGTCTGATTGGGTCGGATCCACCAGATCGGATCTATTTTGCTTAGCTCTAACCATAATGCTTATTTGTAATCCAACATATTCATAAGTTCACGCCTATAACTAGGTGAAAGCACAAATATCTGCTTGATCCAAAACTTTTGCAGCTCCAAGAAATTTCTAATAGACATTCAACCACCTCTGTTTTCTGTTGTGTGGTTTGCTTAAGCTTAGGATCTGCTAGAGCCTAAAAATGAGCAAGGATTGATGGCATGGATAAAACACATACATCATGGTGGGCCCCACATTAGAGGATATTGCAAGCAATCGGCTTCCCTTAAGTACATCTCAATTGGTGATTTATTAGGCTACACATTTCCGTCACCTCCTTTTCTTTTAGGATACCGTACACGCCCCATATAGGCGGGCCCACATTAATATTAGACCCACCACTTTTTAGAAAAGGAAAGTAGACAAACAATGTTTGATCTTTCACCCATTAACGATTTTGCAAGAAATTCATTCGGAAAAGATAAAACCGTTAACGATTTTGCAAGAAATATACAGTATTGAAAGTCTTTAGTAACACAAAATTCTTTCTTATAATAAAGATGTTTTTCAGCCTTATACTATTGGCCTAATATTACCTTTGACGTTGAATTTTCAGTGTATTACGTGTGATATGAAAGGCTGCCATGTGGCTCGTTGATGCACCTTCCAACAGAGAATTCCAACTGGAATGATCCGTAGGGATGTGTCCACGGACTTTTGTTTAAACGAGTCGTAATGGCCGTCCGAGAGCTCTTATGTGCGCCCAAAAGGACTCGTACACGTATCAGGCTGTTTTTGGGACACACCTTATGGATTGCTTTGGTGGTATGTTTAGGTGGCAAAGTTATGCGGGCCCTGTCATAATACACATCATCTATCCATTTTATAAGATCATTTTACGGTATGAGCCTAAAAAATAGGCAGATCCAAACCTCAAGTGGACCACACCATAGAAATCAATGGGAATTGAACACCTACCGTTGAAATCTTGTTAGGGCCATTGACGTTTTGGATCAAGTTGATATTTGTATTTTCCTTTCATCCGAATCTGAATGACCTTATGAACAGATTGGATGGAAAATAAACATCGTGGTATGCCTTAGGAAGGTTTCAACAATGGACGTCATTGCCCCACTGTTTTTGTTTTTTGGTGTCTCACTTAAGATTTGGATATGCCTCATCGCGCTTTCATAACCTAAAATAGTCACCTAGAATGGATGAACCGCGTGGATATAACGCCTACATCATGGTTGGTTGCAGAATATTGCTAGGTCAACATACCACAAGGGTCGGTGGTGGAGGAAGCGGATTGGCTGGTCTACCACACACCATCTATCTTGCTCGTGTATTGACGTCACGTCAGCAAGTTCCGTGGGTGACATCATGAGGTATGTGTTATATCCAAACCGTCCATCCATTTGGAGATCTCATCATAAGACTTTAACCGAAAAATAAAACAGTTATAAAGATTAACTGGACCACACTACAAAAAGCAGTGGAGGATTGAATGTCTACCATTGAGATCCTTTTGGGTTATGAAGTTTTGGATCAATATGATATTTGTTTTTCCTCTTATAAATGTCTTTGTGATCTTATGAAAGATCGTTTGAAAAATAAACGTTATGGTGGGCCTATGAATGTTTTAATGGTGAAAATCATTATCACCGCTGCTTATTTGTGGTGTGGTCCATTTGAGCTTTGGATATGATTTATTTTTTGTCTCATGCTCTAAAATGATCTTGAAAAATGGATGAACGGTGTGGATATAATTAATACATCATTCGAGCCATATAACTTTGATCTCCTTTGAACTGTTAGTACAACTTACAACTCGGAGCCCAGGAGCTCAGCACTCTTCTTCGCACGACACTTAACCACACCAGCTATGTCGCTGGTGTGTGATACACCAGCCAATCCGATTCCGGTGGGGGAACACCATGCAATTCGCTTCTACTCATGATGGGGCTGATGGGGTATAAACATCACAGCGGTCCCATTAAGGTTTCAAAAGTGGATGTTCATGTACCATCCTCACCCTTATGATGGCCGATTGGAGTTTTGGAACGTCCTAAACTTTTGGTTACTGTCTTGAAGGGAGCAGATTAGCTGTTACCATTACTACGGGCCTGATGATGTTTTGCATATCTACTGTCCATCCCTTTTCCCAGCATATTTTAGCATGTAATCCAAAAACTTAAGGAGATTGAAATCTCTCCTGGGGTTGCGCATTGCAGAGGAAATATTCTAGAAACAAAAGTCCAAGGTCAGCTGGATGCAGGAGGGAGATAGAAACACCGAGTATTTTCACTCAACGACAGAACGCCAAAGGAAATCAGTCATCCGTAGTATAGAACTCGAGTCTGGACCTTAGGCTGGATGAAGTATCTCAGATCAAGCTTGCGGCGTCAGAATATTTCCAATCAGTTTTCAAGGCAGACAGGTCGGACTTGGATCCTTCCTTGCAGGATGTCGTCCCATGTTTAGTTTCCCAAGAGGTTCACGACCACCTATTAGCCCCTCCTTCCATTCTCGAAGTATATCAGGCAGTCCTAATGGAGCTCCTGGCCTAGAAGGTTTCCCTGCTAGTTTTTATGCATCCTGTTGGGATACCGTTGGCCAAGATCTTCTCAAGGCGACTTCATTCCCATAGGGTGGAGATGAGGCATACTTTTCTAACAAAAGGAGATAGGGCATTGGTTTTGTCCCTGGACTTATTTTTCAGGTGTAATCGGTTTACATGCTATTCTATATGACTTTTAAGTGATAATGTAAACTGAACATATTGTGTATTTGGGTAGACTTTTTTAGAGCTCTAAGAGAGCATTAATTCATACAAACACTAAACGGATTGGATGTCTTCTACCCATCATAGTTGGCCCCAAATGCAATGTAAAAGTTTTTAATGATGGACGTCCCATACTTTCCTCATTGGTCCATTTAATAATGGAGAAATTGTTTTTTAAGGTCACAGGAGAGCATTCAAGGAAGTACATGATGGATTGATTTGATATATATATATCATGAGAGTATATTAACCGTTGTTTTATAACATGTATAATGCATTTTTAGCTGTACAGACTTAACCTCAAATATAAAACGTCATTTTTTATCAGGTATATGATGCCATCTAAAAGCTGTAATATGTTTACAGCTTGTAAAGCCTTTCCAGGAAAATACATACATCCAAATAATCCTTGTAATTAGATTATCTTTAGTTCATTTACAGCTTAAAGACTTTACAGGCATTCAAAGGACTATTAAAGGAAGACATATTTGTCATTTTCTTGCTCTTTTTTTTTTTTTTTTTTAGAAGCCAGATGTCATTTTCTTACTTAATAGTGATGTTATAACTTTAGTTGAAAGGTGTGGTGGCAGGTCTGTATATGTAAATAATATGGTTTGTTTTTTGAGAAATAGTTTAAGACGGACTGCTTTTCAGTCGATATACCAAAGCAGAGACGGTTCATGAAAAAAAAAAAAAAAAAGAGTGCGGATCCTCTGCCTCCCGCGTTTTCATTGGTCAACGTCAGTATAAGTGCCATGTCATCAGATTTTTTAAATATATTTAAAAAATACTTTTAATAAGAAGTATAACGGAGACGTTAAACGGAAGCGGTTGCGTGCCGAGTAAATCAGTAGGGTAGGCGTACTGAGTAAAGTCCGTGGAGCCCACCGTCGTCATTCATGCATTGTATCAACTCCATCCATCTCTTTTATCATCTAATTTTATGGTTTTATAACAAAAATTAATCATATCCAAAGATCAAATGGACCACACCACCTGAAACAGTGTGAATTGAATTCTAACGTTGAAAAGTTGTTGGGGGCCCACAGAAGTTTTATATCAAGATGATATTTGTTTTTTCCATTCATCCATGTCTTTGTGATCTTACGAACAGTTTGGATGAAAAATAAACATCATGGGGGCTTAGAAACATTTCAATGGTGAAAATCAATACTTCCATTGTTTCCTTTGGTATGGTCTACTTGAGCTTTTGATATACTTCAGTTTTGGGCTCAACCCCTAAAATGATCTGAAAAAATGGATGGACGGCATGGATAAACCACATGAATTCACAGTGGGCCCAACAGAGTTTACTTAGTACGATAAGACTCGTACGCAATCCGATTTCACGTGTCTAACGGGGATGCGGATTTCCTGCCAAAGCCTTTTGCAGTAAGATCCTGCGCAAGGATTCCGGATGCGTCCACTGTGACGTTTGTGATAAATCTAACCCGTTCATCCATTTTTAGATATCATTTTAGAAAATAATACTAAAACTAAGGTGTATACAAAATTCAAATGGGCCACACGAGAGGAAACAGTGGGGATTTAGTGTCTACTGTTGAAATATTTATATGGCTACAAAAGTTTTGCATCGGTCTAATATTTTGGTGTTTTCACTTCATCCTAGTAAAAATGACCTTATAAACAGTTTGGATGGCATATAAACATCAAGACGCCTAGGAAGGCTTCAACTGTAGGAATTTCTTTCTCCACTGTTTCATCTTATATGGCCTAGTTGAGTTTTTGATCGTCTTAATTTTTGGTTACATGTCTTAAAATGAGCTCTAAAAATGGATGAATGGATTGGAATTCTTATAAACATCATGGTGGACCCCACCATACATCCCAGTGCTGGAACTTCATGCAAAAGGCTTTCCCAGGTGAATCCGCGTCCACGGTTTCCATTGGAAACAGACTAGCTACTCCCCTGCCACTCGGTACTATGTGGGCCCACCATGATGTATGTGTTTCCTCCATGCCGTCCATTTATTTTTCTAAATCATTTTATGATCTGAGACAAAAAAAATGAGGTATAACCCAATCTCAAGTGGACGACATTACATGAAATAGTGTTGAATGAACGTTGACCATTAAAAACTTTTTGGGGGCCCTGAAAGTTTTGGATCAAGCTTTTCCCTTCATCTGGGTCTTTATGACCAAACCAACAGATTGGATGTCAAATAAACAGTACGGTGGGCCTTAGGAGGACTTTAATGGTGGGTATCCAATCACTATTGTTTTCCTGTGGTGTGGTCCATATGAGATTTATATCCCCCTCATTTTTGGGGTCAACCCCTAAAATTATATGTAAAAATAGATTAATGGAATGGATGAAACACATACATCATGGTGGGGCCCACAGAGTACCGACCACCACCACCACCATCGGGTTGGTGGTGGGGGGAGTAGCCAATCCGCTTTCATTTCCATTTGGGATTCAGTGTCACATTGAGGAGTGAGACTCGCTATTAAAGTGATGTCACCTATTTATATGGGTCCCACTATAATATGTGTTTTGTATCCACACTGTTCATCCATTTGGAGAGATCATTTTAGGGCATGAGCCAAAGCATGAATCAAATCCAAAACTCGAGTGGACCCCACCACACAAAAAATACTGGAGAGAATCATGCCCACCATTTATTACGACTGAATCCAATCCAAACCTCATCACTTTGTCTACTGAACCCCGTCACTTTGTACTGCAACCCCGTCACTTTATCTACTAAACCCTGTCACTTAGTATTGCAACCTTGTCACTTTGTCTAGTGAAACCTGTCACTTTGTACTGCAACCCCGTCACTTTGTCTACTGACCCCGTCACTTTGTACTGCAACTCCATTACTTTGTCTACTGAACTCCGTCACTTTGTATTGCAACATCGTCACTTTGTCTACTGTACCCCGTCACTTTGTGCTACAACCTAGTCACTTTGTCTACTGTACCCCGTCACTTTGTGCTGCAACCTCGTCACTTTGTCTAGTGAACCCCGTCACTTTGTACTTCAACCCCTTCACTTTGTCTACTGAACCCCGTCACTTTGTCTACTGTACCTCGTCACTTTGTACTGCAACCCCGTCACTTTGTCTACTGTACCCCGTCACTTTGTACTGCAACCCCGTCACTTTGTCTATTGAACCCCGTCACTTTGTCTACTGAACCTCGTCACTTTATACTGCAACCCCGTCACTTTGTCTACTGAATCCCGTCACTTTGTACTGCAACATCATCACTTTGTCTATTGTACTCCGTCACTGCTCAATGTGGCACTGAATCCCAAATGGAAATGAAAGCGGATTGGCTACTCCCCCCACCACCAACCCGGTGGTGGTGGTGGTCGATACTCTGTGGGCCCCAGCATGATGTATGTGTTTCATCCATTCGTTAATATATTTTTACATATAATTTTAGGGGTTGATCCCAAAAATGAGAGGGATATAAATCTCATATGGACCACACCATAGGAAAACAATGGTGATTGGATATCCACCATTAAAGTCCTCCTAAGGCCCACCGTACTATTTATTTGACATCCAATCTGTTGGTTTGGTCATAAAGACCCAGATGAAGGGAAAAGCTTGATCCAAAACTTTTATTGACCCCAAAAAGTTTTTAATGGTCAACGTTCATTCAACACTATTTCATGTAATGTGGTCCACTTGAGATTGGGTTATACCTCATTTTTTGTCTCAGACCATAAAATGATCTAGAAAAAATAAATGGACGGCATGGATAAAACACATACATCATGGTGGGCCCACATAGTACCGAGTGGCAGGGGAGTAGCCAGTTCGTTTCCAATGGAAACTGTGGACACGAATTCACCGAGGAAAGCTTTTTGCATGAAGTTCCAGCACTGGGATGTATGGTGCGGTCCACCATGATGTTTATAAGAATTTCAATCCATTCATCCATTTTTAGAGCTCATTTTAAGATATGTAACCAAAAATTAGGATGATCAAAAACTCAACTGGGCCATACAAGATGAAACAGTGGAGAAAGAAATTCCTACAGTTGAAGCCTTCTGATGTTTTATTTAAACCAATTTAATTTACATGATTTTAAACTCGCAAGTATACGAATTAGATGTAGATATGGTACGTATTACGAGATCGTTCCCACGAGGACTGGTTGTCACAATTCGAAATTTAAGACTCTTCTTAACTAATCCAACGAATAGTGTAGCAAGCACTTAAGAAAAATAATCTAAAAGGATAATCGAGAGCAATGAGTAAAATCCAATCAAGGAGAAGACTAGGACTTTCAAATCCACCCTAATTATCCTAACCCTTGTTTTACCTGTTGATTTACCCTAATTCAAATTGATATAAATAAAATAAATATAGCACACCCTATGTCCTTGGTCGGGCACACAGAATGTATAATCTCTTAAAGTACATGGATCACATCTTTCCATCCATGGTCAGGCATGGAGAGATGTAGATTCCTGTTTCTTCCTCTATAGGAAACCTGTTCATGGTCAGACACAAGCACCTAGAATAATATTCCAAACAACACCCACATCTAGACTTTAGTCAAGCTCATAGAATGGAGAAGTACAGAAATCTCAGGAAAGCACACTAGAGACGGAAACAAATCAATCCAATTAAGATAAAATCAACATATATAAAGCATTATTCAAATTAGGGGCTTCATCTTAACCCTAGCTAAAAGATTAGCCATCCATAATATCAAATAAAAAGAAGGAACTATAAGATTTAAACAATAAAAACATCTCCCTTCTCTCTCTTCTCTTTCTTCTCTTTCTGGCTCTCCCCAAGCTCTAGCCTCCCAAAAGATCCCCATCTCCACGTTTTGCATCTCTTTTTATAGCTGCTGAAGTGGCTGGAGTGGTGAAAATCGAATTTGGAAAGCTGTCGCACGCGCAGCGAAAACCTTTTCGCAGCCAAGTTCGGGGCTTCATAACTCTTATGTTCCTCGCCTGATATCAGTAAAATCACCGTCTCCTTGGACATTTCGAGATGGTATACACGATGGATGCCACAACCGCCTGGAAAACTGGATTTCGTGGATGTGCGAAAGCTTTCGCACTCTTTCGCTGTCGTAATCAGCGGGCCCCACAGAATTGTTTTCGAGGAAATCCACCCCGTCTATTGGATTCAGGACGGAATTTCAGTCAATAATGGGTGGTTTTGAACTCCATTAATGCATCCCAGAGAAGAAATCACAAAAAGATCAGATTTGAACGTTGCAAGGCAGTCCTTTTGTAGCCCCTGTATCGTACACGTGTATTCGTGCCCCTCTTCACGGTGGACGGTATAGATCGTCCATACGGACTATAGGTGGGGCCCACAACTGATCGCAAAAAGGGCCAGCAGACGTTCATTTCCGCAGGCTGAAAACGGCAGTAGCCATTTCTGGAGAAGATGCGGGTCAAAGGTCGGTTTGACCAAAGTGAAGGTGCGGTGCACCGCTAATGCATATGTGCTCTATGCACACTCTGTACATGTGGGGTCCACGACGATGTTTCTGAAAAATCCAATCCATCCATTCATTTTTTCTCCTGAAGTAAGGTGTTGAATCCGAAGTTGAAGCATATCCAGATAGCAGGTGGGCCCAGAATCAATGGTTTATGGTCTGATCTGTCAGTTGGGGCACTTCCATAGTGATCCGAGGACTGAAATTTGATATGTACGGTTAATTTATGGCCTTCGGGCCCTGTATGAAGTTTCGAACCAATCGGATGGCGGGAACCATGTGATCTTGCATTCTGGACCAATTTCGGGCCTCTTTAACGTGAACGGCTTGATTTCCTCGGGTCTCTAGTATATAAATTCTTCAATATTGGTCCTCTAGAGTCCGTCCCTCACCTTAGTGACTTTGGAGCATCAAATCCACGCTTATAACATCATTTTTCAATTCACGCTCTTGATTTCATCCTGTAATAAAAAACACAATTAAAATATGGCATTAAGCATTATCATATACGTAAAATTAGGCAATAATCGGGGTCTGATATGCAATATTTGACCCTCATCACCTTCCTAGGCATCTTGATTTTTATATGCCATCCAAACTGTTTATAAGGTCGTTTTTACTAGGATGAAGTGAAAACACCAAAATATTAGACCGATGCAAAACTTTTGTGGCCATATAAATATTTCAACGGTGGACACTAAATGCCCACTGTTTCCTCTCGTTTGGCCCATTTGAGTTTTGTATAAACCTTAGTTTTGGTATTATGTTCCAAAATGATATCTAAGAATGGATGAACGGGTTGGATTTATCACAAACGTTGCAATGGGCCCATCTGGAATCCTTACGCAGGATCTTTCTGCAAAAGGCATTGGCAGTAAATCCGCGTCCCGTTAGACACGTGAAATCGGATTGCGTACGAGTCTTATCGTACTGAGTAAACTCTGTTGGGCCCACTGTCAATTCATGTGGTTTATCCACGCCGTCCATCCATTTTTTCATATCATTTTAAGGGTTGAGCCCAAAACTGAAGTATATCAAAATCTCAAGTAGACCATACCAAATGAAACAGTGGAAGTATTGATTTTCACCATTGAAATGTTTATAGGACCCCAATGATGTTTATTTTTCATCTAAACTGTTCATGAGATCACAAAGACATGGATGAATGGAAAAAACAAATATCATCTTGATATAAAGCTTCTTTTCAACGGTAGAATTCAATTCACACTGTTTCAGGTGGTGTGGTCCACTTGATCTTTGAATATGAATAATTTTTGCTTTAAAACCGTAAAATTAGATGATAAAAGAGATGGATGGAGTTGATACAGTGCACATATGACGACGGTGGGCTCCACAGACTTTACTCAATACGCTTACCCTGCTGAGTTACTCAGCACGCAAACCACTTCTCTTAACGTCTCCGTTATACTTTTTTTTAATATATTAAAAAAATCTAATGACGTGGCATTTATAATGACGTTTACCAATGAAAACGCTGGAGGCAGGGAGTTCCTGCCTCCGGGAGGCAGACGATCTGCACTCGGACTGTAATATGTTTACAGCTTGTAAAGCCTTTCCAGGAAAATACATACATCCAAATAACCCTTGTAATTAGATTATCTTTAGTTCATTTACAGCTTAAAGACTTTACAGTCATTCAGAGGACTATTAAAGGAAGACAAATTTGTCATTTGCTTACTCTTTTTCTTTTTCTTTTTTTAGAAGCCAGATGTCATTTTCTTACTTAATAGTGATGTTATAACTTTAGTTGAAAGATGTGGCGGCAGGTCTGTATATGTAAATAACAAGGTTTGTTTTTTGAAAAATAGTTTAAGACGAACTGCTTTTCAGTCGATATACCAAAGTAGAGACGGTTCATGAAAAAAAAAAATGTATTCCCAAAAATAAGCCGAAAACTGGGCCCACCCAAAAAAAATAAATAAATAAATAAATCATCAACAGACGAGAAGTCGCCCTTCTCTGTATATATATGGGAGAATCCATGCCATATATGTCTCCTCACTTTGCCTTTCCTGCATTCACAAACTCCATAATGGAGCTCCCACGTATGAGCTTATGGGCAATTTGGTCATTTCTCCTTGTCTCTTCCATTCACGTTCGATGTTTCTTTGGATCTGCTGCTCACTCCTCCAACGAAACCGATCTCCTTGCTTTGCTCAAATTCAAACATCTAATAACCGACGATCCTCTCCATTCTTTGAGCTCATGGAACCATACTCTCCACTTCTGCCACTGGCAAGGTGTCACTTGCGGTGGTCGACGGCATCCTCAAAGGGTCAGGGCCTTGAACCTCACTGCCCAGAAATTGGTGGGCCCCATATCTCCTTTCATAGGGAACCTCACCTTCCTCAGGATCATCAATTTCACAGACAACCGCTTCTACGGTGCGGTTCCTGAAGAGATTGGCAGGTTGTTCCGCTTGCGGTATCTCAGTCTGGCCAATAACACATTCACCGGAGAAATTCCAGCAAATCTGACCCACTGTTTCAAACTCCAAATTCTTCATCTTCGCGGGAATCAGCTCGCAGGGAGGATTCCGACTGAGCTTGGCTCTCTGTCGAAGCTCACCTACTTAAACCTTGAAGACAACAGTCTTGCAGGAAGCATCCCACCTTCACTTGGAAACCTTTCGTCTCTCACACTCCTTTATCTTACTTATAACAGTCTGGAGGGCAGCATCCCAGATGACCTTTGTCAGTTGGTGAGCTTAAAGATCCTTGGCATAGCTGTAAATAAACTGTCAGGTACGATTCCGCCTCGGCTCTACAATCTCTCCTCTATTAACTTTTTGGACGTGGGAGAGAACAGATTGCATGGAAATCTTCCACCTAACTTAGGCCTCACTCTTCCTAGTCTCCTAGAGCTTTATGCCTCGGGAAGTAACCAATTCACAGGACCCATACCAGTTTCATTATCCAATGCTTCCGGACTTGCAATTATTGAACTTGCAGAAAATAGTTTTAGCGGATCTGTGCCTCTGAATTTTGGAAGCCTCAAAAATCTCTATAGGTTACGTTTGTGGGGAAATGAACTTGGAATTGGAAAAGGTAGTGACTTGGGTTTTCTCGATTCTTTGATCAATTGCAGTAGTTTACAACTACTGGATGTAGGCATTAATAATCTCAGTGGCGTGTTGCCCAACTCCTTAGCCAATCTTTCAACCCAGCTGAATCAACTTTCGTTCGACAATAACATGATCTTCGGAAGCATCCCATCTGGAATTCAGAATCTTGTCGGCTTAACAAGACTGAATATGGAGCATAACTTTCTGACAGGTACAATTCCCATTGGTGTTGGGAAGCTTAACAAGTTGGAGGTACTTTACTTGTATTCAAATGGATTATCAGGGAAAATTCCACCTTCTTTGGGCAACATCACCCGCTTGTACCAACTCAGTTTACGTGAAAACAATCTATCAGGGAGCATACCAACAACTCTTGGTAATTGCATAAACCTGAACTTCATATACCTCTTCAGTAATTACTTCAGCGGTACCTTACCCAAACAACTTTTCAGCATTCCATCTCTGATTGGACTCCAAGCGCAAAACAACTTTTTTACAAGTCTCCCATCCGAAGCCGGTTACTTGAAAGCTCTTGGAACATTCAGTGTTTCTAATAACAAATTGTCAGGCGAAATTCCAAGCTGGCTAGGCAATTGTCTCAGCCTAGAGTATCTCGGGTTGGATGGGAACTTCTTTCAAGGATCAATTCCATCAACATTTAGTACTCTAAAAGGCCTTCGATACCTGGA
Source organism: Magnolia officinalis (assembly GCA_021015155.1). Lineage (NCBI taxonomy): Eukaryota > Viridiplantae > Streptophyta > Magnoliopsida > Magnoliales > Magnoliaceae > Magnolia > Magnolia officinalis. The sequence goes on from JAJHSJ010000008.1 coordinate 1,183,480, forward strand.
TCTTTCACGCAACAACTTATCTGGGAAGATTCCAAGATATATGGAGAATTTTGCTCTAGAGTATCTAAATCTATCCTTCAATAATTTTGAGGGTGAATTACCAAAACAAGGGGTCTTTGGAAATGCCAGTCGAGTTTCAGTGCTCGGAAACAGTAAGCTTTGTGGGGGTATTCATGAATTACAATTGCCACCTTGCTCTAGCCAAGCTTCCAAGAAACGGGGGATCTCTCTTGCTTCAAAAGTCAAATTCTCAATAATTGGTGCTGTCCTGGGTCTTATTTCATTATCATGTTTCTTTACCATTCTTTATCGGGTAAGAAAGTCAAGAAGGAAACCTTTTGCTGTGCCTTCTATGGAGGCTCCTTTTATGAACGTGTCTTATGCGGAACTCTTTAAAGCAACAGATGAGTTCTCTCCTGCCAATTTGATCGGAACTGGAAGTTTTGGCGCAGTATATAAAGGGATTCTAGATCGTCTTGGGATTATGGCAGCGGTGAAAGTCTTCAACCTTCAACGACAAGGAGCTCTGCGGAGCTTCATGGCAGAATGCGATGCCTTGAGAAACATTAGGCATCGGAATCTTGTCAAGATCTTAACTTGTTGCTCTAGCATTGATTTTAAGGGCAATGATTTTAAAGCTCTAGTTTACGAGTACATGTCCAATGGAAGTCTAGAGAAGTGGTTGCACAGGGAGGGCCATGACCAGCCGAGAAGGAACTTGAAGTTTACTGAAAGGCTAAACATTGCTATAGATGTGGCTTCTGCTCTGGATTATCTACATAATCATTGCCAAACATCAATCATTCATCAAGATTTAAAGCCAAGCAACATTCTTCTTGATGATGATATAATTGCTCATGTGGGTGATTTCGGGCTAGCCAGGTTCTTATCTGAGGTTGCTCAAAGCAGCTCAGTTGGGATGAAGGGATCTATTGGGTACATCGCTCCAGGTAACAATTTCATCTATTTCCTATTATTATTATTATTATTATTATTATTGAAGGATCCACACCTGGCAAGATTCTCTAAGATCTAGATATACAAAGCGGTATACATATTCTTTTTTTCTCTCTTTATTTTTTTATTATTACATTAAAAATAACCGCAACTCATATATTCTCTAGATGATTGAGGAGCTAAGTTCTTTCATTTGAGTAACAAAACCTTATTCAATGTAGAACATCTTTACAAGAACATATTACTTCATAGCACACCAATTGATGTTAGGAATTCAGATCTTTAGTAAAGGAAAAAAGGCAAATTACTAGTTTAAATAGAATATTTCCTCTCCCCCTCTCTCTCAAAATTCTAACTTCTGATATTATCTGTATCCAAATGGTCTCTTTTGTCCACACGCATCACATGTGTACTCAAACCCATGACCTCGGTGTTGAAACTCACTGTCTACCAGTGAGCCATGGTCACTTAGATTCTAACATAAGTTGTATAAATTGCAGAGTATGCGATGGGCGGAAAAGCATCTACACAAGGAGATGTTTACAGCTACGGAATCCTTCTACTGGAGATGATCACTGGAAAGGGGCCAACTGATGACGTGTTTAAGGACAATCTAAGCCTTCATCATTTTGCTAAGCTGGCTTTGGCTGAACGAGTAGTAATGGAGATTGTTGATCCACAACTGCTCTTAGAAGAAGCTGAAGCTATTCAAGGCAATGAAAATCAAATCAATACAAGAAACAGAATGCATGACTGTCTGATTTCAATGGTCAAAATCGGTGTGTTGTGCTCTGCAGAATCTCCAAGAAATCGAATGCAAATGAGAGATGTTGTTGCTGAAATGCACACAATCAAGGACTTGTATCTCGGGGTCATGATTCATCGAGACAAACAAGTTAGGTCGCAAATATTAGATGAAGGTTTGTCTTATCTCAGGCATTACTAAGTTTGTATTGGTGGTTATTTTGAGAAAGATTTCCAAATGAAATGAGTTTGTTGAATCCTTCCCTAAACAAGCTCTAGATATATTAAGACTTAAGTTAAGAGTGTATTTGTATTGATATTGAATATATGAGAACATGTTTTCTTTTTTTTTTTTTACAATGTTATAGGAAATTGGTCTAGCATCTGGACTACCAACTTGATATAAGTTTGATGAGGTATTCGTCCAATGAATTCTACCAGGGATTTGGCAAAAAAAAAATGAAAAGAAAAAAATGAATGAACTTGTATGATCCAATGGTTCATCTAATTGATGTAAGTTATTCTTTCGCCTGACGATGTGAATCATTGCTATGTTTTCAAATGTATGTTGATGTACAAATAACAAGATGGTTAGAATTATCAGACCATAGTAGTCTCTGATGTAATGGATGGTACACATAGAACAGTGAATACCAACAGGGATGGGATAGGCCGGAATAAAAATGGGCTAAGCCGGAGAAGGGATGGATAAAACTAAATGTTAATTAATGGATCCTCCTGTGGGACTCCTGATGAGGATGGAGGGGGTAGAATCTTTAGAAATCACATGGATTAAGTTATCTTTGCCTTTCATAACTTCTATGACAGGGTCACTAATAATGTGGCTGGAATACATGCAGCCTTTGACGGCATTAATTAGTATTGCATTGACCTGGGGCTAAGGAATGTTATTGTGTTATCAGATTCCATTTTTTTTAATGCCATTTCTAATCCCCTTGCACCAGACCCATGGAAGATTTGGTATCAGGTGGGGGATATTTCCCATTTGAAAATTGAGAAAATCGTTATAAATTTTAGGAAATCCGGTGCTTTTAGGCAAGGAAAATTGACAATGCAGGTATGGGATGCTTAGTAGGCCTTTCAATGAGCTGGGCCTAGGGTTAGCTTTGGCCCAAAATTTGAACTGTTTCGAGTCTGGCCATTTCAAAATTTTGATTTTGGTAGGCCAGAGCCCAGCCCATTGATAGCCCTGATTATTTGTATCATGTTTTGTTTTTTCTTTTTTAACCTTGCGCCCCCAAACAAAAAACAAAAACGAAAACATAACAAAAAACAGAGAGATGCAGCCTGCGCCATCTTAATAATCTCAACTTATCCTACAAACAAAAGCAATCATCCATAATCTACAGGCATCAGATGATTATTATCATACATATGAGTGCACCTTTCGGATTATGGCCAATCTACATCAGGGACCCACTAATTGGATTGTCTGGATAAACAGAGACCCTAATATCTCACACTTACAAGTAATCCCGGCCGTTCATCATGTTGATTGTATTATGACACGCTTAATCCGGAAGAAAGGGTTAATTTGGTAGTTTTCCAAGTCGAAGGTTATAAACTGTAATTATACAGTGAAACAAGGAAAGTTTCGTGAGAAGCTTTAAGTGCCACCGAATCGAATTCAAACATCACGTGCTTCACGTGGACACGAAAAAGACTTGTAATATCCGACTGCAGCCGTCAGATAGGAGATTTTCCACAATCGGACGGATGGCAATAGAGTTGTTTTTCTATTGGGTATTTGGGTATTTACGACTCAGGTGTTTGGCAGAGGAGAGTCATGTCTTGGGCCGATCCTCGTGTTTGGCAGTCAGATTTAATCTCGCCCTATATCTTTTAATACCACAGCCAGGGACAAGAGCTACACAAGACGGACTCATCTTTCACAAAACTACCAAAATTGCCCTGCTTCTCATGTTGAGGACTTCATTTTAGTACTGCGTTGGCCAGCATGTGAGATGGCGGATTCCGGTGAGTCCATGACAGTGTCCCACCTTGATAATGTGTTCTATATCCATGCCATACATCCATTTTGATAGACCATTTTAGGTTATGGGCCCAAAAATGAAGCCAATTCAAATATCAAGTAGACCACACCACACAAAATAGTGGTGATTGAACATCCACCATTAAAAACTTCTTGTGGACCACAAAAGTTTTGCATGCCCTAAAATAAGCTAGCGAAATGGATGGAAGGCTTGGATGTACAATACATAAGTCGAGGTGGTCCCCATAATTTTCCCAGCTTTACTAAATTTGTGTGGTATTTGATACGCATGCACTGGATAATTGTATATTGGTCACTCAATCACACAAATTAAACTACTTAAATTACTAAACCCACTATAAATAAGTGGCAGGTACAAAGTCATAATGGCTGAACTATCCTCTTACCCAGAGTTGTCAAGAGGTCGGGCCTAGATTTTGAACAGTTCAAGTGGGGACATTTAAAATTTTGATGGCTCAGGCCCATTTACAGCCCTACTTTCAAATTTTTTAACGCACTTGTTTTGTTGATATAAGTGTTAGATCCACAATACATGAATCATTTATGCATCAATAATGCAGATTTAAAATAATAATTTTAAAGTGTACCTGATTGGAAAGACATTTCTGATGCCTAATGTCACCAAATGGAATATCGATCTTCTGCACCTCACAACTTTAATAGAATCTCTCAATAATTCTCTTATTGTTGAGGGAACCAAGACATCTATTTATAGGAAAGATGGCTAGAAAAGCTTACTCATGACGCTTCTCTCCTATGGGGTCTCCACACAATAGATTTACATATTCTATTTAATAACAATATATAGGGATCACGGTTCAAGCATCCTACCCCAAACTATTTACAATGATCACAACTATACTAGGGCTCACTAAATCGCTCAATCTAAATAATTCAACGGTCAAATCTAAACCGATGATCATATATAACCCACTTGATAAGAGTCTTACAACAGGACCAATGAATATTTGTCATTTCAACCATTCATATGCCTATTGATCCTATAATCATGTCATATAATTAATTAAGTATTTTTTTCTACCATGTATAATGATGTAGACATCAAGGAGTATATGTACAATTTTGTTTATATAATTAGCTTTAAAAGAGTGATAACCTTTGAGATATTAGGAAATTAAATAAGATTTTTAATATATAAACCATTGATAATTGCCCAACGTTGACAATCTACTTGCTTAGAAAGTAAGGACTTAATTAAATATGAGTTTTTTCTTCTTTTATTCTTTTTTTTCTTTTGGACACCCACACACACTACAGTACGTGCTTGAACCCATGACCTTAGCAATAAAACCCTTGTGAGTCTGCCACTAAGTCATGAGTAGAGACCCAAAGGCTTAAATATTAGTTGCAACTTGGATTTTATCTATCCTTGCTTGCTAAGCTTCTTTTTGGATTTATGTATTATCTTGTGTTTCTCAAGCCCTTTCCAATAATGGATATGTGGAGCCTACCATGATGCCTGTGTAGTATCCATCCGCATATTTGTTGGTACGCCGAATGTTAGCTAATGTTAAGACGTTAGTTCAAACATAAGATAGATTTAGAACTCAAGCAAGGCAAAAAATAAAAAATAAAAAAAATTGGAATGACGCATCCTCTGTTGAAAAGTACTCTTCATTCTCTTTGTACATTACCCATTCTTCTCCTCCATTTTCTCTCTCGACAAAATCTCTTCCCCAGTTTTCTCTTCCCTCCCTGCATGAGTTGCACCTGACACTTCCTGTAGTACATCTAAACGGTAGCCCTAAACTGCAACACTACTTTAATGTCCTAGCCGTAACTTCACGGGCACACGGATTTCCTGCTCGCACTGGAAACCTAAGTGCATTTCTGTGATTTTCATGAGAAATCCACCATGTCCATCCGTTTTGAGAGCTTATTTTAGGACATAAGACTAAAATTGAGAAGGATCAAAGATTCAAGTGTGTGGAACTAAAGTAAATGGTGGGTAGGAAAATTCTTTCCATTGAAACCTCCTTGGGTTGACAGTAATGTTTACATGCCATCCATTCCGTTCATAACAATCATTCCTAGGATGAATTGAAAACACAAATATAAGCCAAATTCAAAACTTGTGGTCCCATGAATATTTCAACTGTAGACATTTAATCCTTATATTTTTTTGCCTAATAGCTCACAAAATGGATGAACACAGTATTTCTCACAGACATCACGCGATGGCCTCACGAACTTCTTGCCAAAGGCTTTTGGCAGGAAATCCGCATACCTTCTTGAACGCGATTAGGTTGCTGAGCCACCCATTGGTGGTGGTGTGATGATGAGGTGAGATTTGATTGACTCATCCATCCCACCATGCAGTAAATTGTAGTTTTCTGCATTTCACTGTCACTGATGATGTGACAACACGTGATCTATGTTGAGTAATGATCCAGCGACATTGATTTATCAAAACCTTAAGGTGCACAATGTACATAGTTGATTTTGGACTTTGGATATTCAAATCACCTATCAGAACCGTCCATTATATCTGGTCCCACTTCTTCCGCTATTAAGGGAAAAGTCACATCAATCAGATGGATCTATGCAAGCATGACTGATTCTATCTTCCAATAATAAAATTCTCCATCCATTTTGTATGTCACTATATTGGACGATTTCAATCATCTGATCAGAATGAATTTTTCAAGGCAGTCTAAAGGGAGAGTGCACTGGACCTAATGGACGGTCCCAGGTAGGTAGTTTGGATGCCAACAGACTAAAATATGGGCATAAATAGGTCCCATACACTTAGCCACCATTTCATTAATAAGCTATGCTTTAATGGTTTAAAGTGACTTTTTTTTGTTAATGGCGAAAGGAAGCTGAGGTCAATTCTGTCATTTCACTCAAAAACCCTGAAAGACAACGGTGGGCCAACCATCAAACATATAGCTGCATTTATATTTGGATATACCAGATCATTGAACTGGACCGTCCATGGGTCCAGCACACTCTTCCTAGGCTTCAGTGAGAAATCACACAAACTAGATTATTTTAGTCGTCCTTAACTTGGTCCTTTCTGTGTTCATTTTAGGACACACCCATCAAGTGGACCGCATTCATTCTCCAATAAATGCCCCTCCAAAGTAAGGGTACACATCGAACCGGTACAACCGTTTAGTTCGGTTCGGTTCGGTTCGATTTAGGGGTATGTAGAATCGTTGATCCGAACCATGAAATCGAACCAGGAACCAAACCTGAATTTAAAACAAAAGCAAAAAAACAAAAAAATAAAACAAAACAAAAAAAATAAAACCCTAAATCTACCCAACCTTGCTGCGTGTGTGCGGCTGCCCCTACCCTCTCTCTCTCTCTTTGCTCCTTTCTCTCTCTCGCTGCTACTTGAAATATGTAATGGCATTCAAATTTGGTTACCCAACAGCCGGCTGTTATGCAGTGAGAACAGTAATAACCGTTATGCATTGCAGGGTCGAAGTGTCAAAATGATTGTAGCGGCCTTGTAATAGTCCATAACAATTTTATAACATTTTTTTTTTTAAATGAAAAAAGCCATAACTGTTGATATGGGGACTGTAATGGCTGTTACGGCCCGTATTATAATGATAATGGTGGTGGCCGTTATGGCCACCATTACCATTTTGGAACACCCGTTATCTTATATCCATGTCTTTCATCCCTTTTTCCAAGATTATTTTATGAAATGAGCTTAAAAAATAAAAAACACACAAATTTCAGGTGGACCATATTATAAGAAACAGTGGTGATTGAATACTTTATTATTAAAAACTTCTTAGAGGCTATAGTAAAGTTTCCATGAGGTTTATTTTCCATCCAACCTGCTGATAAGATCACGCAAGCCTGAGCGAAGCGAAAAAACATATATTGGCTTGATCCCAATGTTTTTTGGCACATTAATGATCAATCACCACTAGTATGGTCCACCTGAGAAATGAATCTACTTCATTTCTGGACTAATGGATGGCAAGAAAATTCTTTAAACCAGTAGTTTAAGTTTACTAGAGACATTCACGGGCTGCTATTTAAAACAGTGTCCCCACCCATTTGAAAAGCATAAATGTTTGATATTGCCACCTGTCCTAACAACATCCAAAATTGGCACGTGTCTGCATCACTGAGGCAGGCGTGTGGAGCGAATCAAGTCTCCTTTGGCACCATAGATTGGGAGGATTCGATGGCATGGAAGGATTTTCAGAATTCAAAAGTCATTTGGAAGCATGGAAGGGATGTATTTGGAATTAAGGGAATTGTCAATCATCTCTCATGCTAATTTTGCATTCTCTTTTCAGTGAGATTATCAATTATTTTCCTTTTTCGTTTATTTTTGAAAGAAAGAGAGTGGGATGTGTAACATGTATAGTTGTCACTAAGCTATTAATTCATTATCGACTACATAACTAAAATTATATTAATGGAATGATTTGAGCCGTCCATAAATTAGCCCTATAAATCAATGATTAAAAAAGTTAGTGGTTCAGTTGTGATCCTATGCTGTGGTCAATCCGAAGTATGAAATTTTATCATTTTTTGTCAACATATATATTTTAATTAGTTTATTATAATCACTATATCAAACATTACATATGTCCCTCATTAAGGATATTAATATTAATTTAGTAATTACATTCAAACTCCTATAAATATGCTACATAATTTCAATGCATTAGTATTTTTGAATTATTAGTAATTCCATATATAAGTTGCTAAATATAGCTAAAGAATTTAAAATTATCCTTGACTTTAAATCCCCTTGATTTGGAATTTATATTTGAAGACTAAAGAGAGGTAGGATGGGCCTATGGTGGAGTTTACATGGAATTCAATCCATTTACATGATGTGCCTAATCACGATGAAGATTTCAAAACGCAGGTGAGTTATTCCATGTGAGTTTAAGGGGCGTTTAGATTATAAGTTATTTAAGAAAAGCTTATCTTGATTTTCACTTATAAAACTGAAGTGATTAAGTAACTTTAAATTATTTTTTTTAGAAAAGGTATTTATAATTTGATCATATACCTAACTTATTTGATGGTATCTAAATGAGCTTGCTTGTCTCATAGTATTAAATGAGATAAAGTGGGATGGAATTTTATTTGATCCGTCTAAATTCCATCTCAGGCTTTTGGGGAGGGTAGTAAAAGTTGGGATTTAGTGGAGTGAAATTGCATTTGGTATTATTTAAGATTTTTATATATTTTGAAATCTACTGCACAAGTGGGTCTTACATTAGCATACGTGTTTATCTGTCACGCCCCGAAAATTGGAACCCAAGTTGGCTAGGCCCGGACCCAAATTTCAGGACTGTAAGTTGTATTTAAATAGAATATACATCGCAACCCACATTATTTCATGCATTTTCAAGGCAATCAGAGTAACTAAAATGATGTTAATCATGTCATTGAATATTGTCCACTAATTAATCCTTGAATATTTAATTACATTGACACAAAAAAAATAAAAATAAAAATAACCACATACATTGAATTTTAATTAATAAGGATAAAAGTCTTCAATGTTGCCCAACTGATTCTTCATATACAAATCCTGCAAAATAATCTATACGGGTGTGAGCGCGACGGCTCTAAGGGCACATTCTTCCCAAAATTGAAAATTCTACGTTAACAAAAATAAAACTCAATAATACAAATATGATTAATTACGAGTATTGAATCGTCATTTTACATAACAACAATAACAATTTATTTTCCATAATAACAACAAAATAAGACAATATAGTCATCTAAAATCCTTTTTGGTTCAATCCAAGGCAGAGCACTCGTGTGTGTTGATCCTTTTAGGGAATGACCCTCGGTAGAGCACCGGTGTTGATCCTTTTAGGGAATGACCCTCGGCAGAACACCTAATGAATAAACTTTTAGGGTAAATACCCAGGGCAGAGTACCTGTGTGTGTTGATCCTTTTAGGGAATCGCCCAGGGCAGAGCACCCGTGCCGATCCTTTCGAGAATGACCATGGGCAGAGCACCCGCACCATTCCGATCCTTTCGGGAATGACCATGGGTAGAGCACCCGTACCATGCCGATCCTTTCAGGAATGACCCTGGGCAGAGCACCCATAAAAATATAATGATCCTTTTAGGGCAGAGCACCCATAAATTCAAATACATCATTTATCATATAATAATAAGGAATTAATTGCAATTTGAGCACATAACGATAATTAATTAAAATCAATTAATGAGTCAAATAAATTACATTTATACTAAGCAATTAAGAATCAAATAAACTAATCTGCAACTAATTATAATAATCAAATAAATTGAACACCATAGGTAACAGTGGAACCCACTGTTTTTTTTTTTTAAAAAAAAAAAAAAAAAAAAAAACGGAGTGTTATATTATCTATACAAGTGACCAACCTTAATTATGAATTTAATTCATTGATTATAATTTCATGATCTATCGAACAGGATTTTTCTTAATCCAATATTTTTTACATATCAAGATTTTTATCCTAAACATGGATTGATAATTAAAATACCATCATATTTACGACATGCAATGATTATTGAGCAAAACCCATCGAATACAATTCAATAGCATTTAATCCTATAGACTAGACATGTGTGTTTACTGTTGAAACACTTGTGTTTACTAGGGCTGAAAGTTGAGCGGGTTCAACCCGACCGACCCGACATTGGGTTGGGCTCGGGCAAGATATTTTGGATCCGATCTTAAGCTTGGGCTATACAAACACCAACCCGATAAAACTTGGGTTGGGCTCGGGTTGAGGTCTCGGGTTGCCTGACCCAACCCGAACCCGATCAATATATAAGTTACTTATAAATTATAATTGAGTGTGGATCGTTTGTGTCAAAGGCACACTAGTAATGTCAAGTCTCATTTGTCCACGTCATTTCCAAGGACTCAAGCTAACAAGATATGCTAGATTTATCTCTCTCAAATAGACTTCATACTATGCTACATGACTTTTAAAGGAGTAGTTGTCTTATATTTTAGCTTGTTTTTTAAAGAAAAAATAAAGTTCTTTATAATGAATAATCACATATATAATTAATAAAATTATAGATACAAAAAATAAGTCCTATATTGAAATATAATAAACTAGTGTAAGAACAAAAATATTAGCATGTATATACTCGACCAACCCGATTAACCCGACTGAGCCCACTTGGGTTGGGCTTGGGTTGAGAATTCTCAACCTAAGATTGGGTTGGATTGGGTTAGGGTTGAGGTATAAGAACCTTGAGTTGGGTCAGGGTTGAGCACCAGCCCAACCCAACCCAACCTAACCCAACCCGCCTGATTTCAGCCCTAGGGCTGTTTGGGCATTTGCGTTAGGGTGGATTAAATGGGATGGAATTGGGCTGACAGCAACATTTATGATAGACAGTGGATTGTTTGGGATAGAAGTATACACCTCTATCCCGGGATGGATCCAACATTATGTTTGGAATTCATGGGATTCCTTTCATCCCGTAGGATACCACGGTGGGGCTGTTTGGTTTGCCCAAGGGATACAATATGTGGTAAAAACTAAGATGAGCTTCATCAACTGTCCATAGTCAGTACTCAATAACATCATCGGGGATTGTTGGATGGGCCTCATTTTTGGACACAGTCACATCCAAGGTGAGGCCTGCCTGATGTCCGCCTTGGATTCGCCTCTTGATCCTATTTAAAATCTCTAAAATTCGCCTCTTGATCCCAACTCTTTCCGGTGGGGTGGCCCACCTGAGTTTTAGATCTAACTGATCATTGGGCCCAAGCCCTAAGATGAGGCGTTGCAACTGGTGTAGGAAGCAGATGTCAGAAAAACATCACGGTGGGCCACAAAAAAAAAAATCATGATTTTTTTGGACTTTCTACTCTCAGTAGAATTTCCAACAAAGGAAATCGCCCTTTATTACAATTACAAATTCCAAAAATGGCAAAATATCATGAAAAATAGTGCATTCAAACGCACCCAAAAAACGCAAAAAAAAACAGGAAAAAAAAAAAAAAAACACAAACCTGCAATATAGGAATATCACGATTTCACCTAATCATGATTTATCGGAATTCTATTTCTTTCTTTCTTTTTCGCTCGTTTGAAAAGGCTACCGAGATTTGTGTAGAGAGCATCGGTTTATATGGAGTGAAATAGCGAGTACGATGCGAAACCGTCAAGCAGCTTCTGAAAACTTTTTTGGGGCTGAAAGTATTGGATCAAGCTGATATTTGTTTTTCCATTCATCCGGGTCTTTATGACCTAATCAACAGATTGGAAGTCAGATAAATAGTACAGTGGGCTTTAGGAGGATTTAAATGATGGATATCCAATCACTATTGTTTCTGTCGTGTGGTCCATCTCAAAATTATGTCCGTATTATTTTTAGATAAATACCTGAAATGATATTTAAAAATGGATGAACGGAATGGATGAAACACATACATCACGGTGGGCCCACAGAACACCGACCACCGGCCAAGGGGCTAGTCTCAGGGGGAGTAGCCAATCCGTTTCCGTTTGGCCAGGGACGCTGCCACCATCCAGGTGATTAGTGGTCGGTGCTATGTGGACCCTACCATGATGTATCTGTTTTATCCACACCGTCCGTACATTTTGAAAGATAATTTTAGTGCTTGGTCCAAAACATTAGGTAGATCTAAATATCAGGTGGACCACACCGTGGAAAAACAGTAATGATTGAATGTCCACCATTAAAAACCTCCTAGGGCCCACCGTAATGGTTATTTGACATCTAACCTGTTGATTAGGTCATACCGACTTGGATGAAGGGAAAAACTATATATCAGCTTCATCGAAAACTTTCATGGCCCCAATAAGTTTTTAATGGTGGGAGTTCAATCACCACTGTGCGGTCCACTTGACATTTGGATCAACCTCATTTTTGGAATTATCCCATAAAATGATATGGAAGAATGGGTGGACGGCATAGATGAAACAAATACATCATAGTGGGGCCACGTGTGTCCGCGTGTAGAGGTGCGTGCAAACATCTGTTGAAAATGCATGATTGCAGCTTGAACAGTGGCAAAATAAAAGTGAACCTCCGAAATCCCGCGCCTCTGACAGAGGACGCTGGAAGTGTAAGCTGGGACGGTGGCTCGGTTGCCCAAACATACGTGGGATGGAATAGGGGAGGATTTTACAATCCTACCCCTCGTAAACCACCCTAACGCAAATGCCCAAACAGGCCCCTAGTGTTTACGGTTGAATCATCCCGATTTTTCTAATCCAGGACAAAAAAAAATCGGGATGTAGAGTTAAAGCAGGTTAACCCGTTTATGGAGAAAGTGACCCTGGTAGTACCTACGCGAGATACGCAAGCGTCTTCCCAATAGAAACTCTACAGTGGCATTACAGTAGTTATCCATGGAATCGGAGGCATTTAACACTAGTTTCCCTTCAATAAAATCCAGAAACGTAGCGTTTGAGAGAGAGAGAGGAGAGGGAGATGTGCTGTCGTGTCAATAAATCAAAGCATAGGAGCTCCTAATCTCGTGATTGCCCCCTTTCTCCGCTCGCTCTCAAATGCCCTTCCATTTTCACCTATTTTTGCCTCCATTCTCTCTCTCTCTCTCTCTCTCTCTCTCTCTCTCTCTCTGGTGTCCGGATCAATCGAACGGTCGCGATGAAATCTGACGGAGTCCCGTTGTAGAAAATGAGAGTTTGGTAGCTCGTTTCCGGATCTAATGGAGTGGTTGAGAGTTAGGGTTTAGATCAGGAAATCGCTATTGTTCGCTGTCGTTTTCATTGCCGTATAGCGATGAATCGGAGTTTTAGAGCTGCAGAGTCGAAAATGCAAGCGCCCGTACAGCAGCAGAGGCAAGGAAGGAGCGGAATAGCTTGCTTCTCCTCCACACCTCCGAAGATTTCGATCCTCCTTTAGGTATGCGCTTCGATGGTTCCCAGTGTAACATTCAGACTTATTGGGTTAGATTCAGTTCTTTCCCGACCTTAGGTTTTGAAAATGCTATCAATTTGCTATTTTGCATCATGATTTTTTATTTTTTGTTTTGGTTTCTTTAATAGTTTTCTATGAATCGGATGTCAATGTCCAGTGAGTGATAGCTTCAGAACTTAGATATTCTTTTTTATTCGAATTTCATTTTCGACAGTGCAACGTTTGAATCTCCTTTATAATTTGTGTATCTACGGCATACATGTGATTTCCTAAGGCGGACCCCTCCACGTATATGACCTACTCCCGACACTGGGCCAGTCTACTCATCAGATATGGTGTAGGACACACGAATAGATGTTCGGTAGCAAGTTTCTATCTGGTGTACATTAAGCATGCAAGTGTAGCCCACATGATGGGTGGACCGGCCTGCATGCTCTTTCAATTGGGTTGTCTACAAGGTGGGGGCCACCTGATGCACGGCTTGGATGTCCCAAACACATGCCAATTTGACATGTATGGCTGCATTTGGAAATGTGTGTATCAAAATCACCTATTGTTAATTAGTGTTATCAATCTTGTAACAATGGACTTATCCACAAAGTATTAGATCTTTTCCATCTTCTAACTTGCGAATGTTTCTGGATAACAGGGTCGAGGTTCTCCCATATTCAAGATAGTGTCATCAACACCATGTAAAACTGCTTCTGATGACTTCCTAAACTCGGACAGCGAGAAAAATGATTATGATTGGTAATATTACAGCATCTCGTCTACTTATTAAGGAATGTTGAAAAACATTGATGATAAGGAATATTTGGGTGCACCACCAAGTTGTGGTTGGCAGGGCTTCCAAAGTGCAATCAGTACATTTGGTACTTGGGAATAACTCATTAATCATGTTAGCATTTCCCACCCTTTCCTTCCCCAATCACAACTGAGGTGTCATTCTTATCTCATAATTTGGCACCAGCATTTTATCGGCCTAGGAATCAGATCGCCCAGATTTCCTCTAACAATAAGAGTTCTGGCATGTTTTTTGTTGTAAAAGTTGAGCGGCAAACTGTAACGCACATTATTAAATAAATTTTTTAAAAAAACCACTGTAGAATCAAACAAAACTACTTGCAAAGGATTGGAGATGCACGTGCATACCACGTATTGCAGCACTTCTACCACCAAAAGTTTCAGAAAATTCGTATACAGAGGAATTAAAACTGGTGGTGTAAAGAAGCTGTGAAGACAATTTTCGACAGCCCTCTAGTTGTGTACTATAGAGTTAAATGTAAAGCATGCATCCATATTTAATATAGTGATAAGGTCTTTATGGATTGTTGTTGAGGGTCAAATATTGCATACAAGACCCTAGTTATTGCCTAGATTTATGACATAGTACTGTTTAACAGCTCAATTTAATTGTGTTTGTGATGCAAGGTGTATTTACGAGCTTGGACTGCAAAAGGGTGCTAAAAGCATAGATTTAACGCTCTAAAGACACCAAGGTAAGGGACGGACCCCAGGGACCAAGATTGACAAAATAACACGCCTGAAACCCAAGAAAATCGATAAACTAAAGTTCAAGTGGCCTGAAATTGGTATAGAATGCAAGATCACAGGGTTCCCACCATCCGTTCAGCTTGAAACTTCATATATAACTAGCCCGAAGACCCTAAATAAACCGTACACGTAAAATTTCAGTAGTTGGATACCTGTGAAAGTGGTCAAACGGTCAGATCATCCTATGAATTACTGATCTGAGCCCCACCTGATATTTAGATATGCTTAAAACTTAGGATTTATCAATTAGATGATATGATAAAAGATATGAACGGAACGGATTTCTCACGACCGTCATGATGGCGGCCCATGAGCATCGCATGTATAGAGAGTGTATGTGCACTCAACGTGCACCGGATGGAGAAACCCGGTCAAAGTCGGTGTTGACCGACTTCTTACGCAAAAACGGCAACTACCGTTACAGCGAAGTTTCGCTGTAATCGTCGGTTGATGTTGTGGGCCCCACCCATTGTCCATATGAAAAATCCAAACCATTCATCAGATTCATAAAGGCCTACTCACCAAGTCCTAGGTGACGAAATTTCAAGGTACAACGGATATTGATTTTTAACCGCCCAAACATAGGACGGACGGTGGAGCAAACTATTCTGTGAGCCACACCAAACTCAATCTAAAACTATCCATTTCTTACTGGTTTTTCGTCAGGAATACAATGAATGGGGTGGATTTCTCTTAAGACATCATTATAGGGCCCACCGAACACATCAGCGCAACCTGCGTAAGGTTTACGCGCGTCCGGGAAAGCCGGATCTTCGCGGCTGTTCGGTGGTTAAGTTCATGATCGGTTTGACAATCTAAACCATCCAAAACATCACCAATGTCGATCCAACAAGGGCCAAGAAGCCTGAACGGCTTAGATCTTGCATTTGAAATGCCCACGATCCAAAAAAGCTCTCCAAACGCAAGTTCTTTTTAACGCCTTCTTGCGCGAAAATAGGGGGGCGAATCCTTTCGCGCTGTGTAAAGAGAGTCGGTCCTGCCGACTCTGGCCACCGACTTGCTGCCGTTATAAAGAAGAGGGAGAAGGATCCAAAGGGGGGACAGCTTGGAAGCTGGACGTGAAGCACAGATGTCAGGGAGAGAGACAGTATTATTTCAGGATTTTTATTTGTTTTACTGTTCTTTTTATTTCTTTTGAGAGATAGTTCAATCATGTTCATGAAGCTTGTAGCATGATGGGAGAACTATTTACTTGGGCTTTTTATTTACATTGAATTGATGTTGATTTTAGTTTAATTTAGGGAATGTTTTTAGTTTTTAATGGTCTGTTGTGACTAAAATTACAATGGGTGTACGATAGCTTTGAGCATGTTCCTTTCCCTTTTATGTTTATGACGTCAGGAAGCCCTGTTGTTTACTATTGTCTCTTGGGCATGGTCGGATAACGGTACCCTTCCTCACCTTCATATCATGTTGATTGGTTGGTAATTAGTTTAATTCTGTTGTTTACTTTGTCTCTCGGGCATGGTTTGGTGATGAAATCCATTCTAATTCATATAGCTTTAATCTATTAAAAACTATATCAAAGGAAGTTCAGTTTGATTTTCATGGTTACACCCTTCAACTGGATGAAGATGGGACTCTAAGTCCAGTTGAGTTCTTGAAGCAGACATAAGATCTCCCTGATATCTACAAGTGGATCCTCTAAATCCCTAGTTTCCTACCTCTGATTTATATAAATTCTAGATAATTGTTTTACCATTATTCCCTAAATTTTATTCGATTTAAATTTCATCTTAGTCTAGTTCTGGTTCTGGTTACTTTTAGATTACGTACAGGTATCAGTCCCTCGGGATTCGACCTCGGTCTCACCGAGTTTATTACTACATCACAACCCTATACTTGGGGAGTGAACAAGTTTTTGGCGCCGTCGCCGGGGACTGACGGTTACATTTTCTGAAATTAATTGGTTTTAGAATTAGTTTAAGATTAGAATTTGTACTAACTTTAGTTTTAGGGTTTTCGTTCTAATTGATTTTTAGAAACTAACTTACTTTCCTGCTTTGTAGGATTTTGTTAGATCTTCTTAATTGGTAACTTCGTCCTAATTTCTTTACTTCCTCTATTCTTTATATTAGATTTTATCTTTTAGAAACTAATTTCTTTTGTTTTCATTTGCAGGATCTTAACATAGAAACTTCTAATGTGGTAACATCCTTCTAACTTCTCCTCTTACTTTCTGTACTGCTGTCGGAATTTTTCTTTTATTTTCTTTAGGATTAGATTCAGAGTTAAGGTTTCACCATGTATATGAATGAGTGGGCACGTCAGTATGTTGAGATAGCTTATGGAAAACAGCCTAAGCCTCAAATTTTTTTGAAAATATCTTCGAGAACCAATTGTAATATGATGCTCCACCAATTAAGAAGTCTTTCGGTGATTATCTGCGGGAGAATAATTGCATTCCACGAGTTAAGAAAACAGTACGTGATTATTGGAATGATGACGCGTATCAACTCCCGACCGATGACCCGTATGATTTTGATCAGTGGAAACAAAAATATTTCGAAGTTGAGCCAATAAAACATCATGGTAATAACCCTCGTGGATTGGCTACTTTTGAATATCCACCAGAAATGATCCAAGAGGATTTATCTTCGAGTTACACAGACTATGTTACTGACATGAAAAAATTAATAGAAGCACTTGAATCACGCCTTGATAGGCTAATGGAGGCTAGTTCATCTCAGCCACAACCCAATCCAGAAATACAATGCGAGGAAAGTGATCGTTACTCGCTTTTGAAAAACTCTAAAATTTGGAATGAAGAGTTGAATTACATTAACGAGCATGTAGTTCAATTTCCCGATGAGTCGATCTCGATGACTGTTCAAAAGAATGGGGAAGAGACATGGTTGTCTTTCAAATATAATGATGATGACACACTTCAATTACATGACACACTAGATTTCAATGATGAATAAGAGGTCAACCCATTCTTGGTGTAGAATGTGAGGAAAGTGATCCCATCTCAAGTGTGCACTGCACTGAACTAGAATATGATGAGTATTGGGATGATGATGATGAATGTGTTTTATATACACACCGTCCATCTGTTTGGCCAGATTATTTTATAGAAATGAGCCTGATAATAAAGCAGATCCACATCTCAGGTGGAGCACGCTACAGAAACAATGTTGATTGATGCCCACAATTAGAAACTTTTTGGGGCCACACAAGTTTTAGATCAAGAAGCTGAGATTTATGTTTTCCCTTCATCTAGGTTAGTGAGACCTTAATAACAGGTTGGATGTGAATAAACATTTTGATGGGCCTTAGAAAGTTTTAAATGGTGAGTGTTCAATCACTACTATTTCTTGTGGTGTGGTCTATCTGAGCTTTGGATCTGCCTCGTTTTTAGTTCATGCTCTTAAAATGAGCTGGAAAAAGGAATGGACAATATGGGGTATAAAACATATACATCACAGTTGCCTCCCCCTTCGTTGATCCACTGAATCTGTGTCCACAGGGAGAGGACATGGAACCTTATAGCCATGTCACGATGCTTTTCTGCAAAATAATTTTGTGGGACCCATTCAATCAGAAGAACAAATGCCAGAGAAGAACTGAGAAAGGAACGAGTGATGAATAGTGCACCTTTGGGATTATGGCCCATCTACAACAGGACCCACTAATCGGATAGTCTGGATCAACAACACTTGCAGGTGATCCAGGCCATTCATCATGTTCAATTACTATACGTGTGCATTTTACCAAAATCAGACTGGTCTATATAAAACTTGTTTATGATACATGTGCAGTGCCGGACTATTATCACACGCTTGATCTTGAAGGTCAGCAAAATCAGGGCAGTTTTGTGAGAGGCATTGAGCGGCCCGGGTATTTCTATGCCACCACCAGGGCGAGGGCAAGACAAACTCATCTTCCATAAGAGGTCGTTTGGCACCATGGATTCGGAGGCTTTGAGGGGATTTCAAATCCCTTATGTTTGGCATCATAAAGTAAATGGGAGTTTCAAATCCCCTCAGAGAGGGTTTCAAATCCAAGGTGAAATGTTAGATTACATTATAAAATCCTTCTAAGAGTTGTATGTGTAACATGTGTCACTAAGCAATTAATCTATTGGCCACATGGCGCACTGAAATGATATCCCCAAACAATCAGATTATCAATTGTTTCGGACTCATTCATGGCTCATGCTCTGGATTGGTGTGATCCTTGGTGAAATATTGAAATGTCAGGTCCACCTTTTGAGTGGTGTAGATTCTGTCGCATGCAGTGGTGATTAAGAAATTCTTCCTACCTTCATATCATGGTGAGGGTATTTTAAGAAGACGGGGTAGATATGAGAGTGCAAATAGTCGATCCGACATGTTTTAACAGCTAATATTTATTAGAGAATTCCATCAATCAAAACTTCAATTTCCCATGCTAATTGACCAACCCCATGAAAGCAGGGAAAACATTTGGATGGCGTCAATTGTTCAACAGGCCATTCTCCGTAGACTTGACTTCTTTCCATATAGGAGGAAGATGGGGTAACTAGATTGAGGTGGGGCCTGATATGTGCATTTGGATTCAGGCCATTACATGCGACTGCCATCTTTGCCCTCAGATCTATGAAGGAGGAGGGTAGTCCTCAATTATGTGGTTGATTTAAACAGGCCATCATTTTTCTTGTTGGCTTTTCAATCCAGTCTATTATGTGGTTGCATCAGTCTCCCTGCAAAGATATTGACTTGGACATCCAATTGTACAATTTGTGACTTAAATAATTTGTTTAAAAAAAAAAAAAAAACAATGGAACAAGATAGTTGAATATTTTATTAGTAAGATGTAGATATTGATGTTGGATATATGGAATGATTAGGGCTAGCAATGGGCCAAGTCCGGGCCAGGAAAAATCAATATTTTGAATATGGGTGAGCCACCCCAACTCATTTTCGTCCATTGTCAGTTATTTTGACCTCTAGTTGGATTGGAACTTGGTGTGGTTACGAGTGACCTGTAGTCTAATTTTGGTGGTGCACTGGTGCTTAAGATGCATAGCAGGTGGTTGATCAACTGCTTGTGATGTTTTGGGGATTTTTTTTTTCTTCTTAACCCTATGCTTTGTATTGGTGTATTCCTCGTTGGTTGAAGTGGATTGCCTAGTGCCCTTGGTGCTGTGGGGCCCATTTTGATATATGTATGTTATATCTATACCATTCATCTATTTTGTAAGATTATTTTAGGACATAAGCCCAAAAAGATGAAGTAGATCCAATGCTCAAGTGGACCACACCGTTGGAAACATTGGTGATTGAACGCCACCATTAAAAGTTCTTAAGGGCACAAAAGTTTTGAATAAAGCTGATATTTGTGTTTTTCCTTTATCTAGGTTGGGAGACCTTTTATTTTTTATTTTTCCAGATGCGCACACACCCCCACACACACACGCACTCCATGGGATTTCACCACCGGTGGGTACTCGAACCTTTGACCCGGTTTTGAAACTCCTGGGAGTCTACCACCCGGATAAGAGTAAGGACCCAATAAGGTTTTAACTATGGGTGTCTTTATATCCAAAGCTGATATTTGTGTTTTCCCTTTATCTAGGTCCGGGAGACCTTATCAACATGTTGGATGGCAAATTAGTGTCATGGTGGGTCCCAATAAGGTTTTAGCTGTGGGTGTCTTTATACCCATAATTTTTTGTGGTGTGGTCCACTTGAGCTTTGGATCTGCTTCATTTTCGGGTTCATACTCTAAAAGGAGGTGGTAACATGGGTGGACGGTGTAGATATATAATACATACATCACGGTGGTCCCCACGGCACGCAGGTGAAATCCTCTTCACTCTTCGTATTGAATTGTGAAATTCACCTTCGAAGTGGCGTGACGTGTGATCCGAAGTATTCCATGGATCTGGAAGTTCTTCTTACCATTGCGAGGAGATTTTAGATGTTTGGCCAGATATCTGACGATGTAGATTTTCTTTTTTTTTTCTTTTTTTTTTTTTTTTTTTTTTTTTTTTTTTTTTCCAAAAAACGTGAAGCTCACTGCATGTAATTTCGTTGGTGTAAATTAAAGAGTTGTTTGGCACATTAAAAAAAATAGAAAAAACAAACAAACTTTTATTTTTGGTTTTATCATTTAATTTTATAGAAACTAACAAAACAATTCTTAAAAAAAATAAGTGATGAAACGCCACTTAGTTTTTATGAGCTCATTTGACTTATACAGGTAGATAGATATCTTTAGTTAATTTTTGGACAAGTTTGTCTTTAAACTTTTTAAGTAATTCCCATCTCGTCATCTTTTTTTCTCTTTACAATTTCTTTAGGATAGGCCAATATAATTAATGACCAATGTGGCTTTGCATGATGAATGGTCCACATCAAAGTGGGCACATACAATGCACATTCACATCAAAGTTGGGCCCCACATAATGGATGATCTACATCAAGTGGGGACCACATGATGGTTGGTCCACATCAAAGGTGGGACCCACATGATGGATGATGGACATTGAATGTGGGACCACTTGATGGAGGGTTGATATCAAAGGTGGGCTGACATGACGAACGACCCATATTGAAGGTTCAGCCCCACATGATGGATGGTCTACAGTAAAGGTGGGACCCATATGATAGATGGTAGACATTGAAGCTGGACCCCACATGATGAATGGCCCACATCAATTAAAATATGGCCTCGCATGATGGACTATTCACATCAAGTGGGCCCCATGAGATGGGCGGTAAATAATAAAGGTGGGACCTACGTGATGGATGGCCCACTTCAAAATGCGGCCCTACATGATAGGCTAAACACATTAAGCGGGCCCCACATGATGGATGGTCCATAATAAAGGTGGGATGCACATGATGGATGGTGAAGATCAAAGGTGGACTCACATGATGAACGGCCCATATTGAAGGTATGGCTTTACATGATGAACGGTCCACATCAAGCTGTGCCCACATAATGCGTGGTTCAAATCGAAGGTGGGCCCCACATGATGGATGGTCTACATCAAAGTGTGGCCCAACATGATGACCGTCCATATCAAGTGGGCCCCACTTGATGGATGATGGACATTGAACGTGGGCCAACATGATGGACAATTGACGTCAAAGGTGGGCCAACATGATGAATGACCCATATTGAAGGTGGGCCCACATAATGGACATAGTGGGCTTCATATGATGAATAGCCCACATCAATGTGTGACCCCTCATAAGGGACAATCCACAACAAGTGGGCCCCACCTAATGGATGGTCCACATCCAAGGTCTTGCATGATAGACGACCCATATCCAAAGTGGCCCAATATGATAGATGATCCGCATAGATGGCGTGTCCCATATGATGGATGGTAGATATCAAAAGTAAGCCCCACATTATGGACAATCCACTTCCAAGGTAGGGTCCACACAAAGAACAAATCAAATGTGAACTCTATGTGATGGGTGATGGATAGTGAACATTGAGGGGCCCATATAAAGGACAATTAGCAATGATGGTGGGCCCCACATGATAAATGACTTACATCAAGGTGGGCTCTACATAATGGATGGTCCACATCAAAGCTCAGCCCTTAATAATGAATGGTCTGCATCCAAGACGGGCCTCACATGATGGACGACCCACTTTGAAGGTTTAGCTTACACGATGGATGGTCTACATTAAAGGTGGGCTCTATATGATGTACGATCCATCCAATATCCTGCACAATGGATGGGTCGAATGTCTTTAAACATGAAGATTGCAGCCATCCATTGTTTTGTCATTTAGGATATGGTTAGTCTATGGTGGGATCCACCAAAACAATCACCTGGATTGCTTTTATAATGAAATGTTATAATAATCTTTCAAAATGACATCTACTACTACAAAAAGCTCTTATTTAAATGTTCTACTAAACATGTTTATTTCAAATAAGAGGCTTTTTTTTTTTCAGTTTGAAAAAAAAAAAAAGAACTAAACAAGCTTATTTAAAACAAGAACTAGAAAAAAATAAATAAATAAATAAATAAATCTTATCATACTAATTCTTACCACGTTCATGAATATGGGGAGCAATTAGGAAATACAAGTCTAGCCAACAGTCAACATCAAATCAGAAAATTCTTTTCCAGTGGAGCCCTCAGTATATGAAAATTGTGGATCCAATATGAAAATGGCTGGCAAAACAGATGGATGCATGGCATTAATATAAAATACATACATTACAATGGCCCCACAGCGCCTTAGTGACAGGGTCACCAAGGGTACCGCTTCCCTTGCCATCATATTGAACTGTCAGATTGACCTTTGAAGTGGCGCAAGATCCAAAGCGATCAGTGGATCTAGAACTTCTTCCTACCATTGTGAGGTTATTTTGAGATGTTTGGGGCAGATGATGGAGTAGATATTCGATTTAATAAATTTTAACCATCATAAATTTTCTCCAATTTTCCATGCTAATCAATGGCTGGGACATCTCACTAAGGTTTGGTTTTGACCATTTTACCATTCAAAGTAGTGAAAACAATTTGAATAGTAATCAATTGATACATCATCATTCCATGTGTTATGTGAACAGGTGCATGGCTCATGGTTAGGTTGGAGGGGCTACAACAACCTAAGAAAATCAGGTTAAGGGAGGGGTGGATCAGCCCACACCTATTTTTGGTTTGCTCCTCCTAATCTGACCCAGGCCAGCTTTTCCATAAGGATGGATCCTTTGATGAAGCAGGGGAGGTCAGAAGAGCTATGAAATAACATGTCTGAAGAGCTGCTGCTGGCCGATTTGGTGAGACCGTTGGAGAATGCAAAGAGCATGTTTTCATCAGCCCTCCTACAGATTCCACCTCCCAATAACCCCGGGTTACCCTTGGCTGACCCATCTACATTAAGCTTGATCCAATCATCAATTGGCCTGGCCTAAGACACCACTTCACATCTCTTTTGTGGACGGGGGGCTGGACGATACCCAGATTCGACGGAAGGAGGCGACCCACCCAGCAAGAAGGGGTAAGGGCCGACCCATCTACCAAATAAAACAACTCTCCTAAAGGCTAAATTTATTAAAAATAGAAACAACAATTATTCCTTTTGTTTTTTTTTTTTTTTCAAAAGGTGGGAGCACTACTCGTATTATTGTAAGTATCTCTTGAAAAGATGAAAATCCAAGATATGATAAAAACGAAAATTATCAAAAATGGTAAAACTTTCCTAAATTTACCAAGGTTTCAATGGTAGACATTCCATCCCCACTACTTTCTGCAGTGTGATCCACTTTATCTTTGGATCTGTTTTATTTTTGGGCCCAAGCCTTACAACGATCTCATCAAATGTTCGTATAGTTTAGGTCTTTTCACATTAGATGAAGACGAGGAGCAACTAGAATGACAAATCTAACCATCCGTTAACATCTAATGAGAAAAATCTTCTCCAATGGTCCCTCAGTTGAAGAAGATTGTGGATTCATTCATTTGTGCCATGTGTATGATTAGGCATTGGTTTTCTCCGAAGACTTGAATGCCTTTTCACATTGGATGAAGATGGAGAGCATCAGTTTTCTCAGAAGACTTATTTCTTTTCACATTGGATGAAGATGGAGAGGAATAGGAAACACGAGTTTGGCAATCAGTCAACGTCCAGTGAGGAATAAAAAAAAAAATCTCCAATGGGCCCTCAGTGGAAGAAGAACGTGGATCCTTTCATCTATGGTGACATAGGAAATTGGTTCTATTAATAGACTCCTATGCCTTTTTCACATTGGATTAAGACAGGAGCGACTACAAAACCCAAACTTACCATCAAATGAGAAAATTCTTATGTGCCATGTATGTGGTCCGCATCCTGTAAACTCTTGCTTGAAACCTCAAAATTCTCATTCTGTGGTCCGCATGATTGTTTAAATTACATTATTTCTTGAGGGTGTCTTCAACCTGGTGGGGTGCGTTGGATGAATAGATTGGATGGGATATGCAGGCCACGTGGATCACACACGATATGTAAGGTTTCAAAGTTGGGAGTCCTCATCCTAACTTTTTGCTGGATTGTCCCCACGTGACTTTAAGATCAGCCTGATTTTTGGGATCAGGGCCAAACCCATGGATGGTACACCAGGTGAACGGGGTCGATCTCATGAATATACAGTCATTCCCTCCAACCTGGGCAAGTCATGCCTCCCAGACGCCTGCGCTGCTTATTCTAATATTTCTGATGCAATAATAGATTTTTAATAGAGTTTTTGATCATATTACTGCTTATTTTTTGACGTAGGCCGCTTTTAAACTATTTCCCATGCCTAACTTTGCTATGAAATACTGTTTTTTTTTTTTTTTTTTTAAAAGAACAAGATATAAATGCTTTTATTCTAAAATGTTAATTTGTTTTCTTTATCCCACAAAGGTTTTAGGTCAAGCTCTCCATGGATGATTGGGTTGACGATCCGAGCCATCCATCCATGGGGCCTTGTCGACGGTTGTATCATTTGTTGTCGAATAATCCAATCTGTTTGATTATTGAACTTCAAAAATGATTTCGCATGCCCTAAAATGGTTTTAGTTGTCAAAATGTCGTGTGGTACACTTGAGCTTTATATCTATCTTATTTTTAGGCCCACACTCTAAAATGATATAGCAAAACAACTAGATATCATGGATTGCCTAGAAAATGACTATAGTCCAAAGAATGTACCAATGTTGGGCAATTAATACCTACTGTTTTTTCTGTCATGTGGTCCACTTGATCTTTGGATTCATGTCATTTTTGGGCCCAGGCCCTAAAAATGAGATGGTAGAGCACGTGGACAAGGTGAATTTCTCACAAACATTCTGCTAGGCCTCATCACTTAGCTCGACCCCTCTTCAATGGGATTTTCATGTCTCTTGCAAGCTTACATGGAAAAGTGTCATCCTTATCTGCGATGACCAATTGTTTGATTGACCTACAAACCTGCAGGTCCCACTGTGATGTTTGGTAATAATCCAATCCGTCCATTCATTTTGGTAACTCATTTTAGGACATGAGACCAAAAATCAAGAGGATCCAAAATTGAAGTGGGTCATATGAAATGGTTGGTGGTTGGAGGTATCTCCCTATCATTGAAACGTGTTTGGGGTCCACCGGTGAAGTTTATAGGTTATTTAATCAGTTCATAAGGCATACTAGCAGTCCATAAGGCTATTCTCAGTTGGATAAACTGAAAAGGCAAAACTATTAGTCTAATCTAAAGCTTTTATAGCCCCATTAATGTTTTTAATGTGGCAGTATAATATTCACCATTTTCTGTCATATGGCCCTTTCAATCCTTGGATCTGCCTCGTTTTTTGGGCTCATGCCCTAAAATTTCCTGTCTAAGTAGACGTACAATGTAAATTTCTCATAAACATTTCAGTGGATCTAGAATAACAGCAGCCCTTCTTCCTTGAGAGTTTTTCTTCCTTAGAGTTTCATCTCCTCTGGGCTTCTATTGGATAGTAACCCCTCATGTACTCCGTAGCCATGTTTTTGGAAAGAGTTTAAAAATAGGCTTTTGTTTTAGAAAATCTGAAAGATAGCCGGCCATATGTCCTTGTCTCTTCTTAAGTTTTTAAGTGGTAAGATCATTGCATACAAATAAAAAAAATACAAATTAGTACCTCATTAATACGGTATTTATATCATGATACATTTTTAAATTATATTTTCATTAAAATACCTTACTGATTAAGTTATTTTCATATAGACCCAGATGAAGGGAAAAAACAGAGATCAGCATGATCCAAAACTTTCCCATTTTATTTTTTTTAAATGGTCGATGTTCATTCAACACTGTATCCTATAATATGGTCCACTTGAGATTGGGATATATCTCATTTTTGGTCTCGTACCATAAAATGATATAGAAAAATAGATGGACGGCATGGATGAAACAGATACATCATGGTGAGGCCCACAGAGCACCAACCACCAGCCATTGGCTGGTGGCAAGGGGAGTAGCCAATCCGTCTCCAAGTATTGGATATAACACAAACTTCATGATAGGACTCACAGAACTATGTGCATCGTAAGGTTCTGATAGACTCATCCCTCCAATCTTTCAAAAATGCACCTTCCTCCGAACTATTTTTCATTTGCCATTGGTTAACAGTCTAGGATGGTCCAGTGTTAAAGATATTAGATGCAGCCATACCTATGTATCTCATCAATTCAATAGTTTAGATTACCAAACATGAGGCTACCTAGATCCAATAGATTCAGCCCACACGGATCGTGGAAACATCTTCGTTTTTAACTGGTGCCAATTGAAGACGTCTTTGGCCTGTGCTACATAGTTTACAAATGAAGACGGTCTTGCCAGTTGCTAGATTTTCTACGTTTTATATTCTGTGTAGTAAAAATTTAGGTATTTTGGATTTATGTGCTTGGATGATCTTGACAAAGTCTATTGTAATCTGTCCAAACAAAAAAATCTCATTTAGTCCTGTTTAATTGTCCACATCCCACGAGACTCATCTGGCCGGCAGGTTTCCCAAATTTGGAGTGCTGCACATGCATGACCTGAGCACGGTCTACTATATTCTGTCAAATCAAGACACTGCATGTTCTCGTGTAATTAGGTTGTATCCGCTTTATGAAACTATTAGAGCTTAGGTCTACTCACAGCCGGCCCATTAAATAAAAGGGTCAGCCTGGTTTGACCGCGCATCAGCTATTTTGAACTCATTATTTTTAACTTGAGGTGGATCCGGCCGGAACTGAACTGAATTTAATGCATGGGTTGTTCTATAGCTAGGTCTAAAATTCTAACTTAATTCTTGTATGTATCCCCCTTCAATTCAACCTGGACCATTTTCTCTTGTCTAGATATGGTGTTTGCCCCAAAGATCTTTACAAATGGCTCATGTCATACGACGCAATTCGTATACAGAGTATGCACCCTCGTACCCAAGTTATAGTACATGACTTGTACACTAATTATATTCAAACCAGTTATTTATACAGTAGTTGCTTGGAGGCATAGCTTAATGCATTTTGAGTTAATTTTATTTTCTTATAATATTCACACATCCACACATATCATGTGATTCCACACATTTCAATTAACGATAGCCATCATATTTGCCAATCACATAGTAAATATGATATCTCAATTATGTTCATCCATTTGGGATTTTATTCAAATATAATTATCAACAATTATCTGTCATAAATGTTTAGAAACAGATACTCTAATAATATCTAATTATAGTCAAAATAATATATAGAAACTTTGAAATTAAAAATCAGTAGTTCATGTCAACAATTCATTTAGTTAATTCATTGCGACAAGTTCATCGTCGGATAAATATGGCAACTAATCATATGGTTCATCTGCCATATTGGACTCATTCTCTGGCATCTAATTTTCATTTCCTATCTTGATCACTTTTGTATGGTTGTTATTCAACGAACGTCGGTTGACCAGGCCCAATGAGTGAACCGATCAAGTATGCATATGCAAATATGGGTATGAATGCGGAGATGGCATGAGATGCATGCATCAAGTGGGATAACCGTACACTTGCTTAGGTTGAATATCCATCAACTCGCATCTGCATTGGGCAGGCTTCTATCATATCAAGTAGGTATGGGCAAGGCCTGCATCTACTTATTGAGTAGGTTTCCACTAGTAGTAGTAATCCGATGATGATTCATCAAGAAATCATTCAAGGAGATCCCCAAGAACCTAGGCATGAGGTGTGCATACAAGTCATCTAGAACGGGCCTATAGGAATTAGCACAGTAGTATTATGTAATACATTGGCATCAACACCTGCGATTAGCCCAAGGGCCTAAAATCAGCTTGATGCAACCCATTGGTGGGGGACCCTTATTCTCACTGGAGCCCACCTTACTGTAGAACAGCTGGATTTTTATCATGTTCCCTCATCCAGGTTAGATGAATGTTCTTTTTTTTAAAAAAAAAAAAAAAAAATTTTTTTTTTTTTTTTTGAAGGGTCGGCATCCTCTTTCAACTTGTCCTTGTTGTGGCCCACCTGAGTTTTCATTTTGGCTGTTTTTTGGGCTAAGTGGCAACACAAGGCCACACATCCAATGGATTTAGATGTCTTCAGTACATCACATGGCCCCATTCTTCTGTACAATCATAAGCTAGGGTGACAACAAATTTGGTGAGGCTGGGGAAACACTCTGTCTGGTGAGACTGTGGTCCCATTTCGGATAACAGCATACAGCCTAATCAAATCTCGCCCACAGCCAGGCCTCACTGAACTTGGTGTTTTCCCAGCCTCACCAAATACACTCCCAAGTGGCAACAGGATAAGTGAAACCAATGTGACGTACTCACCACTAGCGATCCATCCATCAATTGGGTTG
This sequence comes from Magnolia officinalis, assembly GCA_021015155.1. Classification (NCBI taxonomy): domain Eukaryota; kingdom Viridiplantae; phylum Streptophyta; class Magnoliopsida; order Magnoliales; family Magnoliaceae; genus Magnolia; species Magnolia officinalis. The sequence continues at coordinate 1,212,982 of JAJHSJ010000008.1, forward strand.
TCTCAGTTACTCAGGGCACAAAAATCAGCCTAAACAGGAATTCATATGGGCCACAGAACATATACAAGTTGACAGGAGACTCCCACCTTGGTTCTCATGGGGCCATCATGTTGTCCGGTCCTTTATCTGCTCTATACAAGCTCAGGAAAAACATCAAACTGTTCTAGCTTTCAGCAAGCTCCATTGAGAATAGGGGTGGTGTTGTAAAATATTGATTTTTAAAATATATTTAAATAAAATATAATATAGAATATAAAATGTATTTGAGAAAGTACCTTTTTTGCGTTTTTGTGAATAGTCCCACATGGGAAAGGAAAGAGAAGGAAAATTAGTTTAAATGAAAAGAGTGGAGTATCTTATTATTTGCTCACATAGTCCATGGACCATGGGTCACGCTCGGGCTCGGTCTCGGTCTCGGTGCGAGGGCTTGGGCATGTGAGGCAGTGTGGCTGTAGAGGCGCTAGTGGCGCACTTTGTACTTCGCTCGTGTCGCAGAGGGTCACTCCCTTCGCGAGACGTGTATGAGTCGCGGTGCGACTAGTGGCTAAGGCAGATGGTTGGCTAGACAAAAATCTAGATGACTGAATGAGAATCCCTCTGATTATATAGAGACTGAAAATTTAGCTGTTGCACAAATGTGTAACAGCTATGGACTTAATTGTAAGGTCATGCAAAAACTATTGCATGACTAGCCCAACAGCTACAAAAACGGCTAGCTGGTGTTTCACAACAGTCAGCATGCAACAGCTTAATGGCCCATGCACAACAATCAGAAACGGCTAGTTTTCTAACAGCTAGAAATTGCATAAATGGGATTTATGTCCCTGGACCATAACTCCCAGCCACCATAGCTTATAAAAGGAGGGCCTGGATGGGTTTACAAACCATCTCAACTCACTCCAGCAAACCCATACGAACTGAGACAGCTAGCCCCTCTTCACTCTTATATTATACTGTTTCCAGCAACATAGTAAGGCTTGAACCTTAGCTTGAAGAACAGACCAGCGGTGTAGTCTAGGACGGTTCAACTGAACCAGTGGCTGAAGATTTGAACTGACCAGTGTAGTAGTCGAAACCATTTTTTCTCTTCCTTTCTTCTTCTTTTGGGATTTTTTCTCTTATATTGTAATACTGTCAGAAAGTGTGTAATAGAGTTCCAATTGGTGGGTCTTCGTGTTTGCTGAACGCAGACCCACACCAGGCTTGTCGTATCCTAGAAGCGGTTTGCCTGTAACCTATCAGCATACTCAATTTATTTGAGTAGGGGCAAATAACGCTTTAATGACAGCGTTTCAGATGTGCTTCAGCCTGTCCTTAGTTCTGATCATCGTGATTTTTTCAGTTTCCATATTATACAGAAATTATTTTAATCTGTATAATTTTTTCAATAATTTTACAGCGTTATTTGTGATGGAAGCTGACAGTGTTTCATCCATCAAGTTGATGAATCGGGACTTAATATGTCTTGATCGGTTCGATGGAACCAATTTTACAAGATGGCAAGATAAGTTAAAATTTCTTCTGACGGCGCTGAAGATCTACTACATACTAGATCCAAAACTGTAAGCACTGCCTGAAGCATCCGACAAAGATACACCTGAACAGGTGGCTGCCCGCACTAAAAGAGCCGAAGATGAACTCTTGTGTCGAGGACACATTCTGAACATACTCCCCGACTGCCTGTACGATCTGGGCAGTAGACGTCATCAGCAAAGGAGATCTGGGCCGCTCTGGAATTCAAATACAAGGCTGAAGAAGAAGGTACCAACAAGTTTTTCATCGTCAGGTATTTTGACTCAACATGGTAAATAACAAACCGTTGTTGCCCCAAATCCAAGAACTGCAGCTAAAAGTAAACAAAATCAAAGCCATAAAGATTGATCTTCCTGAATCATTCCAAGTCAGGGCTATAATCGCTAAATTGCCACCGATGTGAAAAGACTATAGAAAGAAGTTGCTGCATAAAACTGAGGATTACACACTGGAACAAATCCAGAAATACCTCAGAATTGAGGAAGAATCCCGTAACCGAGACAGAAAAAATGATAACAAGAATGTCTCGTCCAAGATACATGCAGTAGAGAACACTAATAATAAACATCCCAAGAAGGACAACTCCTTGAAACCCAATAACACACCCAAAAGAAGAACGGAAAGTTCAAAAGCCCATGCCATGTTCGTGGAAAAATCGGGGACTATGCTCGAGTATGCCGATATCGCAAATCTAAAAAAGAGGCAAGTGCAGTAGAAGAAGGCGATATTGTGGCTATGATCACTGAGGTGAATACCATCCAAGGCAAAGTTCTAGGCTGATGGTATGATACTGCCGCTACAGTACATGTGTGCTACGACAAATCAGCCTTCAAAATCTATGAGGAATTGACCGATGGTCAAGAAGTCCAAATGGGTAATGAAGTACGATCGAAAGTCGTCGGCAAAGGAATTGTCGAACTGATATTCACCTCTGGGAAGAAAGTAATTCTGAGTAATGTATTGCACGTCCCAAACATGAGCCGAAACTTAGTTTTTGAGGATCTTCTGGGAAAACCAGGCATAAGGACGGTGTATGAGTCAAGAAAACTGATTCTGTCCAAAAATGAAAATTTTGTCGGGAAGGGATATGCTTGTAACGGAATGGTTAAGTTTTTTCTGAATGAAAGTAGCACTTCTGCGTATATGGTTGAATCCGCTGGACTATAGCATGATAGACTAGCTGTAATAACCCAAATAAATCTTGACCGTCGAATTTTAATCATTAATCGACGTACCCAATTAGTCCGATGTGACCATCAATTTACAAGATCAACTAGTTCAATCTCAACCATTGATTTGGACATATCTAATCCGATTGTCCGTTAACTAATAAATCCAACCATACACTTAACCATCCATCCAACGATACAATCATCTAACCGTCCACATGCTTAAATCATCAGAATACTTGTCCATCCATCTAAATTGACCATCCATCTCACCACTAATCCATGAGTACATCACATAGTCCATTTCCCCGATCACACATGAACTCATCCAACCATACATCATGCACATCCATCCATCTATCCATACATACATCTATCCATTCATTATACATTGATCCGTCCATATACATCAACCATTTATGCACCATGGAATACATCATAACCATACACATGCACCAAACACATCACATACATAATTCTCATGCACACACAAGTGGCCCATGCATGCATCATAAACTATACACTATGCACACTCATCATAACCACACCTCACATATATGGACCAAACACATGTGCCACACACGTGACATGCATGCAATGCATGGCACCTTCACTACCTTAATGGTTCACGTGTTTAAATCTAAAGCCTTACACCACATTAATGGTGTACGTTGTTTAAATCTTAAAAAAAAAAAAAAAAAAAAAAAAAAAAAAAAAAAAACGTAACCAAATGAGATGAAAACCGAAGCAACAACCGTTGCCTTCTCCCCACGTGTGTAATAGCTAGTGAGATGAATCACTATAAATAGGATAAGAGGAATTGTTATGTGAGGTGGTAGGTTGTGAAACGTAAGATGAGGTGAGGTGAGGAAGTGAGGAGAGAGAGAAAGAAGAGAGAGAGAAGAAAAAAAAAAGTATTGCTGGACATTCACGTTGGAAAAGAGGGAGAGAGAAGAGAGGAAAAAAAAAAAGGGAAGAAAGAAAAGAGGAGAGAGAAAAAGGAAGAGAGAGGAAGAAAAGAAAAGAAAAAGAAAAGAAGAAAAGAAAATACTTTTTTAAGAAAAAGTTGAGTTTTCTCTCACTTGATATTTAAAAAAAAAAATGTTTTTTTTTTTTATTATTTAATTCTTCATTCATTCAAATAATTTGATCTTACTTTCCCATCTTGTTGTTTGTTTAAATTTTTATTCTTTAATTGCATACTATAGTTTTAAACATGTCATTTTAATTTTTGTCGTTCAATTGTCTTTATTTTAATTGACATGATGTTATTGCAAAAATCTTGAGTTTATAAATTTTGGATTCTTAAATCAAATAAATTATATTGCAGGTTTATTTATTTTTATTTTTACTTTTTTGTAGAACTTTAGTCATGTATATGCAATTTACATTGATTAACAATTTTGTTTTAAATTTAATAAATTGTGCACATCACGTATTATGAATTGATCAATAGGAGTTGTTAAATGTTTTTAGAAATATTTGATTTGTGCAATATTAAAATCATGCATCGTTAAAATAGTTGTGAAACACCAGAAAATAGGTGAGGCGATCAAGCCCTCTGGGTTGAAAATCCCTAAAGCGTAATAGGTAGGGCGATTAAGACCCTTGGGTTGAAAGTCCCAGAAACCCAACAGGTACCTTTTAAAACCTCTACCGTACCCTTTGAGTGGGTGAGCATGTCAGGATTGCAAAAGGTTCCCACTGTCAGGTTCGGTAGGGTAGTAGTCTGACCAGCTAACGTACAAATGGGTCCCTCACCAAGTGCCCTTTGGATGGGTGAGCATGTCATGCAAAAGGTTCTCATTGCCAGGCTAGGTGTTGTGTTGGTGCGGGTATTGGCCAACCGGTGTAAACTGGCCCTGGTGTTAAAAAGAATAAACCGCACATGTTATTATGGAGTATAACATATGTTGATTTTATTCATTCATTTTTCTTTGAATTTACATTGAAATATTTTGTTTATTAAATCTCCTCATTTGTTGTTTTACCTAAATAGGTATTGTATCTTTTAATACTTTTATTCATGTTATATGAGGTTATTTTGAAACCTTTGTTGAGATTACTCACTAGGCTTCGCAGCTTACCCTGTTGGGATTTTAAAATTTCAGGATCGGGATCTCATGAAGGAGCTTAAAGAAATTTCTTTTATTTATTTTTGTTTCTTTATCATTTTCAAAATAAGTGTAATAAACATTTAGTATGACAACATTACGATGACATGTGTTTGATGATAATCTTGAATAGTTGGAACATGGACATTTTTCTTCTTTAAATAAATGTTTAATTATTCAATTTTTGGATTGTTATATTTTATTAATGAGATCATTTTGTCAATATATGTGTGGATTATTAAATGTAAACATACAAAACATAAGTCATGCCTGTGGGTACAGAATCAGGGTCTGATATACCCAGATGCCGGATTTCGGGGCGTGACACTAGCCCATATAGGGTATAGTACCTTGAAGTTCATGGCTAAGAATGGTTTAATCTCATACACAGATAATGAAACCGATAAATGTGAAGTGTGCATAAGATCCAAAATGACGAAGAAACATTTTCCAAGTGTTGAAAGATCGTCTCAAGTATTGGATATTGTGCACAGTGATATCTGTGAGTTAAACGGCATTCTTACTCGTGAAGGTAAACGGTACTTCATAACCTTTATAGATGATTGCTCTAGATATGTGTATATTTATCTGTTAAAGAGCAAAGATGAAGCATTGAACATGTTTAAAATATATAAAGCAAAAGTAGATAATCAACTAAATAAGAAGATAAAAATTCTCCGTAGTGATAGAGGAGGAAAATACTTCTCCAATGAATTCGATAACTTCTGTGAAGAACATGGACTAATACATCAATGTACTGCGTCATACACACCTCAACAAAACAAAATAGTTGAAAGGAAGAATAGAATATTAGTAGAGATGGTCAACTCAATGCTGATAAAAGCAAAGTTGCCACTAAGTCTATGGGGTGAGGCACTGTTTGCAGCATGTCATATTCTAAACAGAGTTCCGTTTAAAAAATATAAAATATTTCCATATGAAACATGGAAAGGTAGAAAGCCTAACATAGGATATCTAAAAGTGTGGGGGTGTCTTGTATATTGTAGAACCCCTGATCCAAAAAAAACTAAGTTAGGACCAAGAGCTATTAAGTGCACCTTCGTAGGGTATGCACAAAATAGTAAAGCTTATAGACTTCTAGACATAGAGTCTAATACAATAATAGAATCAAGAGACGTTGAGTTCTTTGAGAACTCACTATCCTTGGAGTCGAAGGATAATGAAATCCAAACTCCTAATAGAGAACCAGATAGCACCACTCCACAGATAGTGAAAGCTCCTATATATTGAACTCGTAGGAGTCAAAGGACAAGAATAGAGAAGAGTCTAGGAGATGACTACATAGACTCACAACACGTCATTTTCCATCTCGTAGAAGGAGATAGAGAAAATGTTATAAGAAAAATACCTATAGTGATGACTATAGAAGATGATCCTAAAACATATAAAGAGGCTGTAACCTCTAGAGATTCGGCTTTTTGGAAAGAATATATAAACAATGAAATGAAATCCATAGTGTCAAATCAAAAATCAAACATGAGAACTAGTTAACTTACCTCCAGGTTCTAGACCCATAGGTTGTAGGTAGGTATTTAGAAAGAAACATCACATTAATGGGACTATCCAAACCTTTAAAGCTCGACTAGTAGCTAAGGGTTTTAGACAAAAAGAAGGAATAGATTACTTTGACACGTACTCTCCTATAGCTAGGATAACATCCATTAGGATATTATTTGCGTTAGCTTCAATACATCATCTTCACATCCACCAAATGGATGTAAAGACCGCATTCCTGAATGGTGACCTCAATGAGGAGGTATATATGGAACAACCTAAAGGATTCGTTCTATCAAAAAATGAAAACAAAGTATATAAATTAGTCAAATCATTATATGAATTAAAACAAGCACCAAAACAGTGGCATGAGAAGTTTGATTCCAAAATACTATCTCATGGTTTCATGCATAATGTAGCTGATGAATGCATATATTCTAAAGTAAATGGTAGTTATATCGTTATTATTTGTCTGTATGTTAATAACATGTTAATAATAAGTAATAAAATGGAATGTGTGACTGAAACAAAGAGGTTTCTATCTTCCGTATTCAAAATGAAGGATCTTGGACAAGTTGATACCATCCTAGGTATCAAAGTTAAAAAACATTGTGGAGGTTATGCTTTGTGTCAATCTCATTATATTGAGAAGATACTATACAAGTTTAACCATCTAAATATAAAAGAAGAAAAATCTCAATTTGATCCAAGTATCAAGCTAAAAGAGAATAACGGAAGAACAGTTGCACAATTAGAATATGCGAGTGTTATAAGGAGTCTTATGTATGTTATGCAATGCACTAGACCCGATATCGCATATGCTGTGAGTAAACTTAGTAGGTTTACTAGTAACCCCAATACTGAACACTAGAATGCAATTAGTAGAGTCCTTGGTTACTTAAAAGCAACCAAAGACTTGAGACTATTTTATTCAGAGTTTTTTGCCGTATTGGAAGGATATACCGATACGAGGTGGATATCGAGTGCAGGGAACAACAAGTCTACTACAGGGTGAGTATTCACCCTAGGAGGTGCAGCTGTATCTTAGAGATCCGAGAAACAGATTTGCATAACGCACTCGACTATGGAGTCTGAATTCATAGCCCTGGCTGTAACAGGCAAAGAGGCTAAGTGGCTAAGGGATCTTCTATTAGAAATTCCTTTCTGTGTAAAGCCATTATCGGCTGTGTCACTACATTGTGATAGTGAAGCCATATTAGCTAGAGCCTATAGCGGCACATATAATGGTAAGTCTAGGCATATCAGTCTTCGACATGATTATGTCAGATAATTGATTCAAGATGGAATCATCGTCATTTCCTATGTGAAATCAAGTAATAACCTGGTAGATCCTTTCACTAAACCTCTACCGAGAGAGGTAGTAAAGGCTATATCTAGAGGGATGGGGTTGAAACTCTTCAACCAAAGTTCCACCAGTGACGGTAACCCAACCTAAAGTCAGAAAATCTCTAATTTTGGGTTTAATGGGTAAGAACAAGTTACTGATATGTGGAAAGTTTTCAACACTAAATTATAAAAACCTCATCTATAATAGATAAGTACTGAGCGTTACGATAGAGGGTTGAGTCTTGAAACTCTTAATGAAATCCAGTCTATAGAACAAGTGTCTTATAGTAACGAAGACACTGGAAGGATTTCACCTATATGAACGTAGAGATGGTGCCGTCTCTCATGAGAGTTAGGAGTTTTCTCTCAGGATCGTTCACGAATTAGGATAAACACATGGCTATTAATTGTGCTGAGCAAGATTGTGGGAACTCTAACAAACACATAGCGAATATGTGTATGGTCTCTCCAATTCTTTTATTTAGGAATAACTGGTTCAAAGCTGGGGCTACCAGTTATTTCGACAGAGTTTTGAGAAACTTACACTAAGGAAATATTAAAATCGAAAGATATCTTTCTTTATGCATATAAGCTGATTATTCTGGCAGAAATGTTTAACCGAGAAAATATATTTTTAAAATCAAGTGGGAGATTGTTGCAAAATATTAATTTTTAAAATATATTTAAATAAAATATAATATAGAATATAAAAAGTATTTGAGAAAGTACCTTTTTTGCGTTTTTGTGAATATTCCAACATGGGAAAGGGAAGAGAAGGAAAATTGGTTTAAATAAAAAGAGTGAAGTATCTTATTATTTGCCCACATAGTCCATGGACCATGGGACTTACGCACTAGAACACCCGCACGCGCTCACGCTCGTGCTCGTGCACAGGCACGGGCACGGGCTCGGTCTCGGTCTCGGTCATGGGCACGATCTCGATCTCAGTGCGAGGGCGTGGGCATGTGAGGCAGTGTGGCTGTAGAGGCGCTAGTGGCGCACTTTGCACTTCGCTCGTGTGCATCGTGTCGCAGAGGGTCGCTCCCTTCGCGAGACGTATGCGAGTCGCGGTGCGACTAGTGGCTAAGGTAGATGGTTGGCTGAACGAAAATCTAGAGGACTGAATGAGAGTCCCTCTGATTATATAGAAGCTGAAAATATAACTGTTGCACAAATATGTAACAACTATGGACTTAATTGCAGGGTCATGCAAAAACTATTGCATGGCTAGCCCAACAGCTAGAAAACGGCTAGATGCTGTCTCACAATAGTCAGCATGTAGCAGCTTAATAGCCCATGCACAACAGTCAGAAATGGCCATAAAACGACTAATTTTCTAACAGCTAGAAATTGCATAAATGGGATTTAAGTCCCTGGACCATAACTTCCAGCCACCATAGCCTATAAAAGGAGGGCCTGGATGGGTTTCCAAACCATCTCAACTCACGCCAGCAAACTCATACGAACTGAGACAGCCAACCCCTCTCTACTCAAATATTCTACTGTTTCCAGCAATATAGCAAGGCTTGAACCTTAACTTGAAGAACAGACCAGCGGTGTAGTCTAGGACAGTTCAACTGAACCAGTGGCTGAAGATTTGAATTGACCAGTGCAGTGGTCGAAACCATTTTTTCTCTTCCTTTCTTCTTCTTTTGGAATTTTTTCTCTTATATTGTAATACTACCAGAAAGTGTGTAATAGAGTTCCAATTGGTGGGTCTTCATGTTTGTTGAACGCAAACGCAAACCAGGCTTGTCGTATCCTAGAAGCGATTTGCCTGTAACCTATCAGCATACTCAATTTACTTGAGTAGGGGCAAATAACGCTTTAAGGACAGCGTTTCAGACGTGCTTCAGCCTGTCCTTAATTCTGATCATCGTGATTTTTTCAGTTTCCATATGATACAGAAATTACTTTAATCTTTATAATTTTTTCAACAGGTGAGCATCCCCTCCCACTTTGTTCCTTGTACTGTGTCACATAGACTTCTCATTCAAACTGATTTCCTGGCCGTGGGTATAACCTAGGGGTCATAGCTGATGGACATGTTGGACGGCATATGACAGCATGTGCAACCCCACGTCTGCCTGGTACCACAGTAAGCTTACAATGACATGGGTGCCCATGGAGTGCTATGTAAGAATTCTATTAGGTACACCTCAAGTGATAAATAATTTGGTTGTTCTAATCATTGGATATTTAATGGAGCATACCGGTAGATCCCACATCAGCTGTCACTGATCAGATACATGAGGTGGTGCGCTGACACAGGGATGGACATGCTAAGGTCAAGCATCGTCTTTCTCATGGGATAATTACTCCAAATCCACTGATGTCAGCCATGTCTTGATGTTCTTGTGCGGATCGGCTGGTGGCAGGTGGAAGCGGATTGGCTGCTGTATTGACGTCAGCAAGTTCTGTGAGTACTATCATGAAGTATGTGTTATATCCAACCGTCCATACATTTGGCGAGCTCCTTGCAAGGCTTGAACTGAAAATTAAGACAGATCTAAAGATAAAGTGGACCACACTGCAAAAAGCAGTGGGAGATTGAACGTCTACCATTGACGCCCTTTTGGGAGGCACAGAAGTTTCGGATCAATATGAAATTTGTTTTTCTTCTTCATCCATCTAGATATTTTATTTTTAACTTATGAACAGATTAGATAGAAAATAAACATTATGGTGGGCCGTGAATGTGAAAATCATCATCCCCACTCTTACTTTTGGTGTGGTCCATTTGAGTTTTGGATATGATGATTTTTTGGTTGATGTTCTAAAATTGAAAATTTGATGAAAGGTGTGGATATAATAAATACATCATTGTGGGCCCATGTAATTTTGATCTCCTTTGACCCGTTCGCAGCTCAGATCGAGGAGACTTGGCGCTTCTCTTTGCACGACGCGTATCTACATCAGCTATATAGCTGGTGGGTGGTACACCAGTCAATCAGCTTCCGAGCTCGATTGGATCATGGTCCCCAGCGAGTACTTACCAACCAAACCTGGAGGTCCAAATCAGCAAATGTCAAATCGTATGGCGTGTTTGGATGGAAACGGATTGGCTACTCCCCCTTGCCACCCCCATTGGCTGATGGTCAGTGCTCTGTGAGCCCCACCATGATGTATGTGTTTCATCCACGCTGTCCATCTACTTTTTCTAAATCATTTTATGGTATGAGACCAAAAATGAGGTATATCTCAATCTCAAGTGGACCACATTACAAGAAACAGTGTTGAATGAACGTCGACCATTAAAACTTTTTAGGGTCATAAAAGTTTTGGATCAAGCTGATCTTTGTTTTTTCCCTTCATCTGGGTCTGCATGAATTAATCAACAGATTGGAGGTCAAATAAACACTACAGTGGGCCTTAGGAGGATTTTAATGGTGGATATCCAATCACTATTGTTTTCCTGTGGTGTGGTCCACCTGAGATTTATATTCCTATCATTTTTGGTATCAAGCACTAAAATGATCTGTAAAAATGGATGAACGGAATGGATGAAACATATACATCGGGATGGGCCCACAGAGCACCGACCACTAGCCAGGGGGCCGGTGGCAGGGGAAGTAGCCAATCCGTTCTCTTTTTGGATGCACTATTTGGTTGAATTGCAAATACTACTCTAAGAAAGTGGATATGACCCAACGCAAATACACCCAATTTAGTCATAATCTGAGACCATGCTGAGGTCATATATTTGCATCAATCCAAATATAGGAAACCTCTTGGCGAGATGAGTCTCATTTCCGGCCTACGCAAATGACATCTTCGGTATTTAGAATTTCTAAATTCAAAATTTACGAGCACCCAACCATATAAATCTTTGTTCCTTTTCTCTTTTTTTTTTCTTTTGTTTTTTTTTTCTAATTTTACTTCACTATCATTTGGGTATTAGTTTGGCCCTTTTATTTTGTAGTTTTGCATTACTGTATCAATCATGTATAGGTGTTTTTTGGTAAGAGATCCAAAAGAGGTAGTACTGTAGATAGAAAGACATATCATTATGGTGGGCCCTGAAGATTTGGGTCATATCCCGGCCCAGTTACCGAGTCTCTTGGCAAATCCGGAGTGCCATTAAATAAGCATTGAGAAAGGCTAACTCCACTTAATCAAGTAATTTCATATGCCTTGCACGTGGAAATGGTTGAAAAATCATGTGCCTCAATCTATATTGAAGCAAAAAAGCGCTTTCGATGGGTTGAAAGTTTGGTGAACTGATAGAAGGACATTGAATTAATTCGTTTTTCTTGGTAAAACTCTTTGGATATTTTCTGGTGTCTTTGATAGGTCGAAAATTCTGGTTAACAAGTTGACCCAGTAGATCAAAGGATTTAGACCCATTAACTCAACGGTGAACATGTTGCACAGTTTTGCATGGTTTTGCACAATTTTTTTTTCTATTTTCTTTTTAGCTTAGATACATGGGTGTAAATGGGATTAGGGTTAATGCAACTTGTATTTAAGGGTTTGAGAGGAATTTGGAGAGAGAAATGGCTAATGCTTATCTTCTTAGAGCTTCGATCAGTAAGGTTTCACCTCCTGTAATTTCGTTTGTCATATTGCATTCTAACTTTGTACCATGGTTTTTTTCTCCATGGATTTTTCCACGTAAATGTGGATTGTTTTATGTTTGGATTTGCTTATGCGATTGCGATTATTTTGTTTGATTTCGCTTTATGTGCTTCTGCGAGTCCCAACAAGTAGTATTAGAGATAATGTTCGAAAGACTTCGAAAATGAAGATAAGACAAAGACAATCAGCGTTCTCCACGTGGCTTATTTTTGGCTTTCTTCTTCTTCTTCTTCTTCTTTTTTTTTTTTATTTTTTTTTTTTTTTATTTTTTTTTTATTTTAAATAGCTGAGAATTTCATTAACAAACAGAATATACATCCTTTTCGGGCGGGTCCCTACAAAAAGAAAGAGGACCATGCCTATCGTGTACTAAATGCAAAACAGAATAAACCGAAAACTGATCCCTCAAATAACACAGATGGGAACACAGCAAGGTCGACGCTCGAGAGAGGGCCGGGAGGAAAAGATTAAGGGGATCTAATTCTGCCCAGCCCCACATTGTCAAGCACCAACTCCCCTCTGATGTGCCTAGGGAGCGAGGCCCGGTTAATGAAGGAAGTGTCTGGGCATCCTTCACTAGCCAATCTAGCTAGAGCGTCCGCCACTGCATTGCCTTCGCGGAAGATGTGCGAGAAAGACAGGTTAAGGCCTTGAATTTTGGACCGGATTTCTCCCAAAATATACCAGATCTTCCAAGGGCTGGAAGTAGAAACACCCTCCGCTGCTGACACTATAATTTTGGAGTCGGACTCCACCACAATGTTGGATAGACCCATGTGGGAGCAAATGTTCAGCCCATCAAGCATTGCCCGTGCTTCAGCCATCGTGTTTGAAGAAGACCCATAGTACCTATGGAATGCAAAAATCACTTTTCCGGTGTGATCTCGACACACTCCCCCGCCCCCGCTTTCACCGGGGTTGCCTCTTGAAGATCCATCAATGTTTAGCTTTAGCCAATCTTTGGGGGGTTTAGACCATCTGACGATAGTCGGTTTGCTGGATGGGTTTGGGGAGGGGATGCCAATCTGAAGGGCGTTGAGGATAGCAATTTCAGTCATAGAGCGGGGGGCTGAAACTGGAATAGAAGATCCAATCTCACACATCCATCGATTGACGTTGAAGATGATCTTGCTGGTAGACATACTCTGCCCCTCGAATCTGGCTGCATTTCAGCTGATCCAAAGCTCCCAAGCAATGAGGCTTGGAAGGAGACCCAGAAGGATAGCAGAGCAGGAATTGAGGCTGGCTGACGAAGTCCATAGGGATAGCCTAGAATGGAAAGGCTGATTGAGGAGAAGAGGGACATCAAAAAATCTGCTAAAGAAAACCCAGACTATCTTAGCCGTTATCCCATAGCAAAACAGATGGTCTAGTGTCTCGACCGCACCAGGAGGGCTAGGATTCCCTTGGACAGGCAAGTGAATGGCACCATTCGCATTTGTTGGGGAGACGCTGGACCGAGTATTATCAACTTGCAGCTGAATGGGAGGGAGATCAAACGAGTATCCATTGACTTGCGCCGAACTGACAAGTGATGGAGATTGGCAACATTCGCATTTCGATGCAATATTCACCCCAATCTTCTGAACCGCCGCATCAACCGGGACTGCCCTGCATGAAGTTTTCCAAGCAAGGATTGCTAGTTTGGGGGGGAGGAATTTGTTCCATAACCAAGAGTAGCAAGGGATCTTGGGGTGATGTTGTCTGATACCGTTCCAAGCAGAAGAAACTGGGAACTTTCCGAAAGGAGTTAAATCCCAAATGAGCTTATCTGGGCGGTTAGAGAAAGCTACCTTAGAGGCCAGCAAGGTTTGAATAGCTGAGGGAGAGATGAAGTCCTGAATATCTGTTAGTTTCCATCTACCCAAAGTTGGATGAAAATCACTGACGGAGGCTTGAAATAGAGGAGGAGGGATATTAGAAATAACGGCATCTGCCAGGATCCCATTTCCTGACCAATTGTGAAACCAGAAACTGAGGGTGCCCGATCCGAGGAGCCATCTGGAGTGACGAATAGTAAATGGAAGCACCCTGATAATTTCCTTCCAGGTGGGGGATGAGCATGGACTTATCCTGCCATGGTGAGACAAGAACTTCCATAAATAAGCCGCTGAAAAGAAGTTGGTCCAATGAGACGTACCTCTGATAAGGTTCCAGGCCATCCTGACTCTTTGTGCATACATGACGTCATCTATTCTGCGGATCCCCAATCCTCCCTCTTGCAAAGGAGTGCTTATACGGTTCCAGCTGATCCAATGCCTCTTCTTTCCTTGATCTGAATTACCCCAGAAAAAACTAGCGATGGCGCTGTTAATATTTTTAATTACTTGCTTCGGAATGTTGATGGCCGCCATGAGATGAATAGGAATACTCGAGAGAACGTGTCTTATCAAGACTAACTTCGCTGCCTGGTTGAGAAGTTTGGCTTTCCACCCATCTATCTTAGTGGTAATCTTCTAGGTCAGGGGATGCAGCATTGGCTTGGTGATTCTGCCTTTGGCGAGAGGAATGCCTAGGTAAGAAATTGGGAAGAAGCCCTGGGAGTAGCCTGATATTGTGATGAGGCGTTGGGCTTTTCTTCTTGATGTTTTCTTTGGCGCAATGAAGGATGTTTTGGCGGCATTAACCCTTTGGCCTGAAGATCTTTCATATTCCCGAATGAAGCTGAGGAGAATTTTGACATTAGTAATCCTGCCATTAAGGAAGACAATTGCATCATCAGCAAAAACTAGGTGCGTAATGGTAGGACAAGATCTGGGGAGGTGGAACGGTTGACAACTTCCTGAAGCAAATAGAGAAGACACGCCTCTACTGAAAGCCTCTGCTGCAAGGATGAAAATGGATGGGGAGAGGGGATCTCCCTGCCGAAGACCTCTGAAGCTTTTGAAGAAACCGAAGGTCCTCCCGTTGATGAGGATAGAGAAGTTGATATCTTTCCAACATCGCTGAAGCTGAGCTATGCAAGGGTAGCTGAAACCGAATTTGAGAAGCACTTGATCGATGAAGTCCCACTCCATTCGATCATACGCCTTCTCCATATCCAATTTGATGATGAGGTTGCCACCGTATACCTTGCGATCGATCTAATGAGCCATTTCTCTAGCTAAAGAAATATTATCTGTTATAGTCCTACCTTTGACAAAGGCTCCTTGCTCTTTGGAAATGAGCATGGGCAAGAAGTGAGCCATTCTGGATGCCAGCAGCTTAGAGAAAATTTTCATAATGCAATTGCATAAGCTAATCGGCCTGAAATCTTTAATAGATACCGGGTTTTTTTCTTTGGAATGAGGCAGAGAAGGGTGCACTGAAACGCTTTGGGGATCGGGCCTCCCTGAAGAAAATCCTTGGCCGCTTGCAGAATATCGTCTCCAATCACGTCCCAGCAAGAGGAGTAAAACGTCCCTCCAAAACCATCAGGCCCTGGAGCGCTATCTATGGGGATAGCAAAGGCAGCCGCCTTAACTTCTGCCATGGTTGGCGGACGAGTGAGAAAATTGTTCATTCGCTCATCCACTAATGTTGGGATGTTATTGAGGATGTGGCGCGATAAGTGAGTACCCTCCGACGAGAATAGTTCCTGGAAATACTTTACAGCCTCTTCACCTATGTCTTCGGCTGAGCATATAGTTTCCCCCGAAGAGGTTTGAAGCTGGTTGATGGATGCTCGCCTGTGCCTTTCTAGGACTGAGTTATGAAAGAACTTTGTGTTCCTGTCTCCCTCTTCCAGCCATGAGATCCTGGATTTTTGTTTCCAATAAATTTCTTCTTGTAATTGGGCCTTCTTTAGTTTAGCGTGAGCTAGATTGAGGTGGGTGAGATTGTCTTGACATTGATGGTTTAGGAGAAGGAGCTCTGCCCTATTGACCTCCTCATCAGCCTGTTGAACATTTTTGAATATGTCACCAAATACTTCTTTGTTCCACGTTTTCAGCCTTGTTTTCAGAACTTTTAATTTGATGTGAAGTTTGAACATGGGCGAGGCTGCAGGTTCGATGGTCCAGCTGTCTTTAATCAATTGCATGAAGCCATCATGAGTAGTCCACATCCTTTGGAATTTAAACGGGCGAGGGAAAGTAGTTGAATCACCTTTAACAGTAAGAAGGATTGGGGAGTGATCGGAAAAGGCTCTCGTGAGGTGATCAACCTTAAAATGAGGAAAAACAGTTGCCCACTCTGCGTTAATGAACAATATTCTGTCCAGCCTGGCCCATCGACGGCTATTGCCTGCTCTATTATTACACCAAGTGAAAGGTGAGCCTGAAAATCCCGCATCAATCAGGCCGGTGTCGTTGATAGCCTCCTGGAATTCTGACATAGATCCTGACATCTGAGTTGGGCCACCAAGACGCTCGTCGGGAGAAGTGGTGGTGTTAAAGTCCCCACATACCAGCCAAGGACCCCTTACTATCTGGAAATTTTCTCTCAGATCATCCCAGAGCTGAGCTCTAATGTTTCTGAAGCAACTAGCATAAACAATGGTGACAATAGCCTGGAAAGCTGAAATGTCGGATTTTGCTGAGATGGTAATGCATTGGGAGGAGGATCGAATAGTTTGGAGCTTGATGTGACTCTTTCCCATTATCCATATTTTGTTTTGAACCGCATCCTCAGAAATCTGATTGGCGAAACCCAGCTTAGCAGCTACTGCAGCCTTCCTTGCATCCCTGATCATCGGCTCCTGTAAAAGGAGGATCTCAATTTGGTGTTTTCTGATAAGCCTTTTCAAGCAACGGGTAGTTTGCAAATTGCCTACCCCTCTCACATTCCAGGATAAAATGTTAATCATCTGTAACCCAGCCCCTGACTACAGCCCGATTGCGTTTGCTCTTCAGTCGCTGACTCTTTCTGTTTACGAGGTTCAGAATCAAGAGAGTTCTTCTAGTCTTCTTAATTGAGTTGCCTGTTTCATCTTGGAATGTTTCCTTGCTAGAGCCTGATGTAGTCCTTTCCAGAGAGCATTTAGATCCCTGAATATCAACCCAGAGGTTGAGATCTGCATTTAGATTTCAGGCACTTTCTGCCTTGTCTGGTGTGAGTCTTGGCCCTGCCAAACTGTGGTTTCTCCGTTATTACCTTGGTTTTCTTCTGTTGCATTGCCGTCCTTGTCGTTTATGTGGCATCTGTTTGGAGAATTTTGGCTATCTGTAACAAAAGATATCGGAACAGGGAGGGAAAGGTCGGAGGCCTCGCTGGACTTTCCTGGAATAATTCTTTGATCCCGGAGAGCCATTTCTCCCAAGCTTCAATAACCTCCGTAGAAGGCCTGATCCAGGTGGCTGGAGTGGGAGGAAGTAGATGTTTCGATTGGCCTGGGATGTGCGTTGATACCTGCATAGAAGGTTCTGAAAACACAACATGATTGGTAAGCAGAAACTTGCCTGGTTGAGGAGCTGATGGGGGAACTTTGCCGGCGATCCTGGTTTCTTCGCTGATTGGAGCTGTGGCGAATTGGGAGGGTATGTGGATGGGTTGGAGTTGTAACTGGGCATTTGAATCGTCATTGTAAGTCTGTAGAGCAGTCTTGGAGTTTAGCCCAATGCCTTGAGGATCATCAGCTCTCAGAGCGGACTGTGTGGCATTATGACAAACATGTAGGAGGGGTTCCTGATGATCCGATTGTATCATGCTTTCTGCTGCCAAATGGCTTCCTTCATTCTCTGTTTGTCCTTGCTGCTTTCCATTGAAAGCCCTAATGACCCATTGCTTTGTTCCTTCCTTTGTGTTGGTACGTGAGGCTGCAGTGATCGTTGCCTTAGAACTGATGTGGGGGTAGAAATCAACAAAAGCAGTGACCAGGAATGGTCTCCCATCGACCAGGAGGTTGATCCTCTTAATGAGAGGGCTATCTGGGTGAAGATTGATCCTGGCCCTCGCATACCAACGATTAGTGCCTTCCACAGAATGTCTGTCTAGTTCAATGACCGAACCCATTTCCTCTGCGATTTGGCCAATGGTGTGTTCGCTCCAGGCATGTGTGGGAATCCCCTCAATGCGGATCCATGTTCCCATCCCAGATTTGGACATTGTCGGGCCCCATGTGCGAGTGTTTTTCAGGGACATTTTGAGATGCAGAGGGCAGTCCTTGGAGAAAGCGTTTGCTTCTTCTCTCGAGTTGAATCTGAGAATGTATGCGGATGCTGCGATCCGAAGTATCTGGATCTGGTTCTTGCTGAAAGAAGAAGATTGGAGGGCTTCCTGTAAGTCTTGAGTTGCATCATTAGAACAGTGGACTTCTCCAACTAAAGCATAGCTCAGGTTAGCTTTACCTTGGTCTGATATCCACTTCGGGACAACAATGGAGTTGGAAATGGGTGGAGGTTTGGGAGGGTGGAGGGCATCTGCATACGATGTAAAGGAAGATCCGAAGGGATGCCTGGAAGAGGTATTGGGCTGGTCCCTGGATGGATGAATGGGTTCAGGATCAGATCGGTTTGTGGTGGGTTGGTTTGATGGTTGAGGGCGCCATCTTGCCTGCCCTATATTAACGCTAGAAGATTCCTTTCTTGGGGCTTGAGTGGTGATGGGGGACGCTCTTTGAGAAGCGTTATTTACGAACATTCTGCGACGGCCCAAGAATCTATCGTTGAGCATTTCCTTTGCTTTAAGAGCATCACTTTTTCGACGAAATCGCACGAAAGCATAACCCCTTTTCCTTCCAGAGGGAGCAATGACTGGGATGTATATGTCGGTAATATCCCCAAACTGTCCGAACCTCTTTCGCAAGTCTTCATCAGTCGCCTCGAATGCTAAGTTTCCCACAAAGAGGCTCCATTCACCAGAGATGTGGCGTTTAGACCGGACCGTAATCCATTCGGAGGCCCTTGTTTCTTTCGCAGCCTCGTTTACCAGGTGGAGAGACATACTTACTCTGTTTCCATGTAAGATTCTGGAACCATCCCAAAACCCACCTCTCTCTCTCTCTCTCTCCCTCTCTCTCAAAATCCCTCTCTCTTTTTGGCTTTCTTCTTAACAGTGTCCTGCAATAGATTAAGAAAAATAGGTTATGTGTCTCGTATGCCTTATTCGAGTGTGGTTGGTAACTTAATGAATGTTATGGTATGTACGAGACCGGATATTTTACATGCGGTGGGTATTGTTAGCAAATACATGTCCAACCTCGACAAGCAACACTGGGAGGCAGTATTGAAATGGCTACTTCGACATATTTAAAGTACACAGGACTATGTCTTGACATTTGAAAAATCAAAGGTCGATTTAATAGGTTATGTGGATTGAGATTACGTGACCAGTGTGGATAATATAAGGTCGTCTTCCGGTCAGTCGTTTACATGTTAGCGGGTAGAGCGATCAGTTGGATATCGAAACTTTTGTCTGTGGTGCCTTTTTCTACATCCGAAGCTGAGTATATGACAGTAACAAAATCATTTAAGATAGCGATTTGGTTAAAGGGAATGATAAATCAGTTGGAACTTTAGTAGGAGACCGTGCTAGTTAATCGTGATAGTGAAAGCGCAATCAATTTGAAAAAGAACTCGGATTGTCATTCTAGAACTAAACATATTGATGTGCATCATCATTTTATCTCACAGGTGATGGAGGGATGCAGAGTAACCCTCGAGAAGATACATACAAGCATGAATCTAGTGGATATTTTTACGAAGGTATTTCTTGTAGAGAAATTTAAGTTTTATATGACTTCTATAAGTCTAACAAAAAGTGAGTGAAGACAGAGTGTATACAATAAGCGAAGATTTTCCCAAGAGTCTAGCCGCTGATCCACACTCTGATTTTCTGAGAGCTAGGGATATCCCCTCTTCCTCCTCCCAGCAAGGAGTATGCAATAGTGAAGTGGGTTAGGCTAGGAGAGGATTGAGCTAAATTGAATGTGGATGGGTCCACTAGAGCTAACCCGAGGGTGTCTGAAGGAGGAGGTATCTACAGAGATGCCAATGGGAATCAAATCTTCACGTTTTCTAAAGGTGTTGAGGGTCAAATATCGCATATTAGACCCCAGTTATTACCTATATTTACGAACATGATCATGTTTAACAGCATATTTTACTCGTGTTTGTATTGCAAGGTGACTTTAGGGGCTTGAACTGAAAAAGAGTGCTAAATGCATGGATTTGACGCTCCGAATTCACCAAAGCATGAGACGGACTGCAAGGGACCAAGATCGATGAATCTACACGCCAGAAATCCGCGGAAATCGAGAAACTGAAGTTCAAGTGGCCCGAACGACGTCCAGAGTGCAAGATCACAAGGTTTCAACCATCCATTCGGCTCGAAACTTGATACATGGCCTGAGGACCATAAATTAACCGTACACGTCAAATTTCAGCCATTAGATCCACGTGGAAGTGGTCCAACAGAGAGATCAGAGGGTGCTAGCCATTAAAGCACATCTTGGAAATTAATAAGCGATCAAGGCTCAAAATTAGGCGTTAGAAAGAACATGAAAAATAACAATTCCTGGTAAAATTTTGTCTCATTTGAACGGTACAATCAGGAGATACGGACGGCACAAGTTATAACAAAAGAGAAGGGCAAATCTGTAAATATTGGTGCCATGCATGGCATTGACGTGAAGCAAATGGTAATTTTAACGGTGAATGTTATACACACATCAGTTGAGCGTGTGGCCCACTCTGATGTCGGATCTACTCCAAACTTGAGGCCATGGGCCAACACTACGTACATGATCTAATGGAGGGAGTGGATTTTTAGGACAGGCATTGCAGTGGACCCCACCTATTTTTGAACAAAACATCCAAATAGTGAGAGAAAAAAAGTCCAGTGACGTACGTGCTTCTGCTGGGTTTTGACAGTGGGCCCCACCCATCATTCTGACGGATGATCCGAGACGTTCAGCGAGATCAAGAGAGAATTTTGGTCAAAACCTCATCGTTACCAAGCATCTATGCATAAGAACGAGCTCATAACGACACGTAGCCATAGCTACGTCGGTTGATGGTATGGCCCATTCAAGACTCGGATCCAATTCAGATTTTGTCTCATGGCTTAAATCGACCTCACTAATCATGCGGACGGAAGTGATGCTGCAAACATCATCGAATGCGGGCCCCACCGTTAATGCAAGCGTCCGGTTTCCGCAGGCCTTACGCAGGAAACAACGTCCAGAGATAAACGGTTACCCTGGACCGTTTGATGACCGTGATCAGGACCGGATAGATGATCCAAACCAATCAGGCACTTCGAAAATAAGTACCGATCGTTCTCATCAAGGTGGACCGGAAAGATCGGAGCAAAGATATCTACGAAAAGAAAAAAAAAAAAAAAAAAAAAAAAAAAACGCTGCACGCGAGATGGTTTCACTGTCAAGAAAGAGCCGTGGAAGTCAGTTCCGAGAAGTGTGGTGGCCCATCTCCTTCGATCTATTTTGATGATCCAGACCATCCAAGATGCAGAATTTGTGGTCTAAACTACTTCTAGGTGGTCGGGGTAACCAGACTGGATTCACTCTCACCTTGGATTTGTTTCAAACGCAACAGAATTCTGCATATTCTTGTGAAGAAGCAAAGTCCCGCCAGGAGTCTACTGCAAATGGTGGAGCACAAAGAAAGTTGGACCGCCTGCTGCTATCTATAAAAGAATGATCGGAGGGGATCGGAGGAGGAAGATCTGGACGTGGAGTGCAGCTTGGAGCGGAGGAGGCTAGACGAGGAGCAGTCAGAGGCAATCCTTGGGAGTTGGTTTTTTTTTCTGTTTTTTTTATTTAATTTATTTGTATTTCTTCTTTATTATTTTTGAGAGACTTTTAACCTCCCCATGTTTATGATAGGCTAAACCTCTTAGCTAGGGCTAAGAGGTGAAGCTTGTAGTGGGATGGGAGATTTAATGTTATGTTTTTAACTTGTTTTTAATCATGAATTTGAATTTGATATTTGTTTTATTAAGAAAATATTTTAGTCTTTAATGGTCTGTTGTGACTGAAATTACAATGGGTCTGCAATAGCTTTGAATATTTCTGTTCCCTTTTTATGGTTATGACGTCAGGAAGCCCTGTTGTTCACCATCGTCTCCTGGGCATGGTTGGATGTCGATACCCTTCCTAGCCTTCATAAACATGTTGACTGGTTGGCAATTAGTTTAATTCTGTTGTTTGCTTTGTCTCCTGGGCATGGTTTGGTGATGGAATCCATTCTAATTCATATATCTCTCATCTCTTGAAAACTATATCAACAGCAGCTCAGTTAATTTCTCTGATTTTTACTCCAAGCATAAGATCTCCCTGATCTCTACAAGTGGATCCTCTGAATCCCTAGTTCCCTTTCTTTGAATTTTCTTAAGTTTTAGTTTAATTATTTCACAATTATTTCTCAATTGTTATTTGATTTAGAATTCATCTTAGTCTAGTTCTAGTTCTAGTTAGTTTCAGACTACGTACAGGTTTCAGTCCCTGTGGATTCGACCTCGGTCTTACAGAGATTATTACTACATCACAACCCTATACTTGGGGAGTGAACAAGTTTTTGGCGCCGTTGCCGGGACTGACGGTTACGTATTTTTGAAATCAATTGATTTTAGAATTAGTTTAAGATTAGGATTTCACTAATTTTAGTTTTAGATTTTTGTCTTTCTGTTTGATTTTTAGAAACTAACTTGTTTTCCTGTTTTGTAGGATCCTGACATACACTTTTAATTCGGTAATTTCTTTCTAATTCTTTCTCTTTTTCTAGATCTCATATTGTTTGTAGGATTATTTTATTCTTAGGATTAGATTCAGAATTAGGGTTTACTATGCAAGAGTTGGAACGTATATATGCTGAGATAGCTAAGGAATCTTGGGAAAGTTTTTTGATGTATGATGATAATAATGGAAACAGCCTATGCCTCAAATATTTTCTGAAAATTACTTCAACCAATCGAAACATGATGCTCCACCGATTAAGAAATCCTTCGGTGATTATCTACGGGAAAATAATTGCATTCCACAAGTTAAGAAAACAGTACGTGATTATTGGAATGATAACGCGTATCAACTCCCGACCGATGACCCGTATGACTATAACCAGTGGAACCATCAAAACTGGGAAGATGAAGCAACAACATGTAATGATTATTCTCTGGATACCCTACCATTGAGAACCAACCAGAAACGATCCAAGAGGATTCATGTTTTAATCTAGAACAATTCAACCAGCATGTTGCGAAAATGATGAAATCATTAGAAGTACTCAATTCGCGCCTTGAAAGGATAGAGGAAGCTCGCTCATCCCAACTACAATCCAATGCAGAAATACAATGCAAGGAAAGTGATCCTCACTCGCTTTTGACGAAATCCGGAATTTGGAATGAGGAGTTGGATTCCATTAATGAGCATACGGTTCAACTCCCCGATGAGTCGATCTCACTGACTGTTCAAAACAATGATGGAGATACATGGGTGTCTTTCAAATACAGTGATGATGACACACTTACCTTACATGATACACAGGATCTCAATGATGAGGTTGAGGTTAGTTTATTCGAACCTCAACCGAATTTAGAATGTAAGGAAAGCGATCCCATCTCAAGTGTGTACTGCACTGAATTGGAAGCTAAGAAGTATTGGGATGAGATTCATGAGAGCACAACCCAAATTCCCCTGGAATCAATCTCAAGTATGGTCCAGGTCAATGCTCAAGAAGCACACAAAGTGATCGGTCATACTGAGCTACTCCACTCACCTTACATGTCTGATTTAAAAGTGGAAGATGAGCTCATTAGAACCGACCCTTCCAACTTCTGTGAGACATGTTTGGATCACTCCCCTAAATTGAATGATGATATAATTCGGGAGATGAACGAGTTAACTTGATACGACTCTGGAATTTGAAACCACGCAGTTGAGGTCACCATCTGAACTATCGAATTTTGACGATTCATCGCCTCTTCTGAGTAGTATCAATGAGCAGAGTCCGCACATCAATGCTTCTTACACTGACCCTCAATCTGTCTGTGCAGGGCTGGAGCAAGAGAGCACACCTCCATTTACCTTCAAAGACGATGGATTCCTTGGGCAGATCATCATGAGCTCTAATGTGAAACATAAGTCACACTCAACTGAATTTTCCAACTCTTTGGATGATTGCTTGGCACACTTTGCAGACTCAAATGATCCCATGATAAGAGACATAGAGAATGCCTTGCAAGACGATATCTCGGTAGTCATCATTGACCGAGAGATTAGGTGTCCTAATCAGTGTTTTCTTAGTCTTGAGCAGAAATTGTGAAAATTTTTAAATTTTTCTGGAATTTCTTATGAATCCGAAGTGATTTTGACGGCCATCTTGGATTTAGAATTACAAGATAAGTAATGTTGGTAATTTATGACTCGTGGGTTCTGTTATCTGCTAGATTTTACTATTAAGTTTGAATTGTTAATCCATGATTAGAAGTTTTAAACATTGATTGAGTCATGATTTCACAGGACATATCTCGCTTGCACATTAAGGTTTCAATTTGATATTAAAGGATTAACTTGGTAATCACTAAACATGGAAGGAACTAGCCTGAAAAATTGCCCGTCATGATCAATTGAAGAAAAAGAAAATACCCAGTTACAAGATAGCTGCCTGCGGAAAGGGTTGGGTGAACAAACTTCACATAGTTTGCTCCCTATAAGTGAAATTTGATTCCTCATGGTTGATAATTGAAAAAGTTAGGCGACCGGTTTTCACCATGGGTTTGCTCCCTATAGGTGATGATTTGATTCACCTTCTTGGCGTTTCTTTCAATGAAAATAATCAAAAAGATGTTAGAATGAAAAGTTGATCTGTGAGGCAAGTTTTAGTTTAGGTGGTTGTCCTGAGTACTCTTGTTGGTTACCAATGATATCATGAAATCGACAATTTGATCTCTTAATGATGATAGGCCGAGATTTCACTATACACCCATGGAACTCAATGTTTAGAATTATTCTAGTTTATGGATTAATATTTGAACTTGATTATGAAATTCACCGTGCATGAGAGGCCAAGAGAAATTGATAATCAACATTCATGAATCTTAGATTTCTCATATCTGAATCATTCTTCAAAATTCACTCGAGTTCATAGAGATTGTCCTGTATTTCTCAATTTATTTTTCGCATACTTTGCTCGGGACTAGCAAAATGCTGGTTGGGGGTTGTGTTAAGGGTCAAATATTGCATATCAGACACTAGTAATTACTCGATTTTACGAATATGGTACTGGTTAACGGCTCAATTTAATTGTGTTTATGCTGCAATGTGTGTTTAGGAGCTCGGACAGACACAGGGTGCTAAAAGCATGGAATTAACACTCCGATGTCACCAGATCAAAGGACGGACTCCAGAGGACCAAGATCAACAAATTTACATGCCAAGGATCCGAGGAAATCAAGTTGTTCACATTGAAAATGGCCCGAAACTGGTCCAGATTGCAAGATCACATGGTTCCCGCCATCTGATTGACTCGAAATTACATACATGGCCTGAGGACCATAATTTAACCGTACATATCAAAATTCAGCTCCCCGATCTCCATGAAAGTGGCCCAACGGACAGATCAGCCCATAAATTCTCGATTTGGGGCCCACCTGATATATGGATATACTGCAATTTTGGTCTCAACTCATTAAATAATATGAAAAAATGGATGGACGGAGCAGATTTCTCACGAACATCTCAGTGGGACCTATACGTACAGAGAATGTGCACAGTGCACAGGTGCACCGACTGAGCACCAAAAAATCAAGAACGGGTCAGCGTGTGCTGACCCGAGCTTCTTCTCAAAGAAAAACGGAAAATCCGTTTTTGTTTCGCAGCTAGACATTGCGATGAGTAGTGGGTCCCACCGGTCATCTATTGGGACGATCAGGACCATCCATTATGACCCTGAGGTAGGAAAGATCCTATCCATGATGATTCTTTGGACCCATGAAGACGTACACACGTAAATGAAGCATCAAACGCTGGTTTGACGGCTGAAGAACGAAATCAGTGGGCCGCAGTATCGGAAATGAAAAACCATCCCTTCTGCACTGAAATTCGACTGCAAATCCAATAAACGGAATGGATTTTCCATTATCATCGCTCAAGGGCCATTAAATCTCGCCGCAAGGAATGCCCGATGACTCTGTTCGCAGACAAAGCTTGCGGACGAAGCTCGGTGGGCCACTATCACCTGACCAATTGGAAAATCCAAGCCATCCACCTTGTTTCTCATCCAAAACCAACCGTCCCCTGGCTTGCTTTTCTTATTTCTTCAGAGATCACATGTACTTGAAGATTTAAGCGCAAGACGGACGACGACAGAAGAAATCCGTGGGCCGCATCAAAGGATGACCAAAAATACTCTTTCCCAACCGAAAGTTCGATTAGAATTCAGTGTACGGCGTGGATTTCTCAAAAAGAAAGCGAAGTGGGCCCCACCATCAGAACAGCGTACCGCTTGCGAAGGCACTGTTTACTGCGCTGTTCCGCGTCCGTGAAAACCAGCCGAAGTGGGCCGGTTGTGTGACCGTGATCATGGCTGGATCATTGATCCAAACCGTTCATTTGATCGAGCAAGGGATTCTTACCCCTGCCATGCTGACAGAATTCGAAGAAGGGAAGAATCCTTCTCTCTAAAACAGTCCGAACGCAATCAGTCCATGCGGTTGCTGGCGCAGAAACAGAGACCCATGAGGAGTCGGCTGCGAATGGGGGAACTCTCCACGTTCCGGGCCAACCTCCAGCAGCTATAAAAGAAAAAGACAAGGATGAGAGGAGGGAGTTCGGTGGGGGGGGGGGACGTCAACAGCGAGGGAGACAGGGAGTAGAGATCATTTTAGTTTAATTATTTATTTTTCTTTTTTTTCTTTTCTTTTCTTTTTCTATTTTTTCTATGAATTCTATGGAGATTAGCCTATTCATGTCTAGCTAACCCCCTTAGCTAGGGCTAAGGGGTGAAGCTTGTAGTGGGATGGGAGATTAAATTTTATGTTTTTAAACTTGGTTTTTATTATGAATTTGACTTTGATATTTGTTTTATTAAGAGAATATTTTTTAGTCTTTAATGGTCTATTGTGACTGAAATTACAATGGTTCTGCAATGGCTTTGAGTATTTCCCTTGCCTTTTAATGTTTATGACGTCAGGAAGCCCTGTTGTTCACCATCGTCTCCTGGGCATGGTTGGATGTCGGTACCCTTCCTAGCCTTCATAAACATGTTGACTGGTTGGTAATTAGTTTAATTCTGTTGTTTGCTTTGTCACCTGGGCATGGTTTGGTGATGGAATCCATTCTAATTCATATACCTCTCATCTCTTGAAAACTATATCAACATCAATTCATTTAATTTCCATGATTTGTGAAGCAGGCATAAGATCTCCCTGATCTCTACAAGTGGATCCTCTGAATCCCTAGTTTCCTTTCTCTGAATTTTCTTAAGTTTTAGATAATTATTTCACCATTATTCCTCAAAAAAATTAATTGATTTAGATTTCGTCTTATTCTAGTTCTAGTTTTAGTTAATTTCAGATTACGTACGGGTTTCAGTCCCTGTGGATTCGACCTCGGTCTTACCGAGATTATTACTACATTACAACCCTACACTTGGGGAGTGAACAAAAGGTAATGGCGAGGAATCCAACAACAGGGTGGAACTTTAAGCGGTGCACAACGGGCTGACCTTCTGTGTGAATCTTAGCCTCAGGCTATCTAAGGTAGTGGTCGAATCAGACCCAATCTTTGTGGTGGACGCCTCAAAAGGGCAGTCTCAACTGGCATGGAAACCAGAATAGAAGGTCTAAGAAAAGGGGGTTGTATCGAATTCACCCACATTTTGAGAGAAGGGAATGGCTTAGATGATGGTTTGGCT
>JAJHSJ010000008.1:1241125-1414955 GCA_021015155.1 Magnolia officinalis
TTCTTAAACCTAAACCTAAACCTAAACTTAAAACCTAAACCTAAACCTAAAACGTAAACCTAACCTAAAACCTAAATATATTCTCAAATCCCTAAACCTAAACCTACACCTAATCCTAATCTCAACTCTCTAACCTAAACCTAAACCTAAACTTGAAAACCCAAACTTAAACCCGAACCCTATTTCCTAAACCTAAACCTTAACCTAAACTTTAAACCTAAACCTAAACCTAAATCTATAACCTAAAACCTAAACCTAAACTTAAAACCTGAATGTATTCTCAAATCCCTAAACTTAGACCTACACTTAATCCTAATCTCAACTCCCTATCCTAAACCTAAACTTGAAAACCCAAACCTAAACCCGATACCGAACCTGAACCCGATTGCTGTAATAATTTAGACCAATCACATGGCAACAAACAAGAATGTATCCCTTTTAACACGTGCCCCTTTTTACAAAGCTTTAATTTTGTTGTTGTTTCTATTAATTGAAACACTTTTTTGCATTATTTGCTCGTATTAGTTTTATTTTAATGATCAGTTTTATTTTAAAAAGTGCCCACTTTTTTAGATGAAGTTTCTGCAATTCTTCATGATTCTAGATTATAATGTTTTGTTGGTTGAATATTTTTTTATTAGATGAAAGACAGAGAAAATCGTTGCTGATTTTTTTCCTTTTTTTTTACTTGTGAAGTTAAACTTATTTATATGTATTATGCGTGGATGAATGTAATGTGGATAAGATTGTTTGTGTTTGGATGGATGTAGTTTATGTTTGGATGGATTTACGTAGTTTGGGTTTAGATGGATGTGAATGTGAATGTGAATGTGATGAAATATATTGTATAACAGGTGTATATCAGGAAGAATACTGTAACAGGTCAAATTTGAAAATGTCTTTTAAGGGTCATAAGAGACGGCCCATAGCAGTCCTTTTAAAGGACGGTCTATAACCGTCTTTTGAAGGCTCATACGAGACGGTCCATGACAGTCCTTTTTAAGGATGGTCTATGACGGTTCGTTTAAAGGACGGTCCATGGCCGTCCTTTGAAGGCTCATAAGAGACGGTTCATCACAGTCCTTTTTAAGGACGGTCATAGACCGTCCATTTAAAGGACGGTCCATGGCCGTCCTTTGAAGGCTCATAAGAGACGGTCCATAACAGTCCTTTTAAAGGACGGTCTATGGCCGTCCCTTTTAGGCTCATAAGAGACGGTCCATGACAGTCCATTTTAAGGACGGTCCATGACCGTCCTTTTTTAGGACGGTCCATGACCGTCTTTTTTTCGTCAATAAGAATGACGGTTTTCAACCGTCCTTTAAGTAATAGGACACGTCAAAATTTGACGGCCTATGCGACGGTCCAAGACCGTCCTTTTTGGTCATTTGAGACGATTTTGGACCGTCCTTTTTTCGCTGTTTTGGCGTAGTGACTCAAATTAAAGGTCATGAAAAAAAAAAAAAAGACTCAAGCTAAAGGTCATGAAAGCGATACAACGTTAGGAAGGATTCTATCATCCAACCATGCCTATGAGACAATGGTGAACAACAAAGCTTTCTAACTTTATAATCACAGTAATGAAAAGAATGCTCAAAGCTATCGCAGATCCATTGTAATTTATATCACAATAAACCATTAAAAACTAAAAGCATTCCTAATAATCAAACTAGATCAAAATCAGAGAGCATCCGCCCAAACCTAGTTTTTAGTCCCGGCTTCCCGGGTCCTAGTTCAGTTTTTGTGGTTGTGGTTTTTTGTAATTTTTGTGGTGTTTGTATAGCATATGATAGGCAGGATAGGTTATTTTTCCCTGTTTCCCTCCCGAAGATCCTAGGTTGTATCTTTGCAAAGTTAATGACAGATACTTTTTGAAAAAAAAAAAAAAAAAAACTAGATCAAAATCAGTTCAACTTAAACATGAATCAAAGGCGTAAAGAAAAGTCTCCCATCACACTACAAGCATAGCTCATCATAAACATGATCAAGCTAAGAAAAAAACAATAAAAAAGAAGAAAATAAAGAAGAAAATAAAGAAGAAAAGGAGAAGGGAAACTCCTCTCGTGTTGGCCGCTCCACCTCTCTCTTTCTCTCTCTATCCACGTCTCAAGATGATGAATGATCCCTCTCCACGTTTCTCCTCCTCTTTTATATGCATGAAAGGTCGGTTTGTGGATGGAGAGGCTGCTGGAGTCGATGCAAAGACCTCCTTTACGCAGCAACGTGCTTACGCGGTAAGAAACGCAAATCAGCTTGCGTTTAGAATGGATTTTCGGACGGTGGATGCTCCAAGAAAGAATTTTGGCTCCATGGTTGGGGTAAGGACCCCCCGCCCGAGCTTTTGGATAGTTCGGATCAGAGATCCGACCATCATCTAGGCCGTACAACGCCCCACAACATCCGGAAAAATAGGACGTGTGTTGCATGCGAATTTTCCTACGCTGAGATGCTCAGTGGGCCCCACGGTGATGTTTCAAAGAAATCCACCCCGTCCATTGGATTACTGGTGTGATTTTAGATGGGAAAGGGTATTTTTGGTCGAGTTGGGTGCGACCCACTGTATTAAATATTTCCGCCGTTCATCCTACGTTTTCCAACAATCCACGTGTGTACACGTGCATGGGTCCATGAAGACACCTTGGCGAGGGTCTTGGCCACCCCCTGGGGCGCATGGACGATCCCGATCATTCATCAGGGCCATGATGATGGCCCACTTCCAATCTCCGGCGAGATAACATCTGTTTGCTGGACGTTGGTGTGAAAAGAGTCGGGTTAACCCAACTTTGACGGGGCTGACCGACCGATGCGGTGCGACTGCGGACGTGTTGTATACGCGCACATCGCGCGTGGGGTCCACTGTGATGCATGTGAGAAATCTGCTCCGTCTATCCATTGTTTCACCTCATTTAAGGGGTTGAGACCAAAATTAAAGCATATCCAGATATTAGGTGGGCCCCCAGATCAGTGTTTTATGGGCTGATCTGCTCATTGGGCCACTTGCACAAGGATCCAATGGCTGAAATTCGACTTGTACGGTTAATTTAGGGTCTTCAGGCCAAATATAAAGTTTCGAGCCAAACGGATGGTGGGAACCCTGTGATCTTGCATTCAGGACAACTTTTAGGTCTCTTTATCGTTGATCACTTGATTTTCTTAGATCTTTGGCACGTAAATTCTTTGATCTCGGTCCTCTAAAATCTGTCCCTTGCCTTGGTGATTCTTGAGCATCAAATCCATGCTTTTAACACCTTTTTCAGTCCAAACTCTTAAATTTACCTTACAACACAAACACGATTAAAATAGAACGTTAAACATTATCGTGTTCGTAAAACCAAGCAATAACTGGGGTCTAATTTGCAATATTTAACCCTCAACACTTCTCATTTTGATATGAGCCGAGGGTGAAGGAGAATTGAATGAAGATGTACTGGCTGAATTCTGATTTGATGAAGTACTTCCAAAGGAGATAGAACGTACTCCTGGACTTCTGCGATCCGAGGGGGTGATGTGGGTGTCTACTCTTGATTCACATGCCTCTCTTCTTCATATTCTTCGGCTTCATCCTGATTTTCTTTGGCCGAATCTTCTTGATTCTACTTCTAGGCTTCTTCTTCACCGAACATCACATCTCTACTTACTACCACCTTATTAGTTAGTGGGTTGTAGATATTGTAAGCCTTTGATTATTTGTTGTAGCTGATGAAGATAAACTTCTCGCCATAATCATCAAGTTTCTTCCTTCTTGCTTCTGGAACTTGAACTTAGGAAATACACCCAAAGATTTTAAGGTGCGCCACGCTCGGCTTGTAGCCACTCCATGCCTCCTGTGGTGTCATAAACCTAACGCTCTTGGTGGGACACCGATTGAGCAGATATGCAGTACATGTAACTGCCTCTCCCCAAAAGCTCTTTGGTAGACCTTTCTCCTTCAACATGGTCCTCGTTATGTCGAGGATGATGCAGTTCTTCCATTCTGCAATGCTATTCTGTTGTGGCGTGTAGGCTGCAGTGTCTTGTTAC
This sequence comes from Magnolia officinalis, assembly GCA_021015155.1. Classification (NCBI taxonomy): domain Eukaryota; kingdom Viridiplantae; phylum Streptophyta; class Magnoliopsida; order Magnoliales; family Magnoliaceae; genus Magnolia; species Magnolia officinalis. Next base: position 1,245,146 of record JAJHSJ010000008.1, read on the forward strand.
TTAATGTCATGTTCACAATAATATTCTCGAAAAACATTTGAGGTGTACTCCCCACCTCTGTCAGATCTGAGAACTTTGATTTTGAAGCCACTTTCAATTTCAACATGAGCTTTGAAATTCTTGAATATAGTAAAAGCTACAGATTTTTCTTTTATACAATACACCCATAGCTTTCTACTAAAATTATCGATGAAGGTAAAAAATTATCAATGAATGTAATAAAGTATTTATTACCTCCAATAAAGGGTGTTTCAAATGGTCCACAAATGTCGGCGTGGACCAACTGCAATGGCTCCTTTGCTTTTCGAGATACTCCAACTGGGAAGGGGTTCCTTTGCTGCTTGCCAAGTGTGTACGCCTCATATACATGTTCTAGAACTTCAATAGCAGACAAGCCATGCAAGATGCCCGATGAGGACATGAGCTTAAGGCCATTAAAGTTCAAATGACCAAAACAAAGATGTCACTTCCATGATTCATTATTGGCACGTCCATAAAGACACTTCTCGAGGCTTGTGTTCATATGGAGTGGAAACATTCGATTTGTTGTCATTCAGACCCGGGACACATGTCTACCACATGCATCTATTAATGACATAACTGAGTTTTCCATGTGTATCGCATATCCCTTTTCAAGGAGTTGGCCGATGCTGAGGATGTTACTTTTCATGTTGGGTATGTAATATACATTAGAGATGAATTGTGGCTCACCATTTTTCTGGTAAATTTTGATTTTACCCTTACCTTTTACCAGAGTTTTTGATGAGTCTCCGAATGTCACATCGCCATAAACTCCTTCTGTGAGTTCCATAAAGAGATTTTTGTTGCTGCACATGTGATTGCTTGCACTCGTGTCAAGATACCACACATCTGACTGATCACCGCCTTTCTCTTGTGCAAGGAAGAGTGTGGTCCTTTTCTCTTCATGATTTGATGCTAGTTGGATCGTTCATCTTGATCCACTGGCTTGCTCCAACAATCTGATGCATAATGGCCAAACTTATTGCAATTTCGGCACTGAATATTTTTTATATTTCCACGACCTCGTGTGGATCGGCTTCTACCATTTCCTTTACCATGGAAATTGGTAAAATTTTGTTGATTTTGTGGATTGCTTGGATTATATCTACACCCTCTTCCTCTTGCATGATTGTTAGTGCCACAACCCCCATGATGTGTATGGCCACCTCTTTGTTCATTTAGAGTCAGATTAGACTCTAAGGCATGATCAAGCATCATTCCTGTATTCTTTTCCATTTGTTGTTAACAACAGTTTTAGCAGGTCCGTGCCTATGAATTTTGGAAGCCTCAAGGTTCTTTCCAAGTTATATTTGGGAGGCAATCTAATTGGAATTGGGAAATCTAATGACTTGACTTTTCTTGATTCTTTGACCACTTATAGTAGATTATATGAATTAGACGTAGGCAATAATTGTCTCAGCGGTTCATTGCCTTACTCCATGACTAATCTTTCAACCCAGCTGAGAATACTATGGCTAGGGAGTAACAGGATATTCGGAAGCATACCATTTGGGATTCAGAATCTTGTCGACTTAACAACACTGAGAATGGAATACAACTCTCTTACAGGTACTATTCCTATTGGTGTTGGGAGGCTTAACAAAGTGGGACGACTTTCCTTTGGTGGAAATGATTTATATGGGGAAATTCCTTCTTCCTTGGGCAATATCACCCAATTTTACTTACTTGATCTGTTTGGAAATAGCCTATGGGAAACCATACCTTCAAGTCTTGGAAATTGCACATTGTAGTTTATATACCTCTAAAATGATAACTTGAGTGGGACCTTACCCAGACCACTTTTCAGCATTCCCTCTTTGACCAAATCTGTATTGAAAATAGGAATTTTGATCACATTGACCTCAAAGTTTGGTCAAATTACCTAATAAGATTCAACCTTTCAAATATCGTAAGAGTGGCCTTCTGACAAACTTTGGATATTGTTTCAGACGAAAATGCCCCTGTCCTTGGTTCAGAAGTCATACGGTCTTGGAGTGATGGATTGACTTCTCTCCCGAGAAAGTGACGGATTGGTTACTCCCCCCTGCCACCAGCCAATGGCTGGTGCTCGATGCTTTGTGGGCCCCACCATGATGTATGTGTTTCATCCATGCCGTCCATAATCCATGCCGCACATCCTTTTTGCAGTGTCATTTTAGGGCTAAGGCATCCATGCCGTCCATAATTCATACCGTGTCATTTTATGGGTAAGGCATCCATGTCGTCCATATTCCATGCTACCCATCCTTTTTGTCGTGTCATTTTAGGGGTAAAGCCCAAATATCAATCGACAAGGTGGATAGAAGTGGATATTGCCTAAGTTAAAACTTTTTGGGCCCATAGCGAGCTAGCCGACAAGGTGGATGGATCGGATCACCCCATCGTGGGGCTTAAGTTACGGTACCATTGGTTTGGTAGAAAAGGAAGTGAACACGTTGAAAACCACAACCATGATCCAGGCAACATAACAACTACGACCCATGTAACATGGCAATTATGACCCATGCAAACCACAACCCATATGGGACCCATCTGACAACTACGACATATATAACATGACAACCACGACAATATAACATGACAACCACGATCAATATAATATGACAATCACGACCCGTATAACATGACAACCACGACCCTTACCTCATGACAACCACGACCCATATAGTCTTCATTTCCTACTCTTGCAGTCTATCAATAGTCATCTCATATTCGAAAAACACCAAGATAGCTTTGGTACGAATGGACACGTTACTTTTCTAACTTTGATGGACGGTAAGGATCTTATGTGCAAGTCACACCATAGTCGTGCGCATGTATGGGCATGTCACCAAGTCAGTGTAATGTGGTAAGGGTCATGGTTGTAATGTGGTAAGGGTCGTGGTTGTCACGAGGTAAGAGTCGTGACGTATCAGAACCCTTACGTTACTTTTATGAATCTCTTAAATCATTGTTAATCTTAAAGGATAATCATCAATATGAGTAGGGCGTTGACCCTCTTCAACCTTACAGATGATGCAGGTGACGTACAGATTGAAGACTTAGAGGATTGTCTCCTTATAAAAAATTATACTGAAAGAATCAGAAGATAGTTTTATGAATTAGTTTTATACTTCCGTTGCTAACTCGATAAATGCAATAAGCTTTCATTGAGAAGACATTTGATTATTTATTGAATTCTATTAAGCTGATGAAATAATCATTACAGTCGATTTTATTCTTATGAATGTTATCTTCACAAATGTATCTGGATGTCATTTAAATGGAAAAAAAAATATAGTGCGATTTTAAAGTGTTCAATTTATACATTATTAACACCTGGTTTTCAAAAATAAAAAATCAAGTTGAAATTTTAGACCTAGACACAACCCATTAAAATTCAGGTCAATTCCAAATTGGGCCAGGTTAAAAATAGCAAGTTCAAAATAGCTGATGTGTTGTCAAGAGAGGCTGATCCTTTTATTTAATGGGCCAGGTGTGAGTAGACCTAAGCTCAAGTACTTTCATAGAGCGGAGGCAATCTAATACACGAGAACAATATCTTGATTTGACAGAATATGGTAGACCGTCCTCAGGTCATACATGTGCAGCACTCCAAATTTATGAAACCTGCCGGCCAGATGAGTCTTGTGAGATGTGGACAATCAAACAGGCCTAAATGACATTTTGTTTTTGAAAGATTACAATAGACATTGTCAAGATCATCCAAGCACATGAATCCAAAATACCTAAAATTTTAAATCTAGCAACGGGCAAGACCGTCTTCATTTGTCAATTATGTAGCACCGGCCAAAGACATCTTCAATTGGCACCAGTTAAAAACAAAGATGTTTCCAGGATCCATGTGGGCTGAATCTATTGGATCTAGCTAGCCTCATGTTTGATAATCTAAACTATTGATTCTACGAGATACATGGGTATGGCTGCCTCCAATATCTTTAACACTGGACCATCCTAGACTGTTAACCAATGGCACATGAAAAATAGAGGAAGGTGCATATTCGAAAGATCGGTGGGCTGAGTCTATCAGAACCTTACTATGCACATAGTAGCATTTTGGACTCGTTGCAACAATCAACATGAAATTTTTTGAATTTTCTTGATGAGATTGAGCACCTGTCGATAGCATTGACCTCTGCTCGACGGCATCAACATACCCCTATTGCTCGACATCAACAACAATTCACATTTACATCACCTACATATGGATGGCCCATTATATCCAGTTCATTCTTCACACGCAGTCAGCCTTGTGACGAGATACAATGGAAGTTCATCCTTGATAGATACTAGTTTAGGATGTTCGGCCCATGGATTCAACTAATGGGTGAGCCAAGAAACTCAGGTTGGTGCAAGCAACACAGATGATGCTTATTAGCCATGATCCAATTGGCACATTCAGCCGTTTAACTGTACAGCTACCTCTAATGTTTTTTCCATAATCTGGATTCTGAAAATCGTGATAATTTCTTAGCTTGAAAGCCCAATACTATGAATGGTGTTGTATTATTAATTGCAATTTGACTTATTCCGTTGTATAGTAGGAACTTCTTAGGTTAAGTGTGGTTCACTTGAGCTTTGCTTCGATTCCAGGCTCTGCCTTAAAATAGGCTGGAAAAATGGATGGACGGCATGGATAAGATATGATACATACATCACTGTGGGCCCTACAGACTTGACTCAGTAAGCTAGAGTAACTCAGTAGGCAATTCGCTTCCCATGCATCCACCGTGTTCATAAACCGTGCGAACACGGACGCCGATTGCGTCCTACCCTTACCAGAACAGACTCCCACGGCTCGGTGTAGCCCACCCTTATGTATATGTTTTATCCATGCGGTCCATCAATTTAAACAGATAAATATTTAAGGAATAAGCTTAAAAGGAGGCACATACAAAGCTTAAGTGAGCTACACTATAGGAAACAGTAGGGATTAAATGTCCACCGTTGATAACTTCCCAAGGCCAAAGATTTTTATTTTTTACGAAGCTGATATTTGTTTTTATTTTCTTCCTTCAACTAGATCTATGTGACCTTATCAACAGTTTGGATGGCAAATAAATATCACTGTGGGCCTTTAGAAGGTTTCAATAGTGGCGTCATTATCACCACTGATTCCTATGGTGTGCCCCATTTGAGCCTTGGATCTACCTCTGTTTTGGGGTCATACCTTAAAATGACCTGTTAAAACCGATGGATAGCATGTATGTCTACACTATCCATTGGAATTTTCAGCTCATTTTAGGGCTTTAGCTCAAATATAAACAGATACAGATTTCTCAATGACTGTAACACAAGAAATAGTGACAATTAAATGTCCATCATTCAAAATTTCTTACAGCCTACCATAACTAGAGTTGGGCATCGGTCTGGATTAGATCGGATTGGGTCCAACTCAACCCGATCCGAAGTCTCAATGGCCTTACCCAAACTCGATCCGATCCGGGACCGAGTCCGGGTCACCTGACTCAGACCGATCCGATGCATGGTTGACCTGACCCGAACTGAGTCCGACTCGGTCAGTGAAACCGAGTCGGATCAGGTTCGGTAGGATTTTGATCGTATGAATTTAATCCACTGTTTCATGTGGTGTGGTCTACTTTAACCTTTAATATACCGCCTTTTTGTGCTCAAGGCATAAAATGATATGTAAAAATGGATGAATGGCTTAGATAAAACATATACATCAAGGTGGGCCCCACATGGCTCCGAAAGAACTCTCCGTTACTGTCTATATACTTTTACCGGACATGTGTTACGTGCACTGCACGAAAGTTCAGTGAATACTTTTCATGCGACTTGCTGTAACGACGTTAGCAAGTTTTGTGGGTCTGATCATGGGGTATGTGTTATATCCAAACCGTCCATCCTTTCGGCGAGCTTGTAATAAGGCTTAAGACAAAAAATAAGACAAATCTAACTATCAAGTGGATCACACGAGATGTTTAACGGTGAAAATCATTCTCTACTGCTATTTGTGATGTGGTCCAGATGATCTTTGGATATTATTTGTTTTTTGGATAATGCTCTCTAATGATCTCTAAAAATATATGAACGGTGTAAATATAATAAATACATCACTGTGGGGCCCATATAACTTTGATCTCCTTTGAACCGTTCGTACAACTCAGAGCTCGAGGAGCGTCAGTCTCGTCTTTGCACACCACATATTTAGCCAGCTACAGCTAGCCTAGGCTACAACAATAGCTGGTGTAGAGGCGGAAAACGGATTGGCTACTGTCTAAGTCCCAGTGTTCGGTGATCTGTGGGCCCCACCATGATGTATATATTTCATTGATGCCGTTCATCCATTTTTAAAGATCATTTTAAGGCTTGATACAAAATATTAGAGGGATAAAAATCTTAGGTGGAGCACACCATAGGAAAACAATAATGATTGGATATCCTTCATTAAATCCTCCTAAGGCTCCGGACCAGGTCGGATCTGAACGGATCGGATCCATTCGGATAGGGTTTCAGACCGGATCGGTCCGGATTGACGAGGACCTGATCCTGATCCGAAAATCATTCGGATCTGAAATACCTAACTCGATCTGCACCGATCCAGACCGACGGTTCGATTAGGATCGGGTCGGGTCAGGTCTGATTGGGTCGGATCCACCAAATCGGATCTATTTTGCTTAGCTCTAACCATAATGCTTATTTGTAATCCAACATATTCATAAGTTCACGCCTATAAATGAACCAAGGTGAAAGCACAAATATCTGCTTGATCCAAAACTTTTGCAGCTCCAAGAAATTTCTAATAGACATTCAACCACCTCTGTTTTCTGTTGTGTGGTTTGCTTAAGCTTAGGATCTGCTAGAGCCTAAAAATGAGCAAGGATTGATGGCATGGATAAAACACATACATCATGGTGGGCCCCACATTAGAGGATATTGCAAGCAATCGGCTTCCCTTAAGTACATCTCAATTGGTGATTTATTAGGCTACACATTTCCGTCACCTCCTTTTCTTATAGGATACCGTACACGCCCCATATAGGCGGGCCCACATTAATATTAGACCCACCACTTTTTAGAAAAGGAAAGTAGACAAACAATGTTTGATCTTTCACGCATTAACGATTTTGCAAGAAATTCATTCGGAAAAGATAAAACCGTCAACGATTTTGCAAGAAATATACAGTATTGAAAGTCTTTAGTAACACAAAATTCTTTCTTATAATAAAGATGTTTTTCAGCCTTATACTATTGGCCTAATATTACCTTTGACGTTGAATTTTCAGTGTATTACGTGTGATATGAAGGCTGCCATGTGGCTCGTTGATGCACCTTCCAACAGAGAATTCCAACTGGAATGATCCGTAGGGATGTGTCCACGGACTTTTGTTTAAACGAGTCGTAATGACCGTCCGAGAGCTCTTATGTGCGCCCAAAAGGACTCGTACACGTATCAGGCTGGTTTTGGGACACACCTTATGGATTGCTTTGGTGGTATGTTTAGGTGGCAAAGTTATGCGGGCCCTGTCATAATACACATCATCTATCCATTTTATAAGATCATTTTACGGTATGAGCCTAAAAAATAGGCAGATCCAAACCTCAAGTGGACCACACCATAGAAATCAATGGGAATTGAACACCTACCGTTAAAATCTTGTTAGGGCCATTGACGTTTTGGATCAAGTTGATATTTGTATTTTCCTTTCATCCGAATCTGAATGACCTTATGAACAGATTGGATGGAAAATAAACATCGTGGTATGCCTTAGAAAGGTTTCAACAATGGACGTCATTGCCCCACTGTTTTTGTTTTTTGGTGTGTCTCACTTAAGATTTGGATATGCCTTATCGCGCTTTCATAACCTAAAATAGTCACCTAGAATGGATGAACCGCGTGGATATAACGCCTACATCAAGGTTGGTTGCAGAATATTGCTAGGTCAACATACCACAAGGGTCGGTGGTGGAGGAAGCGGATTGGCTGGTCTACCACACACCATCTATCTTGCTCGTGTATTGACGTCACGTCAGCAAGTTCCGTGGGTGACATCATGAGGTATGTGTTATATCCAAACCGTCCATCCATTTGGAGATCTCATCATAAGACTTTAACCGAAAAATAAGACAGTTATAAAGATTAACTGGACCACACCACAAAAAGCAGTGGAGGATTGAATGTCTACCATTGAGATCCTTTTGTGGGTTATGAAGTTTTGGATCAATATGATATTTGTTTTTCCTCTTATACATGTCTTTGTGATCTTATGAAAGATCGTTTGAAAAATAAACGTTATGGTGGGCCTATGAATGTTTTAATGGTGAAAATCATTATCACCGCTGCTTATTTGTGGTGTGGTCCATTTGAGCTTTGGATATGATTTATTTTTTGTTTCATGCTCTAAAATGATCTTGAAAAATGGATGAACGGTGTGGATATAATTAATACATCATTTTAGAGCCATATAACTTTGATCTCCTTTGAACTGTTAGTACAACTTACAACTCGGAGCCCAGGAGCTCAGCACTCTTCTTCGCACGACACTTAACCACACCAGCTATGTCGCTGGTGTGTGATACACCAGCTAATCCGATTCCGGTGGGGGAACACCATGCAATTCGCTTCTACTCATGATGGGGCTGATGGGGTATAAACATCACAGCGGTCCCATTAAGGTTTCAAAAGTGGATGTTCATGTACCATCCTCACCCTTATGATGGCCGATTGGAGTTTTGGAACGTCCTAAACTTTTGGTTACTGTCTTGAAGGGAGCAGATTAGCTGTTACCATTACTACGGGCCTGATGATGTTTTGCATATCTACTGTCCATCCCTTTTCCCAGCATATTTTAGCATGTAATCCAAAAACTTAAGGAGATTGAAATCTCTCCTGGGGTTGCGCATTGCAGAGGAAATATTCTAGAAACAAAAGTCCAAGGTCAGCTGGATGCAGGAGGGAGATAGAAACACCAAGTATTTTCACTCAACGACAGAACGCCAAAGGAAATCAGTCATCCATAGTATAGAACTCGAGTCTGGACCTTAGGCTGGATGAAGTATCTCAGATCAAGCTTGCGGCGTCAGAATATTTCCAATCAGTTTACAAGGCAGACAGGTCGGACTTGGATCCTTCCTTGCAGGATGTCGTCCCATGTTTAGTTTCCCAAGAGGTTCACGACCACCTATTAGCCCCTCCTTCCATTCTCGAAGTATATCAGGCAGTCCTAACTGTGCCAAAGGATGGAGCTCCTGGCCTAGAAGGTTTCCCTGCTAGTTTTTATGCATCCTGTTGGGATACCGTTGGCCAAGATCTTCTCAAGGTGACTTCATTCCCATAGGGTGGAGATGAGGCATACTTTTCTAACAAAAGGAGATAGGGCATTGGTTTTGTCCCTGGACTTATTTTTCAGGTGTAATCGGTTTACATGCTATTCTATATGACTTTTAAGTGATAATGTAAACTGAACATATTGTGTATTTGGGTAGACTTTTTTAGAGCTCTAAGAGAGCATTAATTCATACAAACACTAAACGGATTGGATGTCTTCTACCCATCATAGTTGGCCCCAAATGCAATGTAAAGAGTTTTTAATGATGGACGTCCCATACTTTCCTCATTGGTCCATTTAATAATGGAGAAATTGTTTTTTAAGGTCACAGGAGAACATTCAAGGAAGTACATGATGGATTGATTTGATATATATATATATATATATATATATATATATATATATATATATATATATATATATATCATGAGAGTATATTAACCGTTGTTTTATAACATGTATAATGCATTTTTAGCTGTACAGACTTAACGTCAAATATAAAACGTCATTTTTTATCAGGTATATGATGCCATCTAAAAGCTGTAATATGTTTACAGCTTGTAAAGCCTTTCCAGGAAAATACATACATCCAAATAATCCTTGTAATTAGATTATCTTTAGTTCATTTACAGCTTAAAGACTTTACAGGCATTCAAAGGACTATTAAAGGAAGACATATTTGTCATTTTCTTGCTCTTTTTTTTTTTTTTTTTTGAAGCCAGATGTCATTTTCTTACTTAATAGTGATGTTATAACTTTAGTTGAAAGGTGTGGTGGCAGGTCTGTATATGTAAATAATATGGTTTGTTTTTTGAGAAATAGTTTAAGACGGACTGCTTTTCAGTCGATATACCAAAGCAGAGACGGTTCATGAAAAAAAAAAAAAAAAAAGAGTGCGGATCCTCTGCCTCCCGCGTTTTCATTGGTCAACGTCAGTATAAGTGCCATGTCATCAGATTTTTTAAATATATTTAAAAAATACATTTAATAAGAAGTATAACGGAGACGTTAAACGGAAGCGGTTGCGTGCGAGTAAATCAGTAGGGTAGGCGTACTGAGTAAAGTCCGTGGAGCCCACCGTCGTCATTCATGCATTGTATCAACTCCATCCATCTCTTTTATCATCTAATTTTATGGTTTTATAACAAAAATTAATCATATCCAAAGATCAAATGGACCACACCACCTGAAACAGTGTGAATTGAATTCTAACGTTGAAAAGTTGTTGGGGGCCCACAGAAGTTTTATATCAAGATGATATTTGTTTTTTCCATTCATCCATGTCTTTGTGATCTTACGAACAGTTTGGATGAAAAATAAACATCATTGGGGGCTTAGAAACATTTCAATGGTGAAAATCAATACTTCCATTGTTTCCTTTGGTATGGTCTACTTGAGCTTTTGATATACTTCAGTTTTGGGCTCAACCCCTAAAATGATCTGAAAAAATGGATGGACGGCATGGATAAACCACATGAATTCACAGTGGGCCCAACAGAGTTTACTTAGTACGATAAGACTCGTACGCAATCCGATTTCACGTGTCTAACGTGGACGCGGATTTCCTGCCAAAGCCTTTTGCAGTAAGATCCTGCGCAAGGATTCCGGATGCGTCCACTGTGACGTTTGTGATAAATCTAACCCGTTCATCCATTTTTAGATATTATTTTAGAAAATAATACTAAAACTAAGGTGTATACAAAATTCAAATGGGCCACACGAGAGGAAACAGTGGGGATTTAGTGTCTACTGTTGAAATATTTATATGGCTACAAAAGTTTTGCATCGGTCTAATATTTTGGTGTTTTCACTTCATCCTAGTAAAAATGACCTTATAAACAGTTTGGATGGCATATAAACATCAAGACGCCTAGGAAGGGTTCAACTGTAGGAATTTCTTTCTCCACTGTTTCATCTTATATGGCCTAGTTGAGTTTTTGATCGTCTTAATTTTTGGTTACATGTCTTAAAATGAGCTCTAAAAATGGATGAATGGATTGGAATTCTTATAAACATCATGGTGGACCCCACCATACATCCCAGTGCTGGAACTTCATGCAAAAGGCTTTCCCAGGTGAATCGCGTCCACGGTTTCCATTGGAAACAGACTAGCTACTCCCCTGCCACTCGGTACTATGTGGGCCCACCATGATGTATGTGTTTCCTCCATGCCGTCCATTTATTTTTCTAAATCATTTTATGATCTGAGACAAAAAAAAATGAGGTATAACCCAATCTCAAGTGGACCACATTACATGAAATAGTGTTGAATGAACGTTGACCATTAAAAACTTTTTGGGGGCCCTGAAAGTTTTGGATCAAGCTTTTCCCTTCATCTGGGTCTTTATGACCAAACCAACAGATTGGATGTCAAATAAATAGTACGGTGGGCCTTAGGAGGACTTTAATGGTCGGTATCCAATCACTATTGTTTTCCTGTGGTGTGGTCCATATGAGATTTATATCCCCCTCATTTTTGGGGTCAACCCCTAAAATTATATGTAAAAATAGATTAATGGAATGGATGAAACACATACATCATGGTGGGGCCCACAGAGTACCGACCACCACCACCACCACCGGGCTGGTGGTGGGGGGAGTAGCCAATCCGCTTTCATTTCCATTTGGGATTCAGTGTCACATTGAGGAGTGAGACTCGCTATTAAAGTGATGTCACCTATTTATATGGGTCCCACTATAATATATGTTTTGTATCCACACTGTTCATCCATTTGGAGAGATCATTTTAGGGCATGAGCCAAAGCATGAATCAAATCCAAAACTCGAGTGGACCCCACCACACATAAAATACTGGAGAGAATCATACCCACCATTTATTACGACTGAATCCAATCCAAACCTCATCACTTTGTCTACTGAACCCCGTCACTTTGTACTGCAACCCCGTCACTTTATCTACTAAACCCTGTCACTTAGTATCGCAACCTTATCACTTTGTCTAGTGAAACCTGTCACTTTGTACTGCAACCCCGTCACTTTGTCTACTGACCCCGTCACTTTGTACTGCAACTCCATTACTTTGTCTACCGAACTCCGTCACTTTGTATTGCAACATCGTCACTTTGTCTACTGTACCCCGTCACTTTGTGCTACAACCTAGTCACTTTGTCTACTGTACCCCGTCACTTTGTGCTGCAACCTCGTCACTTTGTCTAGTGAACCCCGTCACTTTGTACTTCAACCCCTTCACTTTGTCTACTGAACCCCGTCACTTTGTCTACTGTACCTTGTCACTTTGTACTGCAACCCCGTCACTTTGTCTACTGTACCCCGTCACTTTGTACTGCAACCCCGTCACTTTGTCTATTGAACCCCGTCACTTTGTCTACTGAACCTCGTCACTTTATACTGCAACCCCGTCACTTTGTCTACTGAATCCCGTCACTTTGTACTGCAACATCATCACTTTGTCTATTGTACTCCGTCACTGCTCAATGTGGCACTGAATCCCAAATGGAAATGAAAGCGGATTGGCTACTCCCCCCACCACCAACCCGGTGGTGGTGGTGGTCGATACTCTGTGGGCCCCAGCATGATGTATGTGTTTCATCCATTCCGTTAATATATTTTTACATATAATTTTAGGGGTTGATCCCAAAAATGAGAGGGATATAAATCTCATATGGACCACACCATAGGAAAACAATGGTGATTGGATATCCACCATTAAAGTCCTCCTAAGGCCCACTGTACTATTTATTTGACATCCAATCTGTTGGTTTGGTCATAAAGACCCAGATGAAGGGAAAAGCTTGATCCAAAACTTTTATGGACCCCAAAAAGTTTTAATGGTCAACGTTCATTCAACACTATTTCATGTAATGTGGTCCACTTGAGATTGGGTTATACCTCATTTTTTGTCTCAGACCATAAAATGATCTAGAAAAATAAATGGACGGCATGGATAAAACACATACATCATGGTGGGCCCACATAGTACCGAGTGGCAGGGGAGTAGCCAGTTCGTTTCCAATGGAAACCGTAGACGCGAATTCACCGAGGAAAGCTTTTTGCATGAAGTTCCAGCACTGGGATGTATGGTGCGGTCCACCATGATGTTTATAAGAATTTCAATCCATTCATCCATTTTTAGAGCTCATTTTAAGATATGTAACCAAAAATTAGGATGATCAAAAACTCAACTGGGCCATACAAGATGAAACAGTGGAGAAAGAAATTCCTACAGTTGAAGCCTTCTGATGTTTTATTTAAACCAATTTAATTTAAATGATTTTAAACTCGCAAGTATACGAATCAGATGTAGATATGGTACGTATTACGAGATCGTTCCCACGAGGACTGGTTGTCACAATTCGAAATTTAAGACTCTTCTTAACTAATCCAACGAATAGTGTAGCAAGCACTTAAGAAAAATAATCTAAAAGGATAATCGAGAGCAATGAGTAAAATCCAATCAAGGAGAAGACTAGGACTTTCAAATCCACCCCTAATTATCCTAACCCTTGTTTTACCTGTTGATTTACCCTAATTCAGATTGATATAAATAAAATAAATAAAGCACACCCTATGTCCTTGGTCGGGCACACAGAATGTATAATCCCTTAAAGCACATGGATCACATCTTTCCATCCATGGTCAGGCATGGAGAGATGTAGATTCCTGTTTCTTCCTCTATAGGAAACCTGTTCATGGTCAGACACAAGCACCTAGAATAATATTCCAAACAACACCCACATCTAGACTTTAGTCAAGCTCATAGAATGGAGAAGTACAGAAATCTCAGGAAAGCACACTAGAGAAGGAAACAAATCAATCCAATTAAGATAAAATCAACATATATAATTATTCAAATTAGGGGCTTCATCTTAACCCTAGCTAAAAGATTAGCCATCCATAATATCAAATAAAAAGAAGGAACTATAAGATTTAAACAATAAAAACATCTCCCTTCTCTCTCTTCTCTTTCTTCTCTTTCTGGCTCTCCCCAAGCTCTAGCCTCCCAAAAGATCCCCATCTCCACGTTTTGCATCTCTTTTTATAGCTGCTGAAGTGGCTGGAGTGGTGAAAATGAATTTGGAAAGCTGTCGCACGCGCAGCGAAAACCTTTTCGCAGCCAAGTTCGGGGCTTCATAACTCTCATGTTCCTCGCCTGATATCAGTAAAATCACCGTCTCCTTGGACGTTTCGAGATGGTATACACGATGGATGCCACAACCGCCTGGAAAACTGGATTTCGTGGATGTGCGAAAGCTTTCGCACTCTTTCGCTGTTGTAATCAACGGGCCCCACAGAATTGTTTTCGAGGAAATCCACCCCGTCTATTGGATTCAGGACGGAATTTCAGTCAATAATGGGTGGTTTTGAACTCCATTAATGCATCCCAAAGAAGAAATCACAAAAAGATCAGATTTGAACGTTGCAAGGCAGTCCTTTTGTAGCCCCTGTATCGTACACGTGTATTCGTGCCCCTCTTCACGGTGGACAGTATAGATCGTCCATACGGACTATAGGTGGGGCCCACAACTGATCGCAAAAAGGGCCAGCAGACGTTCATTTCCGCATGCTGAAAACGGCAGTAGCCATTTCTGGAGAAGATGCGGGTCAAAGGTCGGTTTGACCAAAGTGAAGGTGCGGTGCACCGCTAGTGCATATGTGCTCTATGCACACTCTGTACATGTGGGGTCCACGACGATGTTTCTGAGAAATCCAATCCATCCATTCATTTTTTCTCCTGAAGTAAGGCGTTGAATCCGAAGTTGAAGGATATCCAGATAGCAGGTGGGCCCAGAATCAATGGTTTATGGTCTGATCTGTCAGTTGGGGCACTTCCATAGTGATCCGAGGACTGAAATTTGATATGTACGGTTAATTTATGGCCTTCGGGCCCTGTATGAAGTTTCGAACCAATCGGATGGCGGGAACCATGTGATCTTGCATTCTGGACCAATTTCGGGCCTCTTTAACGTGAACGGCTTGATTTCCTCGGGTCTCTGGCATGTAAATTCTTCAATATTGGTCCTCTGGAGTCCGTCCCTCACCTTAGTGACTTCGGAGCATCAAATCCACGCTTTTAACATCATTTTTCAATCCACGCTCTTGATTTCATCCTGTAATAAAAAACACAATTAAAATATGGCATTAAGCATTATCATATACGTAAAATTAGGCAATAATCGGGGTCTGATATGCAATATTTGACCCTCATCACCTTCCTAGGCATCTTGATTTTTATATGCCATCCAAACTGTTTATAAGGTCGTTTTTACTAGGATGAAGTGAAAACACCAAAATATTAGACCGATGCAAAACTTTTGTGGCCATATAAATATTTCAACGGTGGACACTAAATGCCCACTGTTTCCTCTCGTGTGGCCCATTTGAGTTTTGTATAAACCTTAGTTTTGGTATTATGTTCCAAAATGATATCTAAGAATGGATGAACGGGTTGGATTTATCACAAACGTTGCAATGGGCCCATCTGGAATCCTTACGCAGGATCTTTCTGCAAAAGGCTTTGGCAGTAAATCCGCGTCCCGTTAGACACGTGAAATCGGATTGCGTACGAGTCTTATCGTACTGAGTAAACTCTGTTGGGCCCACTGTCAATTCATGTGGTTTATCCACGCCGTCCATCCGTTTTTTCATATCATTTTAAGGGTTGAGCCCAAAACTGAAGTATATCAAAATCTCAAGTAGACCATACCAAATGAAAATGTGGAAGTATTGATTTTCACCATTGAAATGTTTATAGGACCCCAATGATGTTTATTTTTCATCTAAACTGTTCATGAGATCACAAAGACATGGATGAATGGAAAAAACAAATATCATCTTGATATAAAGCTTCTTTTCAACGGTAGAATTCAATTCACACTGTTTCAGGTGGTGTGGTCCACTTGATCTTTGAATATGAATAATTTTTGCTTTAAAACCGTAAAATTAGATGATAAAAGAGATGGATGGAGTTGATACAGTGCACATATGACGACGGTGGGCTCCACAGACTTTACTCAATACGCTTACCCTGCTGAGTTACTCAGCACGCAAACCACTTCTGTTAACGTCTCCGTTATACTTTTTTTTAATATATTAAAAAAATCTAATGACGTGGCACTTATAATGACGTTTACCAATGAAAACGCTGGAGGCAGGGAGTTCCTGCCTCCGGGAGGCAGACGATCTGCACTCGGACTGTAATATGTTTACAGCTTGTAAAGCCTTTCCAGGAAAATACATACATCCAAATAACCCTTGTAATTAGATTATCTTTAGTTCATTTACAGCTTAAAGACTTTACAGTCATTCAAAGGACTATTAAAGGAAGACAAATTTGTCATTTGCTTACTCTTTTTCTTTTTCTTTTTCTTTTTTTAGAAGCCAGATGTCATTTTCTTACTTAATAGTGATGTTATAACTTTAGTTGAAAGATGTGGCGGCAGGTCTGTATATGTAAATAACAAGGTTTGTTTTTTAAAAAATAGTTTAAGACGAACTGCTTTTCAGTCGATATACCAAAGTAGAGACGGTTTATGAAAAAAAAAAAAATGTATTCCCAAAAATAAGCCGAAAACTGGGCCCACCCAAAAAAAATAAATAAATAAATAAATCATCAACGGACGAGAAGTCGCCCTTCTCTGTATATATATGGGAGAATCCATGCCATATATGTCTCCTCACTTTGCCTTTCCTGCATTCACAAACTCCATAATGGAGCTCCCACGTATGAGCTTATGGGCAATTTGGTCATTTCTCCTTGTCTCTTCCATTCACCTTCCATGTTTCTTTGGATCTGCTGCTCACTTCTCCAACGAAACTGATCTCCTTGCTTTGCTCAAATTCAAACATCTGATAACTGACGATCCTCTCCATTCCTTGAGCTCATGGAACCATACTCTCCACTTCTGTCACTGGCAAGGTGTTACTTGCGGTGGTCGCCGTCATCCTCAAAGGGTCATGGCCTTGAACCTCACTGGCCAGAAATTGGTGGGCTCCATATCGCCTTTCATAGGGAACCTCACCTTTCTCAGGATCATCGATTTCGCAGACAACAGCTTCCACGGTGCGGTTCCTGAAGAGATTGGCCGTTTGTTCCGCTTGCGGTATCTCGGTCTGGCCAATAACACATTCACCGGAGAAATTCCAGCAAATCTGACCTACTGTTTCAAACTCCAAGTTCTTGTTCTTCGCGGGAATCAGCTCACAGGGAGGATTCCGACTGAGCTTGGTTCTCTATCGAAGCTCACCTACTTAAACCTTCGTCGCAACAGTCTTGCAGGAAGCATCCCACCTTCACTTGGAAACCTTTCGTCTCTCACACTCCTTTATCTTTCTTATAACAGTCTGGAGGGCAGCATCCCAGATGACCTTTGTCAGTTGGTGAGCTTAAAGTTTCTTGGCATAGCTGTAAATAAACTGTCAGGTACGATTCCGCCTCGGCTCTACAATCTCTCCTCTATTAACTTTTTGGACGTGGGAGAGAACAGATTGCATGGAAATCTTCCACCTAACTTAGGCCTCACTCTTCCTAGTCTCCAAGAGCTTTATGCCTCGGGAAGTAACCAATTCACAGGACCCATACCAGTTTCATTATCCAATGCTTCCGGACTTGCAATTATTGAACTTGCAGAAAATAGTTTTAGCGGATCTGTGCCTCTGAATTTTGGAAGCCTCAAAAATCTCTATAGGTTACGTTTGTGGGGAAATGAACTTGGAATTGGAAAAGGTAGTGACTTGGGTTTTCTTGATTCTTTGATCAATTGCAGTAGTTTACAACTACTGGATGTAGGCATTAATAATCTCAGTGGCGTGTTGCCCAACTCCTTAGCCAATCTTTCAACCCAGCTGAATCAACTATCGTTCGACAATAACATGATCTTCGGAAGCATCCCATCTGGAATTCAGAATCTTGTCGGCTTAACAAGACTGAATATGGAGCATAACTTTCTGACAGGTACAATTCCCATTGGTGTTGGGAAGCTTAACAAGTTGGAGGTACTTTACTTGTATTCAAATGGATTATCAGGGAAAATTCCACCTTCTTTGGGCAACATCACCCGCTTGTACCAACTCAGTTTACGTGAAAACAATCTATCAGGGAGCATACCAACAACTCTTGGTAATTGCATAAACCTGAACTTCATATACCTCTTCAGTAATAACTTCAGCGGTACCTTACCCAAACAACTTTTCAGCATTCCATCTCTGATTGGACTCCAAGCGCAAAACAACTTTTTCACTAATCTGCCACATGAAGCCAGTTACTTGCAAGCTCTTGAAACATTCGGTGTTTTCAATAACAAATTGTCAGGCGAAATTCCAAGCTGGCTAGGCAATTGTCTCAGCCTAGAGTATCTCCGGTTGGATGGGAACTTCTTTCAAGGATCAATTCCATCAACATTTAGTACTCTAAAAGGCCTTCGATACCTGGATCTTTCACGCAACAACTTATCTGGGAAGATTCCAAGATATATGGAGAAGTTTGCTCTAGAGTATCTAAATCTATCCTTCAATAATTTTGAGGGTGAATTACCAAAACAAGGGGTCTTTGGAAATGCCAGTCGAGTTTCAGTGCTTGGAAACAGTAAGCTTTGTGGGGGTATTCATGAATTACAATTGCCACCTTGCTCTAGCCAAGCTTCCAAGAAACGGGGGATCTCTCTTGCTTCAAAAGTCAAATTCTCAATAATTGGTGCTGTCCTGGGTCTTATTTCATTATCATGTTTCTTTACCATTCTTTATCGGGTAAGAAAGTCAAGAAGGAAACCTTTTGCTGTGCCTTCTATGGAGGCTCCTTTTATGAACGTGTCTTATGCGGAACTCTTTAAAGCAACAGATGAGTTCTCTCCTGCCAATTTGATCGGAACTGGAAGTTTTGGCGCAGTATATAAAGGGATTCTAGATCGTCTTGGGATTATGGCAGCGGTGAAAGTCTTCAACCTTCAACGACAAGGAGCTCTGCGGAGCTTCATGGCAGAATGCGATGCCTTGAGAAACATTAGGCATCGGAATCTTGTCAAGATCTTAACTTGTTGCTCTAGCATTGATTTTAAGGGCAATGATTTTAAAGCTCTAGTTTACGAGTACATGTCCAATGGAAGTCTAGAGAAGTGGTTGCACAGGGAGGGCCATGACCAGCCGAGAAGGAACTTGAAGTTTACTGAAAGGCTAAACATTGCTATAGATGTGGCTTCTGCACTGGATTATCTACATAATCATTGCCAAACATCAATCATTCATCAAGATTTAAAGCCAAGCAACATTCTTCTTGATGATGATATGATTGCTCATGTGGGTGATTTCGGGCTAGCCAGGTTCTTATCTGAGGTTGCTCAAAGCAGCTCAGTTGGGATGAAGGGATCTATTGGGTACATCGCTCCAGGTAACAATTTCATCTATTTCCTATTATTATTATTATTATTATTATTGAAGGATCCACACCTGGCAAGATTCTCTAAGATCTAGATATACAAAGCGGTATACATATTCTTTTTTTCTCTCTTTATTTTTTTATTATTACATTAAAAATAACCGCAACTCATATATTCTCTAGATGATTGAGGAGCTAAGTTCTTTCATTTGAGTAACAAAACCTTATTCAATGTAGAACATCTTTACAAGAACATATTACTTCATAGCACACCAATTGATGTTAGGAATTCAGATCTTTAGTAAAGGAAAAAAGGCAAATTACTAGTTTAAATAGAATATTTCCTCTCCCCCTCTCTCTCAAAATTCTAACTTTTGATATTATCTGTATCCAAATGGTCTCTTTTGTCCACACGCATCACATGTGTACTCAAACCCATGACCTCGGTGTTGAAACTCACTGTCTACCAGTGAGCCATGGTCACTTAGATTCTAACATAAGTTGTATAAATTGCAGAGTATGCGATGGGCGGAAAAGCATCTACACAAGGAGATGTTTACAGCTACGGAATCCTTCTACTGGAGATGATCACTGGAAAGGGGCCAACTGATGACGTGTTTAAGGACAATCTAAGCCTTCATCATTTTGCTAAGCTGGCTTTGGCTGAACGAGTAGTAATGGAGATTGTTGATCCACAACTGCTCTTAGAAGAAGCTGAAGCTATTCAAGGCAATGAAAATCAAATCAATACAAGAAACAGAATGCATGACTGTCTGATTTCAATGGTCAAAATCGGTGTGTTGTGCTCTGCAGAATCTCCAAGAAATCGAATGCAAATGAGAGATGTTGTTGCTGAAATGCACACAATCAAGGACTTGTATCTCGGGGTCATGATTCATCGAGACAAACAAGTTAGGTCGCAAATATTAGATGAAGGTTTGTCTTATCTCAGGCATTACTAAGTTTGTATTGGTGGTTATTTTGAGAAAGATTTCCAAATGAAATGAGTTTGTTGAATCCTTCCCTAAACAAGCTCTAGATATATTAAGACTTAGGTTAAGAGTGTATTTGTATTGATATTGAATATATGAGAACATGTTTTCTTTTCTTTTTTACAATGTTATAGGAAATTGGTCTAGCATCTGGACTACCAACTTGATATAAGTTTGATGAGGTATTCGTCCAATGAATTCTACCAGGGATTTGGCAAAAAAAAAAAATGAAAAGAAAAAAATGAATGAACTTGTATGATCCAATGGTTCATCTAATTGATGTAAGTTATTCTTTCGCCTGACGAATGTGAATCATTGCTATGTTTTCAAATGTATGTTGATGTACAAATAACAAGATGGTTAGAATTATCAGACCATAGTAGTCTCTGATGTAATGGATGGTACACATAGAACAGTGAATACCAACAGGGATGGGATAGGCCGGAATAAAAATGGGCTAAGCCGGAGCAGGGATGGATAAAACTAAATGTTAATGGATCCTCCTGTGGGACTCCTGATGAGGATGGAGGGGGTAGAATCTTTAGAGATCACATGGATTAAGTTATCTTTGCCTTTCATAACTTCTATGACAGGGTCACTAATAATGTGGCTGGAATACATGCAGCCTTTGACAGCATTAATTAGTATTGCATTGACATGGGGCTAAGGAATGTTATTGTGTTATCAGATTCCATTTTTTTTAATGCCATTTCTAATCCCCTTGCACCAGACCCATGGAAGATTTGGTATCAGGTGGGGGATATTTCCCATTTGAAAATTGAGAAAATCGTTATAAATTTTAGGAAATCCGGTGCTTTTAGGCAAGGAAAATTGACAATGCAGGTATGGGATGCTTAGTAGGCCTTTCAATGAGCTGGGCCTAGGGTTAGCTTTGGCCTAAAATTTGAACTGTTTCGAGTCTGGCCATTTCAAAATTTTGATTTTGGTAGGCCACAGCCCAGCCCATTGATAGCCCTGATTATTTGTATCATGTTTTGTTTTTTCTTTTTTAACCTTGCGCCCCCAAACAAAAAACAAAAACGAAAACATAACAAAAAACAGAGAGATGCAGCCTGCGCCATCTTAATAATCTCAACTTATCCTACAAACAAAAGCAATCATCCGTAATCTACAGGCATCAGATGATTATTATCATACATATGAGTGCACCTTTCGGATTATGGCCAATCTACATCAGGGACCCACTAATTGGATTGTCTGGATAAACAGAGACCCTAACATCTCACACTTACAAGTAATCCCGGCCGTTCATCATGTTGATTGTATTTTATGTGTGCACTGTACCAAAATCAGGCTGGCACGTGTGCATTGAGCGTGGAGTATTATGACACGCTTAATCCGGAAGAAAGGGTTAATTTGGTAGTTTTCCAAGTCGAAGGTTATAAACTGTAATTATACAGTGAAACAAGGAAAGTTTCGTGAGAAGTTTTAAGTGCCACCGAATCGAATTCAAACATCACGTGCTTCACGAGGACACGAAAAAGACTTGTAATATCCGACTGCAGCCGTCGGATAGGAGATTTTCAAGAATCGGACGGATGGCAATAGAGTTGTTTTTTTATTGGGTATTTACGACTCAGGTGTTTGGCAGAGGAGAGTAATGTCTTGGGCCCGTGCTCGTGTTTGGCCAGGGACTAGAGCTACACAAGACGGACTCATCTTTCACAAAACTACCAAAACGGCCCTGCTTTTCATCTTGGTTGGCCAGCATGTGAGATGGCGGATTCTGGTGAGTCTGTGATAGTGGCTCACCTTGATAATGTGTTCTATATCCATATCATACATCCATTTTGATAGACCATTTTAGGGCATGGGCCCAAAAATGAAGCCAATTCAAATATCAAGTAGACCACACCACACGAAATAGTGGTGATTGAACATCCACCATTAAAAACTTCTTGTGGACCACAAAAGTTTTGCATGCCCTATAATAAGCTAGCGAAATGGATGGAAGGCTTGGATGTACAATACATAAGTCGAGGTGGTCCCCATAGTTTTCCCAGCTTTACTAAATTTGTGCGGTAGATACGCACTGGATAATTGTATATTGGTCACTCAATCACACAAATTAAACTACTTTAATTACTAAACCCACTATAAATAAGTGGCAGGTACAAAGTCATAATGGTTGAACTATCCTCTTAGCCAGAGTTGTCAAGAGGTCCGGCCTAGATTTTGAACAGTTCAAGTGGGGACATTTAAAATTTTGATGGCTCAAGCCCATTTACAGCCCTACTTCCAAATTTGTAATGCACTTGTTTTGTTGATATAAGTGTTAGATCCACAGTACATGGATCATTTATGCATCAATAATGAAGATTTAAAATAATAATTTTAAAGTGTACTTGATTGGAAAGACATTTTTGATGCTTGAATGTCGTCAAATGGAATATTAATTTTCCGCACCTTACAACTTTAATAGAATCTCTCAATAAAACTAGGGTTTTCTCTTATTGTTGAAGGAACCAAGACATCTATTTATGGGAAAGATGGCTAGAAAAGCTTACTCATGACGCTTCTCTCCTCTGGGGTCTGAACACAATAGATTTACATATTCTGTTTAATAACAATATCTAGGGATCACGGTTCAAGCATCCTACCCCAAACTATTTACAATGATCACAACTATACTAGGGCTCACTGAATTGCTCAGTCTAAATAGTTCAACGGTCAAATCTAAACCGATGATCATATATAACCCACTTGATAATAGTCTTACAATAGGACCAATGAATATTTGTAATGCAGAGACATTTTCACACTGGGCTCGAGTGGGGTCGCTTGCATGATGCAGGGACACACTCGGGGTGGGTGCGGCCCACGGAGGAGGTCTCGTGTTCGAGACTCCTCACTAGGGGTGATTAATGCGCATTTCACACCGGGCTCGAGTGGGGTATACCGTGGGATGCGGGGACACACTCGAGGTGGGCGGCTTATGTGATTTGGGGCCCACGAAGGGGATTCGGCCGAGGTCCTAACCCATGCGTTGTGGGGCCTGGGCTATGAGATAAAGGGATTAATTAGTCATACTCTAACAGTTCGAGCTTTTAGAGCAAGTGGTTAATTGTCCTGCATCAAATTGGTATCAGAGCGGGAGGTCTCGGGTTCGAGACTCCTCACCGGGGGTGATTAATGCAGGGGCATTTTCACACTGGGAACACGAGACTCCTCACCAAGGGTGATTAATGCGCATTTCACACCCGATACACTCGGGGTGGGTGGCCCATGTGATTTGGGGCCCACGAAGGGGGTTTGGCCCTAATTAGCTTTAAAAGAGTGCTAACCTTTGAGATATTAGGAAATTAAATAAGATTTTTAATATATAAACCATTGATAATTGCCCAAACGTTGAAAATCTACTTGCTTAGAAATTACGGACTTAATTAAATATGAGTTTTTTCTTCTTTTATTTTTTTTTTCTTTTGGACACCCACACACACTACAGTATGTGCTTGAACCCATGACCTTAGCAATAAAACCCTTGTGAGTCTACTACTAAGTCATGAGTAGAGACTCAAAAGCTTAAATATTAGTTGCAACTTGCATTTTATCTATCCTTGCTTGCTAAGCTTCTTTTTGGATTTATGTATTATCTTGTGTTTCTCAAGCCCTTTCCAATAATGGATATGTGAAGCCTACCATGATGCCTGTGTAGCATCCATCCGCACATTTGTTGGGACGCCTAATGTTAGCTAATGTTAAGACGTTAGTTCAAACATAAGATAGATTTAGAACTCAAGCAAGCCAAAAAATAAAAATAAAAATAAAAATTGAAATGACTCATCCTCTGTTGAAAACTCTTCTTTCTCTTTGTACATTGCCCATTCTTCTCCTCCATTTTCTCTCTCTTGGCAAGATCTCTTCCCTAGTTTTCTCTTCCCTCCCTACATGAGTTGCACGTGACACTTCCTGTAGTACATATCAACGGTAGCCCTAAACTGCAACACTACTTTAATGCCCTCCCCATAACTTCACGGGCACACGGATTTCCTGCTGGCAGTGGAAACCTAAGTGCAGCCCACTGTGATTTTCATGAGAAATCCATCATGTCCATCCGTTTCGAGAGCTTATTTTAGTACATAAGACTAAAATTGAGAAGGATCAAAGATTCAAGTATGTGGAACTAAAGTAAATGGTGGGTAGAAAAATTCTTACTGTTGAAACCTCCTTGGGTTGACAGTAATGTTTACATGTCATCCATCCCGTTCCTAACAATCATTCTTAGGACGAATTGAAAACACAAATATAAGCCAAATTCAAAACTTATGTGGTCCCATGAATATTTCAACTGTAGACATTTAATCCTTATATTTTTTTGCCTAATAGCTCACAAAATGGATGAACACAGTATATTTCTCACAGACATCACGATGCCTCACGAACTTCTTGCCAAAGGCTTTTGGCAGGAAATCCTCGTACCTTCTTGGATGCGATTAGGTTGCTGAGCCACCCATTGGTGGTGGTGTGATGATGAGGTGAGATTTGATTGCTCATCCATCGCACCATGTAGTAAATTGTAGTTTTCTGCGTTTCACTGCCACTGATGATGTGACAACACGTAGTCTATGTTGAGTAATGATCCAGCGACATTGATTTACCAAAGCCTTACGGTGCACAATGTACATAGTTGATTTTGGACTTTGGATATTCAAATCACCTATCAGAACGGTCCATTAGATCAGGTCCCACTTCTTCCGCTATTAAGGGAAAAGTCACAGCAATCAGATGGTTCTATACATGCATGACTGATTCTATCTTCCAATAACAAAATTCTACATCCATTTTGTACGTCACTATATTGGACGATTTCAATAATCTGATCAGTATGAATATTTCAAGGCAGTCTACAGGGAGAGTGCACTGGACCTAATGGACGGTCCAGGTAGGTAGTTTGGATGCCAACAGACTAAAATATGGGCATGAATAGGTCCCATACACTTAGCCACCATTTCATTAATAAGCTATGCTTTAATGGTTTAAAGTGACTTTTTTTGTTAATGGCTAAAGGAAGCTGAGGTCAATTCTATCATTTCACTCAAAAAATTCCACCCAATTTCCAAGTAAGATGTCGTAAGGTATGCGGCTGCTGTTGTTGTTTTTTCCTTGTTGGGCCCTCAAAGACAACGGTGGGCCAACCATCAAACATATAGCTGCATTTATATTTGGATATACCAGATCATTGATCTGGACCGTCCATGGGTCTAGCACACTCTTCCCAAGCCTCGGTGAGAAATCGCACAAACTAGATTATTCTAGTTGTCCTTAACTTAATTGGTCCTTTCTGCGTTCGTTTTAGGAGACACCCATCAAGTGGTCCGCATTCATTCTCCAATAAATGCCCCTCCAAAGTAGGGGTGCAAATCGAACCGGTAGAACCGTTTAGTTCGGTTCGGTTCCGATTTAGGGGTATGTAGAACCGTTGATCCGAACCGTGAAATCGGATTAGGAACCAAACCTGAATTTAAAACAAAAACAAAAACAAAACAAAAAAACAAAAACAAAAACAAAAAAACAAAAACAAAAACAAAACAAAAAACAATACCAAAAAAATAAAACCCTAAATCTACCCAACCCTGCTGCGTGCGTGCGGCCGCCGCTACCCTCTCTCTCTCTTTGCTCCTTCTATCTCTCTTGCTGCTCCTCTCTCTCTCTCTCTAGATCTCGTTGCTCCTCTCTCTCACTGATCCTCTCTCTCTCAGAATTGGGCTGGATTTTTTAAAGCCCAAAATCGTGGAACCGATCCAGAACTGAACCAGTTTTCACGGTCCGGTTCTGGTTCGGTTCTAGGGTGCTAACAGTCCGGTTCCAGTTCTGAAAATCCTAGAACCGTATCGAACAGTTGGGTTCCGATTTCACCCTAGAACGGGACCAAACCGACTCGTGTGCACCCCTACTCCAAAGTATGATTGGCTTTGATGATCCCACCTACGCTTGGCAAAAAAATGGCGTTCAAGCATTTCTTCATGTTATTGGTTGGATGGTGAGAACCACTTAATCAATAATTAGACCAAATGAACGGTCCAGATTGATGATGTGGACTATACAGATTTCCCAACTGCAACTAGTGTATTGAAAGGTCCCCATGCACGTATTAGCCCACTAAAGCGTTTTTCAAAATCGCCCTCAAATTTCTTAAGCGGTACAGGCAGGGCCATTTGTGGAAAAACAAAAAAAAAAAAAAAAAAAAAAAAAAAAAAAAAAAACCTATATTCATGTTATGTCAAGTTGATTCTGAGCTATGATCCTAACCATCCAATCCGTGCTTGAAGTGCCATGGAAGGGTAGCTTGGTTATATAAAATTTTAAAAGTGCATTTCAGGCCCCGGCCTCACCCGTAGAAGGTGTTGTCATTATTGTCCGGCCCAACTTGAAATATGTAATGGCATTCAAATTCGGTTACCCAACAGCCGGCAGTTATGCAGTGATAACAGTAATAACCGTTATGCATTGCGGGGTCGAAGTGTCAAAATGATCGTAGCGGCCTTGTAACAGTCCGTAACAATTTTATAACAATTTTTAAAAAAAATGAAAAAGTCGTAACTGTTGATATGGGGACTGTAATGGCTGTTACGGCCTGTATTATAACGATAATGGTGGTGGCCATAACCATTTTGGAACACCCGTTATCTTATATCCATGTCTTTCATCCCTTTTTCCAAGATCATTTTAGGAAATGAGCTTAAAAAATAAAAAACACACAAATTTCAGGTGGACCGTATTATAAGAAACGGTGGTGATTGAACACCTTATTATTAAAAACTTCTTAGAGGCTGTAGTAAAGTTTCCATGAGGTTTATTTTCCATCCAACCTGCTGATAAGATCATGTAAGCCTGAGTGAAGGGAAAAAAACATATATTGGCTTGATCCCAATGGTTTTTGGCACATTAATGATCAATCACCACTAGTATGGTCCACCTGAGAAACGAATCTAATAATGGATGGCAAGAAAATTCTTTAAACTAGTAGTTTAAGTTTACTAGATACATTGTGGTCCACGTGAGTAAAAACGGGCTGCTTTTTAAAACAGTGTCCCCACCCATTTGAAAAGCATAAATGTTTGATATTGCCACCTGTCCTAACAACGTCCAAAATTAGCGCGTGTCTGCATCACCGAGGCAGGCGTGTGGAGCGAATCAAGTCTCCTTTGGCAGCATAGATTGGGAGGATTCAATGGCATTGAAGGGTTTTCATAATCCAAAAGTCATTTGGAAGCATGGAAGGGATGTATTTGGAATTAAGGGAATTGTCAATCATCTCTCATGTTGATTTTGCATTCTCTCTTTTTAGTGAGATTATCAATTATTTTCCTTTTTTGTTTATTTTTGAAAAAAAGAGAGTAGGATGTGTAACATATATAGTTGTCACTAAGCTATTAATTCATCATCGGCTACATAACTAAAATTATATTAATGGAATGATTTGAGCCGTCCATAAATTAGCCCTATAAATCAATGATTAAAAAAGTTAGTGGTTCAGTTGTGATCCTATGCTGTCAATCCGAAGTATGAAATTATATCATTTTTTGTCAACATATATATTTTAATTAGTTTATTACAATCACTATATCAAACATTACATACGTCCACTCATTAAGGATATTAATATTAATTTAGTAATTACATTCAAACTTTTGTAAATATGCTACATAATTTCAATGCATCAGTATTTTTGAATTATTAGTAATTCCATATACAAGTTGCTAAATATAGCTAAAGAATTTAAAATTGTCCTTGACTTTAAATCCCCTTGATTTGGAATTTAGGTATTTGAAGAATAAAGACAGGTAAGACGGGCCTATGGTGGAGTTTACATGGAATTGAATCCATTTAGGGCCCATTTGGCCCGGTGGATTGGAAGGGAGTGAATGGTATTAGGGTGGATGACGTGGATTTCTAGGTAATGATGGTATTGTCAGCGGATTGTCTTGAGATCCATGGGATTGCCATATCCCTTGATTGATACATCCAGTCCGTTTGGCACGCCCGGCCAATCCGGAGATTAAAGCTTCCGATCCCTTCCAATCCCACAAACCAAACACATCGCAGGCTAATTTGAATGGATTAGGATGGATTGGATGGGATTTAAAGGTAATGATAGTGTTGTCAATGGATTATTTGAAGATCCATCGGATTTGAATCAGATCACCTAGACTGTTTGGCACGCCCGGCCATTCCCGCGATTTACCATCCAATCCCTTCCACTACCATCTAATCCCTTCCAATCCAACCGGCCAAACGGGCCCTTACATGATGTGTCTAATCACGATGAAGATTTCAAATCGCAGGTGAGTTATTCCATGTGAATTTAAGTGGCGTTTGGATTATAAGTTATTTAAGAAAAGCTTATCTTGATTTTCACTTATAAAATTGAAGTGATTTAGTAACTTTAAACTTTTTTTAGAAAATGTATTTATATTTGATCATAAAACTTACTTATTTGATGGTATCTAAATGAGCTTGTTTGGCGCATAGTATTAAATGAGATAAAGTGAGATGGAATTATATTTCATCCGTCTAAATTCCATCTCAGGCTTTTGGGGAGGGTAGTAAAAGTTGGGATTTAGTGGAGCGGCATTGCATTTGGTATTATTTAAGATTTTTATATATTTTGAAATCTAGTGCACGTGTGGGTCTTACATTGACATACCTGTTTATCTATACAAGTAACCAACATTAATTATGAATTTAATTCATTGATTATAATTTCATGGTCCACCAAACAGTATTTTTCTTAATCCAATATTTTTTCCATATCAAGAATTTTAAACACGGATTGATGATCAAGATACCATCGTATTTCCATACATGCAATGATCATTTAGCAATACCCATCGAATACAATTCAATACCATTTAATCCCATAAGCTAAACACGTGTGTTTACCGTTGAATCATCCCGATTTTGTTAATCAAGAAAAAAAAAAAAAAAAAAAAAAAGGGGGTGATCTGAACCCGTTTATGGAGAAAGTGACCCCGGTGGGTACGTACGAGATGCAAAAGCGTCTTCCCAATAAAAAAATCTACAGTGGCATTACAGTAGTTATCCATGGAACCGGGGGCATTTGAGGCTAGTTTCCCTTCAATATAATCCAGAAACGTAGCGTTTGAGAGAGAGAGAGGGAGATGTGCTGTCGCGTCAATAAATGAAAGCAAAGGAGCTCCTGATCTCGTGATTGCCCCCTTTCTCCGCTCGCTCTCAAATGCCCTTCCATTTTCACCTATTTTCGCCTCCATACTCTCTCTCTCTCTCTCTCTCTCTCTCTGGCGTCCGGATCAATCGAACGGTCGCGATGAAGTCTGACGGAGTCTCCTTGTAGAAAATGAGAGTTTGGCAGCTCGTTTAACAGATCTAATGGAGTGGTTGAGAGTTAGGGTTTAGATCAGGAAATCGCTATTTTTCGCTGTCGTTTTAGTTGCCGTATAGCGATGAATCGGAGTTTCAGGGCTGCAGAGTCGCAAATGCAAGCGCCCGTACAGCAGCAGAGGCAAGGGAGGAGCCTTGGAGCTGTGATGAAGGACAAGGAAGAGGATCTTGCGTTGTTTCTCGAGATGCGGAAGCGCGAGAAGGAGCGGAATAGCTTGCTGCTCCTCCACACCTCCGAAGATTTCGATCCTCCTTTAGGTATGCGCTCCGATGGTTCCCACTGTAACATTCAGACTTCTTGGGGTTAGATTCAGTTCTTTCCAGACCTTAGGTTTTGAAAATGCTGCCAATTTGCTATTTCGCATCATGATTTTTTTTATTTTTTATTTTTGGTTTCTTTATTAGTTTTCTATGAATCGGATGTCAATGTCCAGTGAGTGATAGCTTCAGAACTCAGATATTCTTTTTTATTCGAATTTCATTTTCGACAGTGCAACGTTTGAATCTCCTTTGTAATTTTTGTATCTACGGCATACATGTTCCTGAGGTGGACCCCTCCATGTAGATGACCTACTCCCGACATTGGGCCAGTCTACTCATCAGATATGGTGTAGGACACACACAAATAGATGTTCGGTAGCAAGTTTATATCTGGTGTACATTAAGCATACAAGTGTAGCCCACATGATGGGTGGACCGGCCTGCTCTTTACCTTGGGTCATCTACGAGGTGGGGGCCACCTGATGCACGGCTTTGATGTCCCAAACACGTGCCATTTTGACATGTATGGCTGCATTTGGAAATGTGTGTATCAAAATCACCTATTGTTAATTAGTGTTATCAATCTTGTAAAACTGGACTTATCCACATAGTAGATCTTTTCCATCTTCTAACTTGCAAATGTTTCTGGATAACAGGGTTGAAACCAGGCGCTTCTCCCATATTCAAGATAGTGTCATCAACACCACGTAAAACTACTGCTTCTGATGACTTCCTAAATTCTGACGGCGAGAAAAATGATTATGATTGGTAATGTTACAGCATCTCATCCACTTACTAAGGAATGCTGAAAAACATTGATGATAAGGAATATTTGGGTGCACCACCAAGTTGTGGTTGGCAGGGCTTCCAAAGTGCAGTCAATACATTTGGTACTTGGGAAGAACCCATTAATCATGTTAGCATTTCCCACCCTTTCCTTCCCCAATCACAACTGAGGTGTCATTCTTATCTCATAATTTGGCAGCAGCATCTTATCGGCTTGGGAATCAGATCGCCCAGCATCTCATCTTGAGTTGCAAACTGTAATGCACATTATTTTTATATTTTAAAAAAACACTGTAGAATCAAACAAAACTACTTGCAAAGGAGAGATGCACGTGCATACCATGTATTGCAGCACTTCTACTGCCAAAAGTTTCAGAAAATTCGTATACAAGGGAATTAAAACTGGTGGTGTAAAGAAGCTGTGAAGACAATTTTCGACAGCCCTCTAGTTGTGTACTATAGAGTTAAATGTAAAGCATGCATCCATATTTAATATAGTGATAAGGTTTTTTTGGATTGTGTATGTATAACTAGTAATATTTAGTTTAGAACGAAAGTTGCATATGAGTAAAAAATAGATTGATTTGGTAGAATCATTAATCGCAGCAGTTGAATATGGGTGCAAGATAAGTTCTGGAACAAAAGCAGGAATGAGGTTCTAAAGCAGTACCTTGGTACAAGATTCTTTGTTGGAACGTGTTGTTTGCATCATGTACTGCACTAGAATCACTTTTGGGCATAGTTTGTTTCTTGTGCAAGGCAACTTTTTGAGGGGCAACACTTCAAGTTTGCCTCTTCTATAGCAAGCATGTCATCCTTTTTAAAGATGGCAATTGAATTTGCCACAACTCAACAATGAGACATACATGGAAAAGCTTGCTTGGGGGTGTTTATGTGGGTTTTTTTCTCCCTACAGCTACAATTCCCATCTCATAGTGCTTTTCACATAGGTGATCTAGAGATGCATGCACATGGTTTTAAAAATTGGTTATTATATGGCCATATCCGGCCGGCCCGTTATGTGATACAGGGTGAACTGGTCCATTACAAAACAATAGTCCTTTTTCATTTCCCACTTCTTTCCTCACTCAAACTATAAGGGAAGCAGAGAAACTCAATTTGTTACTACATCCAGGCCTATTTTGGGGATCAAAACATAAGATATTAGTGGGGGTTGATTAATCCAAGCAAAATAGACCATTTGGGGGGTGGGGGGAATAGGAAGAAGGGGTAAGCCATCGGTCCACTGCTTTCCACTTTTTTCCATCCTTATTTTATATATTTCAATATAGTGGATCTAATCCACCAAAATCATGCTTGGTTTGTGTTTGGTTAGGGCATATTTGCTTGACTTTTAGGCGGTGAAGCTAACAATCAACATTCTTGTCAGGGAATGGTCTGTTCTCCATTGAACGCATTTTTATTTTTATTTTTAATAACACATTTAGGCATTTTACAATTTTCCTTATTTCCGGAAAATTTTCTCCATATTTAAAGGGGGGGAAAAAAAAGCTGAGACAGGCCTATATCACCCATTGTGGGTTTGTATAGTCCAATACATCCAGGATTGTTAACAAAAAGGCAAGCTTCAGAGGTTTTCAGTTTGGCTAAATTACATGTGAAGGAATGGGCAAAAGCTTCAAAAGCTGTCAATCCAGCCTAGTTTTTAATCATTTGGTTAGATCTGTAATCTGTTTTCTTTTATGTTTGTATTCTTTTGGCTTCGGCCTTTCTTTCAATACTATTATTGCAGTTCAAAAAAAAATCGTTCAAAAATATCATACAGGAACTGCAGTAAAAATAGAACTCCAGAGAATCGAAGATGCTACATCTTGACTAGAATAGAGCACATCAACTCAAGAACCTAAATTCCTAAGGATAGCAAATAGAGTTACCTGTAACAAGAAACCAATGTGAGACTAAACCCTGAACACAATAACTAGAACGTACATCCATGGATTTAGAGAAAAGTGTGCTGATTAACTTCTTTTGATGTCATCTATGTTGGAAACGGTGATTGTTTCCCAGCAATTATTAGATCTTCAGCTATTCCAATTGTCTTGTGCGTGTAAACACTGATGTGGAAGTTAATTATGCACTTTGGTGGGATAAGGATGGTTCCTTAGGTTCATCAAGTAGCATAGCAAGATACTTGCAACAAACATTTGAGATCGTTTTTTGTTCCTCTAATAGTTGAAACAAGGAAAAACAAGTTTTTAAAATGTTTGAGGCATCAACCAACTTTGGTGGATGTGAAATCTTTTCGTATTTCAATTTTTGACTCA
The DNA here is from genome assembly GCA_021015155.1 of Magnolia officinalis. Taxonomy (NCBI): domain Eukaryota; kingdom Viridiplantae; phylum Streptophyta; class Magnoliopsida; order Magnoliales; family Magnoliaceae; genus Magnolia; species Magnolia officinalis. Next base: position 1,278,516 of record JAJHSJ010000008.1, read on the forward strand.
AGGTCAAGGGCTATTGATAAGCATAAATGTTGGGAGTTTTGGTGCTTGGAATGATTTATGAGGAATTATGCTTGAAGCATCATGTCACCCCATGTAATGTATAGAACGGTTGAAATGGCTTGTGGCTGCTACAACTGATAGGAAAAGGATAGCTTGATCCTGGATTTAGGAGTAAGGGTTGTTGAATGTCATCGTTGAGTTAAGAAGTCCTGTAGGTAGCCCGGAGTGAATGGGTTAGTAGTATGAGTTTTGTGTTTCCCTTGCCTGAAACCTCAAGAAAATCAATTCCTTTTTATATAATTTGCACTACTACAAATTAGCAATGTTGAATTTTCTTATATCACAAATTATTATAAGAACAATCTTACCTTTCAAAAAAAATAAAATAGAACAATCTTCTCAATAACGATCCTCTTTTGCATTAGTTCTTCCGGAAATATTGTTGTGAAATTGATTGAGAAATTCATTTCTCTGTTTTTTTCCTTGTAAAACGGAAATTTACTTCCTTTCAAGATGGAAAGTATATTCTGCCTTTTTTAATCATTGTTATTTGTTAAGCATCTTGATTTTTTGCTTTCACATTTGTGCCTGTTCAAGATGCATCTGCGTCGGAACTGGAAGATTTTATTTGCAATTTTATTGGTGGCTTATGCATGATGTGAGTGAGGTTAAACAAATGAGTATGGATTGAGACTTACCGAGGATTCTTTTCTGATTCCAGGCTTCTTACGCCACCTGGTACTCCGCTTTTTCCTTCTCTGGAAATGGAGTCAAACAAATCCACCTTGGGTCAGATTGTAACCCCCAAAGCTCGTCCAACTGCACTGAAGTCTAGGGTGAGCCCTCAGTATGACTTGTGGATTCTTAGTTATCAATCCTTGCAATTGCATTACTTGAATGCTACAAAGTTCTGTGACAGCATCTCTAATGGGATAGCTATGAATCTGTCTTCTTGGTGTATTTTGCTTTTCGTGTTGTTTTCATGCAGCTGTCTTGTGCAATTAATTTATTGCGACAACCCTGCATGTTACACTTGGATATTTATTTAGTTGAACGTAACTGTAGAGACATTAGAAAATGCCCTTGTCTGAGCTTGGGCAATAAAGAATTGGTTGCAAACAGATGTTATTGTTTCTTAACATTTAGAGCTCCACATATGCTATTATACGTTCTCAAGGAAAGGGTTGGTCTCCTAGGGCCAACCTTTTAATCTTTAGTATGGTTTCGTTCCTTTTACCTAGTAGATAGGCTTTTCATGAACTTTCATTCTATAATGTTATCAAAATGTATGTTTCTACATTTTGTGCATGGATCTTTTTCATGTTGTATTTTGTGAGTAGTTTAGTATTTCCTGAAGTCTTATGATTTCTTATTCATGAATCTATGAAAATATAGCATTTCTTGATTTCTTGTGCTCTCTCATGCATGCTGTTATTTCCCTGTTGAAATAGGCAAACAGTACCCTTTTTGCCTTTTCTGCATGTTTCCAGTAGACTGCTCTGTTCTGAGAGCTTCACCTGTATACTGCAAGGGCATAGATGATTTTTGGTTCTCATTAAAGCAATGAATAGGGGATTGGTATGTGCTATAATCAAGCTATCAATCACCTACTCCTTCACTGCTCCTTTGCCGGGTGTATGGAACGGGATCCTAGATCGTGCATCGGTCCATTGGGTTATGCTGCAATCTATTGACAACCTTCTTCTGGCTTGGCATGCCTCGGATGGGGGAAAGCTGGGGAGGAGGAGATGGCGTGTAGCCTTGTTTGCGGTATTATGGTCTTTATGGGATAAAAGGAATGGTCAATGTTTCCACAACAAGAGGAGCGGAAGCAGGTGTTTTCTCTAGGGTTCTCCAATTTATGCGGAATTGGACCCGTAATGTTTTTTGAGGGTTGTTCCAGACATGGCGCTGATTGTTGTTGTATTTATTATATCCTTTAGGTTTTCTCTAATTTTTTTTGCTAGGTTTTTTACTTTTCTGTTTTCTTGTCTTTTGCTGTTGTTAGTCTGTTTTGCCTGTGTGCCCCTTTTTTTTTTTTTGAAAGATAACTTGATATTAAAAGAAAGAGAGAAAACAAAAGAAAGGAACTGCTGAGGAGGCAGATCCTTAAGAAAACAAGAAAGAAAGATCTACATTGGTCCCTTCCCTAAGGGACGCCCATTCGGCAATAAAACATTTAGCATAGGAAGAAATTAAGTGAGAAGGTTTCGCTTCGTTCTGAGAACATCTTTTGTTTCTTTCAGTCCAAAGAGCCCACCAAACCGCTAAGATTCCGGTCCGCCAAATCCTCGATTTGTGTTTGCCTAATCTAACCCCATGCCAGGCTTTGAGAAGAGTGTCCACGTCTTTAGGGAAACACCAGCTTTGAGAAGAGTGTCCACGTCTTTGAGAAGAGTGCCCCTTTTGCATTTTGCTTAATAAAATTTCACCTTTCCAAAAAAAATAAAATCAATGCAATGAATAGGACGAAGGGTGGGAAATCACTGTGTTGATATGCCTTAGGATCCTATAATTCCCAGTAGAAATTTTAGGGCCTGTTTGGATTGCGAATCACATCAGCAATTCATTGTAAAAGTGCAATGGTTATAAATTACAATACCTGTCTCTTGGAAAACAGGTAATTTGACCGAAAATTCCCATGTTTGGATAGGCATGGTAAAATCATAATGATGATACTTCTATTACTGAAATGTCAAAAATCAACAAGAAAAATACACCTGTGCATGTTTGGATAGGAGATTGCCATTGTAGTATAATGAAAATTTGTAATGATTACAAATTTTCTTTACCTGTCTCCTATTTCGTATGCATTCGACCGTCGGATTATATGTTTAAACAAATATTGTAAAATCGTAATGATAGTGCTTTTACGTTACAAACAGGCTTGAATTTTGTTATTCAATTTGGTGATGGTGTGAATGAGCAACTAGTTGACTAGTTCCCAAGGAGCAATGCTTCCCCAATGGCAGATAGGCATTTGATGTCGTGGTATTTCTTGTTTCTATAAAATCCTTTCTGTAAATTTTGCAAACACAAGGTGCTTTTATTACTTTCAATAGATTTTTTGCTTTTGCATCTTTCTTTACATTCTGATACCACAAATTCTGTGAATCTCTTCTTTCGATGAACATAACTTCATTTTTTTTTATCTCACAATGAAATATGAATATTGAATATTCAGTTGATGTCATCGGGTCAACTCTAATTGTTGATACCAGATTATGATCATCAACTTGTTTAAAACCACTGAGCTATCGCTAGCATAGAAACCATCTTTTGAAAGTGATAAAGGTATTGGATTTGACAGATCCTCTCTGTTTGGTTTTAGCCATCCCTCCCACTGAGAGTATCTCATGTTCATCTGTTGGCAAAGTACAATTTGGTTAGTTCAGTTTGCTGAACGCCTGAAACTGTTTCACAATTCAGTTTGTTTAGTGAGTGATCATTCTGATGAGATTGCGAAATCTACTTTTTCTTCCTAGTCGATACTCAATACTTTATGTATTGTGCTTATTAAGTTGTTATATGCCCTTTCATCTTTAAATCTACATTTCATGTGCAGTTGGCAAATCCTCAAATGGAGCCTTCATCAAGAGGAAACTTAGTATCTAGACAGCCAACATCATCATCTTCCTTGACATCTTCCAATTTGGGTACACGTCGGCCCTCGTCATCTGGAGGCCCAGGTTCAGTTGCATCACGACCTACGACACCAACTGGACGCCCCACATTACCTGCCACAAATAGACCCTCCAGACCCTCGACACCTACATCAAGAGCCACTGTACCTTCTAGGGCCACCATACCTTCATCAAAGCCTATAGCTCCTTCAGCAAGATCATCAGTACCTGCTGCAAGATCATCTACACCGACAGCCCGGCCCTCTTTAATTGCATCCAAGTCTTCATCATCTACACCGACAGCCCGGCCCTCTTTAACTGCATCCAAGTCTTCATCAAGGTCCACCACACCTACTAGACGCCCATCAACCCCATCTAGTGCACCCAGTAGTTCCATCCCACCTGTCAGGTCATCTTCAGTTACCAAATCAGCCCCTTCTGCTTCGAAAAACCCTGTGCCATCTCGTGGCACTTCTCCAACCGTGAAGTCAAGACCATGGAAGCCTTCAGAGATGCCTGGTTTCTCACTTGATGCTCCCCCAAATTTAAGGACATCAATGCCTGAAAGGCCGGTGTCAGCTTCAAGGGGCAGACCTGGGGCACCGAGTTCAAGATCATCTTCTGTTGAGGCTGTTTCTAATGGTAGACCAAGAAGGCAGTCATGCTCACCACTAAGAGGAAGGACTCCAAATGGTAGCATCCACAGCAGTGGAAGCTCTGTCCCAGTGACAAACCGATCATATTCGAATGGTACTAGTGACAGCGTGAGCCCTGTTGTAATTGGAAACAAGATGGTTGAAAGGGTGATAAACATGAGAAGATTGGCACCTCCAAAACAAGATGACCACCCACGTTCCCATAATAATTCGGCAGGGAAATCATTGTCTTCACCCGATAGTTCAGGCTTTGGAAGAAATCTGTCAAAGAAATCCTTAGATATGGCTCTGAGGCATATGGTATATTCATCTTTCTTTGTTTTGCTTACCCAAACTCAGTCTCAAGAATGGCTCATTCTGTATCCATAGTTTCCTGTATTTTGATTACTAGGGTATTCTTCTGAGCAGGATATTAGACGGAGTAATCCTGGTAGTTTACGCCCATTGATGACGAACATTCCAGCTTCCTCCATGTACAGTGTGAGATCGGGACCGACCAAAAGCAGGACAGCCAGTATTTTGGACTCTCCTCTTGCCACAAGCAGCAACGCCAGCTCTGAGCAGAGTGTCAGTAACAATATACACTGTTTGGAAGGTAGTGAAATCGACGACGATGTTGGTAGTGAGAGAGGAGGTCGATCCTCCCCTGCCAGCCAGCGAGGCAGGTGATCATCTGATATTTGTTAGTTGATTTTTGCACCCCTATGGTAGTAGTGCTCAATCCATTGATTTACCTGTGAAATCGAGAAGCAGCTGGAATAGAAAGATATGCCTCATTTCGGGAAAGGGGCGGGCCAATGGAACATGCAGTTCTAGCTTTCTTGATTTCTATAACATATGTTGACAGATGAGGTCCTCCTGGGCTTTTATTGTGTTAACAGAACCGGTATATACTGAACTTATTTTGTAGCACCATGACTAATTATGAACTTGCATCTCTACACAGACTTGGAAGTTTTTGTACCTTGAAATCTGTGGGAGTTAGCTTCAGCTCTCCCTTATATTTGTTTCTGTCTCTATTTCTTATTAGAATCCAAAACTACAGTGGTCTTCCAGTCGTTATGGAAAACTGAAGTTGCTGAGGTGAGCATTGCTCTTGTTTCATTCCACATAACATTGATTATAAGCATACAGATTTTCTGCAACATTGATGTGAACTTACAGATTTTCTGCAGCACTGCTATATAGCCTTACAGATTTTCTGTGACAGAGCAAGGAAACTTGCAATTGGTAGATTTAGAGATGTTTTCTGAAAGAGAGATGCAGTGGCAATTTGCTTGGGGATAGATAGTAAAGGCAAAGTCAACAGACGTGCAAGATCTGCAACATTCGTTAGTTGTGGCCCATTTTGAACATGGAATGGCCATAAATCAAGGCAATCGATTGTGCAAGATTGGCCTCATTTGTATGATGGAAGTGCACTGTTAGAAAGGTTACTACCAATGGCCATATATTCAACATACATGGGCAGCCCACCTGATGGGTTGACCAGTCGCTCTTCTTTTGGATGGGGTACATTCATGTTGACGGACCTGGCACACATGCTCCAGTTTAGCACATTTGGTGTGATTAACCTCTTCATCTCTCCTTGCAAAGATGGATTTTTCATTTTACTTTCATTCTTTTTAAATCGTTGAAAGATTGGAATAGAAGACTTTGTTTGGTGTGATTCATCTATTCATCTTTCGTTGCATGCTGTAGCTCCCGCATTTTTTCTTCTTAAAATCAGCATGCATACACAAGAAATTAAATAAATAATAAGCCAATTGAGGGGATATTCTAAAGCAGCAGATGCGAGCAGTTTGCTAGTGAGCCAATTGATGGAAGATTATCAATAATCAAAGCATGTGGACAATATAAAGTAAATTTCTATTGGTTGCACAACCAGTTTGCTAGTGAGCCCAAAGTTACAGACTGGTGTCTTTCAGTGCCATTTTATTTATTTTTTTAGCAATGCTCCATCCATAATGTAGTCCATCATTTGAATGGTCCATATGACTTGAATCGCAAAGACCAGCATCCATACTGCCACACCATTAAATTACTAGTGTGTCTGACCACTGATATAAAAGAGAGAATTTGACAAAGGAATGGTAAGCCAAGTTGATCTGCATGGGAGAAAACAAGCCAACGGCCTGACCAGTCCACAAGAAATATCACAAGGGCTCAAACATACCCAGATGGACCCAAGGCCCTCTAACTAATTCAGGTTAGGATGTGCAAAGACCTGATAGGTAAGCCAGGCCCAGATGACTAGTTTAACCCCGTCAAGCAATAGCTGGCTAGAATGTGATTGGGCCCAGATACTTAAAAGGCAAGCCAGACCACTTATTGTCCTTGGCAGACAGGCCAGGCCTGGACAACCCCTAGTCCTGTCCAGCTTAAGCTGCAACCTTGTTTCTTTCATGCCAATTACGAAGTTGATGATCATTAAGAGTTATTGATGACATGATGGCCTTGTCATTTCGGAAGGAATAATAGCACCAAAAACCATCACCCAGTCATGATGTGATGGAGATGCTTCATCCTTCCTCACATAGCTTAATGATAATAATCTACTGGAGATCCTTGTCCTAGGGCTTCCAATTCCATCTAGTGGAGCCCATGTTTCATTAATCAGATCACAGGGTTTTTCATGCCACCATCAGTTTATTGTGCCCCTAAAAAAAAATCTCTAAGATTGGAAGATCCCAAATGTCAATCCTGCACCTTTTTTAAGACGAGTGAGGACAATTAACCCATTTCTATTCTCAACAATCTATTTTTAGCCACTTTGAAATGTTTGGATCATCCTATCCAGGAGATCCTTGTGGCATGGCCCATTTATGGTTGGGACCAACAGTCTGGATTACTGAAACCACTTGCCAGAAATAAGTAAATATATTGTGCAAAGGCTTGTCTAAGATCATATTCTGATTCTTTCTAGTCAGACTGTAAAGAGAGAATAAGCTTTTCTCTACGAAATTCATAGAAACAAACCACATCCAAAGTAAGATTTGAAGAGCCGTCATCAACATAACAATACAAAAATCATAACTGGACCTGCAAAATGCAAAAGGTGTTTGATCTTCCAAAAATGGCAGGAGCTTAGTGAATTTGATTGAGAGCTTCTCAAACCTTTTTGGGGAGCTAAGCAGGCTGCATTCTAGCAGCATTCCATTTTATAGAGGATGCATCTTGCCATGTTGAACGGGCATCTAGCATTTAGATAGTTTGCTGTGTCATACGGTCAACAGAACATCTGATCCTTTCATTAGAAGAGCATGGTTAATTATCCTTGGAGATAATATTTTATCAAAGTGGAATTCTAACCTAAATGCAAGACACCAATTTCCTTATCAAGTACTCTGCATCTAGGATTGAACAAGTCATGCAACAGTCCATGATGCAAAATGTTTGATGGGTGACAACCGGCATGGATAGGCCTCATTAGAAAATCATATGAAATGAATCATCTTACCTGTCCGGTCCATGGACCTTTCTCATTCAATGCTGGCCATTTCAAGAAAAGCCTTCGTACTCTCCATTTGTGGTCCTTAAGCATCCGGCCAGTATAAGTTATTCATTTCCGATCTACTGTGGACCCAGCCAACAAGTCATGGACCATTTTGCCTCGTCTTGGGTTCAGAACACCAAATGAAAAGTGAAACTACTAATTTTTAAGCGCCCTGAATCATGTATCTCTCATCTAAAAACCAGAAGACTAGAACATCCAACTTCCTACGAAGCGGGCCACTTAGTTCTCAATGGAAGCCTCCGCACTGACATTGATTACAATTAAGTAACACTGATATCATATACTTTAGAACAGACTAACTGCCATCTTGAGCTTGTCCCGTCTCCATTTGGGCAATTCGTAGAAGGCTTTCTTGGTCATTCCAAACTTCTCTTGAAACTCTTCATCTGACAGATATGCCTACATACCATAAGAATTTTTAATAACTGAATAAGAGATGCAACAACCTTTAACAAGCTCAACAGCAAGCAGGCCAATTGTAGTGTGAGTTTGAAGAGTTTGGTTAGATGAGGCAACTCTCAGACAGAAAGCTTGCCAGCAAAGAAACAAGAAAAGAGGAAAGTAGCTGGCACAGATTTGTTTGTTTCAAACATAAAGCAATATGAGAATGGGGAAAAAAAGAAGAGGAAGATGACAAACGAAAAACAACTGCTAGAGTGGCACCCACTCATTCTACTTTTGGTTATAGTAAAAAATCTTACTGTCATATAACCCAAAGTAGAAAAGAAAAGATTGCTGCTAGAAGTCAGAGCGTAGATAGTGCTTCCCTTCTCTAAATATTTAGACGAGTGTATATGAACATACCTCTCGTTTGGTCATGTCTATTCCTGTTATTGGATCATCTGAAGTCACTTTTAGGCGATCATAAGGGAAGGTTTTGAGTTTACTATCAGTTTCACTTCCTTCATCACCTGGAATCGTCATGGCTCTGAATTTCTCCAAACTGGAATTCTGCTCCTCTGTCACTGGGGAAGATCCTAGTGATTCATCTGCAAAGGAAATATATTTAAAACAAACACCAACTGCTCATCAAGCCACACAAGTAATTAGTCTTGACATGTGACAAGGACATTCCAATTAAAAAGAAATTGGTAAACGTATCAGACAATGTGACCCAGTTTCTGGGCAAAACCTAGGCCGTGTTTGGAAACCATGAATTCCATGCCAAAAAATGGAAAAGGAAAAAGGTTTTCCTTATAATGCAATGATTTCTGTTCTTTGGAAAGCAAAGAAAATGATAGATTCCATCCAGAAATCATTACACTTTCCCATAATTTGGATTCATGGACAAGAAACTAGGTGAGTATTGTGAAAGGAATATGAGATTTCCACTTGCTACCAAAACAAGAACTCAAAATTAGAATCCATATTTTAATAGTTCTCATGAGAATGATCATTGGATAATTATTGTTTTTTCCTTTCTTTTTCCATGGATTCCACATACCCTTAGCTTACCTTTTTCCTTGCTTTCTGGTATTAATTACATTGGGTTCATGTAGTTGAAGTGTACTTTTATTTATCTAAATACCCTCTCCTGTATATTTTAATTATTGCTTGGACTTTCATCATATAACTGCATGATATTTTGGCATGTTAGGATTGCTGTCTGTCTGACACCCTTACACATGTCTGATACCAGCAAGCATGTAACCTGACAGGAAAAGGACCCAGGCCAGGCATCATTCAAGTGAGGCATTGTATAAAATATGTACCTCTGCATTTGAGAAATCGAGACAATTGAGTATTCTTTTGGTGCAAAGCTGTGGAGGCTTCATTACCAGCACTACGATCAGGAGATGCTCCTGGAAAGAGTTTTCGAGCAACAGGAGTTGGGCTGGACAAGCGGCGACCGTTTGGAGCATCAAAACCTGGGGAGAAAGCACGGGATGCAGGAGATCCAGTTCTTGAATGAAACCCACCAGAACTGAGAGACCTGCTTCTTGAACCGTTTGGTGTGGATTCTGAGTGGCGTGTTCCATACTGTGAACTTCTTTGAGGTGTCTGCACAAAATGTTAATTTGCTTATTAAAGCAAACATTGAAAATATCCATCCCCCCCCCCCCCCCTTCCAATTTTGCAAGTATGATTCATGAACGTTGAAAAGGGAAATTTTGAATAGAGATGGATGAAGACATAAAATTGATGCACTCATTTTTGCAATTTTGCCAAGGTAACCTGTAACTTTTTATAATAATGAGGATCACAGTGATAATGACATGTCTCCTTTTGCTACATGCATAAGCAGACCATGTTCATATGCTGAACAGCAGGTTGGGGCACCACTGTGTTTTTGGATCCAAGAAAGACACTAATAAAAATCAAACAAACCATTATGGAGATCCTATAATCGCTCATCCAAATTCTTCAAAGTTACAAGCCATTAGAAATCCACCTGAAATATGAATTCCTGTTCATTTCTCTGCAGTCTAACCTCAGGGCCTTGTATGGATATTGGAAAAGAATGAAAATATATATATATATATATATATATATATATAATTTCAACAATGATTTCCATGAGCACTATTCAAACATGAATTCTCATGGATTCCATTTTTAGGGTCTTGTTCGAATATCAAGTAGAAATCTATTTTTTGTGGGACAATGCTCACCTCATATCTATTCATGTTTTATTCTGTGAGAAAGTCGACAATTTAATCAGAAACCTGAAGAAAATTGCAAGGAAGTAAATTTGATGACTTACTTGCAATTCTGGTGCCAATCCTTTCAAAATAGCAAGCTTTCTCTCAAATGAGTTCCCATGCATCTGCAATGACATCAAACAACTAAAGTCTAATTGCATGAACAAAAGTACTCAATAAACATCTATAACAGGATCTAAGGAAATTTCAGCAATTTCTCTTCATAAACCTGCACCTCTTCTTATTGACTGAAAAAGAATAGTTGCCATGTCAAATGAAAGATGATTATCACCACTGAATATAAAGTACCCAAATTGGTATAATGGAATGATGAGAAATGATACACTTACATATGCCTTTGACGGATCCCATGCAAAGAACCGAGTGAAAAAGGGTGGTTCATGTCCTTCTGTAACAACATATATAGCAGTCTCTATAGACGGTCCTTCTAGAAGAATGTCCGCCTCAAGGTATCTCTGCAAGTTACAAGCAAAAAGGAATAAGAAAAGGACAATATACATGGGTGGAGAAAGGAAAACATGTAAGATGAGTGCTAGTTTAGAGGATCACTTCATTACGATATATGCGCATTAGAATTTATATACTGAAAGAACAAGAAATATCATTCCCCCACCAAAGCTGGCAAATTCGTAATGCATATGACAAAAACAGAAACATATGATGCAAGGCCAATAAGCTGTAATACCTTGCCTAGAGTGAGGCCTTGCTGCTTAGATTTGATATTTGCATGTTGCCCAATCCAGACATAGATTTCACTGTGGCAATCTAACACTAATACTTCTTCAGTAGTCAAGTCATCTTGAGTGAAGTTGAAGATCTCTTTCACCTGAATTTTTTTTAAAAAAAAAAGTAAGATGAAAGGATATTGCTAGATGCCTGATCGTAGGGGAACTTTATCACAGAAAACAATAGTCTTGAAATTAAAGAGACAATAATGAGACATAGAAGGAGATTTGGTATTACGTTTACTTGTAGATTACATACATTATTTTGCTCTCATGCATAAAGAACAAGAACAGTTTGTTGTGTTTATTTTGTAAGGATTTTTATTTTTTTTCAAAACTCTGTATATTTGTATTGATGAGACAATGTACATCCTTTCGTACGGGGCCACGACTGACAGGAAAACACGATCGAGCCCCGACTATCATATACCGAAATCAAATACAGAGGTATAGAAGAGGAGAGAAGCTGCGGCAGGGAGGGAGAGACTAGAGGAGGGCAGTCCTGTCAGCAAGATCAGATGAAAAGGAGGTAGAGAGGGGCTGGTTGGACGGGAAGGAGCGATTTACCCAACTCCTTTCTTGATTTTACGATGTCTAACACAGCTCATACCAGCTTTGTCCAGGACGAGGTTGCCTCGAATGAGACGGGGAAGATCTAATGGCCTAAGATACAGTTTATCAGAGGAACCACTGCTGGCCAAGTTAGCAAGACCGTCTACCACAGAGTTGCCTTCACGGAGCGTATGGGAATAACGAAGGTTCAGGGGCTGAGATTGCTGGTGTATGTAACCAAGGAGGTACCAGAGGTTCCAGCCGCAAGAAGAGGGAGATGAGGCCGCATCGAATAGAGTACAGGAGTCTGTTTCAACAATAATGGAGGATAGCCCCATGAATTTGCACAGATGGATGCCATCAGCCATGGCACGGGCTTCTGCCACCATGTTAGAGACCTGACCAAACTGGTTGTGGAAGGCGAAGATCATATTACCCCGGTGGTCGCGGCACACGCCTCCCCTACCCCCTGCTCCAGGGTTTCTCTTGGCAGAGCCATCAACGTTCAGCTTGATCCAATTCTCAGGAGGCTTGACCCACTTGACAACATAGACAATCATGGAAGAGGGAGGAGCAGAAAGAGTTGCTCGAGAGCCTCCGAGGACTAGCTCTTGCCATCTTGAGTGGTCGATATCAGGGAGGAGCGAACCTATCTCAATAAGCCAGTTAGATATTCTAATGATGGTGGCGTCGGTCTTAAAAGTCTTGTTATCAACTCTAGCTCCATTCCTGCCAATCCAGATTTTCCATACAATGATAGCTGGGGCCAAACCAATGAGAAGTCGACGCAGAGAAGACGTTGAGGCAGCTGAGGACCATTGGTGAATTATAGCGTAAAAAGACTGGTTTTGGCTGAGAGGCATTTGGAAGAGGGTGGCGAAGTGGGTCCAGACCTCAGACGCAATCTTGTTGTGGGAGAAGAGGTGGTGAATATCTTCGGCATGAGGCTGGGGGCTGAAGATAGCGTTGTTGATGGGGGAAGAGAAATTGGGGCTGGAAGGAGTGTGGTTGGGCTGGGGGGGAAATCTGGCAAGTTGGGCTGGGGGTTGTGTAGGCTGGGACCCAAGATGGGGTCTGAATGGGTGGAGCTGGTGGGAGTGGCTGCTGCTGAGGAGGGGTGGAGGCCAAAGGTTGTTTGGATCATGGGGAGGGGCTGGGTGAGGCTCCTGCTGGGCAGTGGTTGATGCTTGAGGAGGAGTGGGGCTGGATGGATGGCTGATGCTGTGGAGGGGGCCGCTGGCTGCGGTCGATAGGGGAGGCCAGCATGCTTGCCTGCCTGGACTGGCTGTACAGGTGAAGGAGAGGGGGCTGGGCCCAAGATGCCGGGAAGAAGATGAGGGAGATTGGCGCAGATCAGTAGCTATTTGCTGAGCGGGGAGAATGCTGGGTGGGGAATCAGGCACTGCATTCCGAGGAAGAAAAGGGCGGGTTTGTTGGGGATGAGACGTAGATGCTAGGGCGTTTGGAATGTTGGGCTGCGGGCTGGCGGTTGCAGTCTGCCGGAGAGGAGGTCGGATGGAAGGATCGACGCCGGGACGGGTGAGGTGATCACAGCAGGAACATTTGGAGGCAAGACTAATCCCAACGCGTTGGACAGCCGCATCAACAGGAACTGCCATGTGCATTACCTTCCACCAGAAAATGGCTATCTTGGGAGGAATGTACTGGTTCCAGGCCCAGATAGCCCATCTTTGTTTAGGCCGTGATGAGTGGAGGTTGGCCCATGCTGATTTGAGAGAGAATTTGCCGTCCAGGGAGAGGTTCCAGCTGAGCTTATCCTCTCTGTCTGTGAACACTATACCGCATTCTGTGATAGCTTGGATGGCCTGAGGGGGCAGGAGGTTCGCTGCTTGGGTGAGGTTCCAGGTACCGGATGGATCCCAGAATTCGGAGACAAGCATGTCTCTGAGAAGAGGCTGCGGAGGAGAGGTGGCCGCACCTAAAAGAAGGCCCTTTCCTGTCCAGTTTTGGAGCCAAAACTTAACATTCCCGGAGCCAATCAGCCATCTGGATATTTTGTAAGGATTGAAGATACGTATCTTGTAGTCTCTCATTTTGAAGCTGATGAGTAATGATGTAGCTTCACATTATGACATCTACCACATTTCCCTTTCCTCAGGAACTATGAAAATGCCTGTTACTTTTAGAAATACATATCTTCATCGACACACAAACTGGAAACTTCTTAGTTAAACACACTAACTTCCATCAATCTTGTCAGGTCTTCTTATTGCATAGGGTTATTCTCTTGGAGTGATTAAACAGGCTTTGACAAAGAGGATGGACCTTGGATATGCTCTATCATTCTTGAACAGGTTTTAGATATGGCAGCTGAATTTGATGTAGATTGGTCACAATTTGAGAGATGATAATGGGGTAGCCAACTTACTGGTTTTTATAAGCATATAGAGACACATGGATTCTATGGTGTGGATCAGTTCTTGCTGAAATATGAATGAATGCCCATAAAACTCAACAGATGTGTATTGTGTATGTGAAGAGTACCTTGAAATCACCTGAAAATATGAGAACGCGATCAAGGAGCAAACGAACCACAAGCTGTTGTTAGCAATGTTTGCTAGAGACGATTATAGCTGAGGTGAACCACGTTATCTTTTGATAGTAAAAATTACATATGAGAAGATATGATGCCCACCTTCAGTTAAGGTACAGGTAAACAGATGCGGATCTTCTTCGTATGCTTTAATCTCTTTTTCCCTTGGATATTCTGCCTTACCACCAATTGCATCCCAGAAACTGTCAGGTTCACTGCCTTCCCTTACTGATACAGCTTGTCGCGTGGGCTGTTAAAGAAATCAATAAATGAAAATCAAATTGGATTGCAATGAAGAAGACAAATTGAAGTGAAACATATGTTCTCAGTTAGAATCCATATAATATCAGTATGAATATTGTCTCCAGAAAACTGCTTTGTGCCCAGAAGTTAAGGCTGCTATTGAAGAACACCTTGACTTCGATGTGGTATCCAGATACCGGAAACACAAATTCTGTTACTGAAACTGAAGATCTGGTGATTCTTTCAGCTTTGATTCCCTATAAAGGCAGCTGCATGGTCTTTATTGGGAGCTGGAACTGCCTTACCTACAAAAATACTGGGACAGCCAATGTCTCTACAAAACGCCAACGCCCCCTTTCCTATTATTGACAGCTCCCTGATATCCTGCCTATTGCTTGCTGGGGTAATTTATACACCAGATTGACAGTTCTAATACCTTTCCATTAATCCCAATACACTTTTCAATATGTTATGCTTCTATGAAGTACTTCATGTAATTTTGTATCTTTTGATGCAAGTAAACTGTACAGATGTTTCAGCATGGCAGCTTATCCAGACTTTCTATAGCTGGTGACTCATTTTTTGAAACAGGAAACTCTGCTCGTGTCTTTAAGTTATGTAGGTTCCAAGCAATGGCATTTGTAAAAGCCATTATATTCATTTCTCTCCTTATCATTTTACTATTATTTGTCCTCATTGATATGGTGAACTTGACAGTTTTTTCTTTTTCTTCTTTTCTTTGTTTCTTTCTTCTTCTTTTTCCCCCTCTTGTGTGTCAGGAGAGCTGGTGTGGAACCTGAAACGCCAGGGTCATGACACAATTACCATCTATGATTAAGCAACAAGATTTGTCAATCGTGGCTATATCTAGTGTCCAATCACGTGAACACCAATGTGGAGGAAGCAAACTCAAACTGGGTGACATATCACATTAGCCTTGCGGTGATGACCTGAACAAACTCCCAATCAACGTGTTATACAAGGGAACAGCAAAAGATTCCACCCCTCTAGCAACTCTGGCCTAGATGGATGGCCAACACAATGACGAACGAAGGTCGGCCTACCCTCATACACAAGAGATACGATTTTTTTGAATCTATGCGACCTCTTTCACACCGGTTCTGAATGTCAGTTTTAACAGCAAGGAGCCCTTAGCAATTGCAAGATGAAATCTTGCCCATCATTAAGGCAAGAATCATTCACGTCAGCCAACATCCTAGATAATATATTTAGAGGCTGATTCATGCAAGCCATCTTCGACTCACCACGCATGTGGGCGCTTTGGTGGCCCCATCGCATGGGGTCCATGTCTAACAGGATTGAACACTAATTTGAAACAGTTTGAAAAACATGATTCAATGAGACAATGCATGTAATCACATATCCTCAAGGACCATTACTATTCAGTTCCCTTTAGGCAAGGGGAAAAAAATAAAATGCAGAGTATCAGTATCTGAATGGGATAGCTACATACATATATTTGGTCCAGCATCCTGTCAAGAAGGTCATGATCTCTTGGGGAAGAAAGATTCCCTGCCCAAGTGAAGATAGAGGCTCCAGCTTGCAAAATGTAACAATACGATGAATTGAGCGAACCCGAGACCTGAGGTTCATTGTCAATACTCAATAGTGATTAGCTTTGATGTTATAAATCATAATCAACTAGTACAAAAACATCAGAAGTGAAGCAAACTTTTCCTGGTCAATCGTTGTGCTTTGGTTCATGTTTCCAGATTGGGAATGTAACCAAATAGGCAAACATACTTATTAGTCAGGAGTGTCAAAAACAGTCAATTGTCTTTGTACCCCCTTGACATGCAATGTAATTCCGAATTCCAATGCATATTGCCAGGATTTCAGAATATTGAATTTGAAATCAACAAATATAGATGTCTATTTAAGCCTAATTCCGAATTAGGGCTTGTACCGATGAGTGTTCTCTCTAAGGGCAAGCATTTTGTGAGGTGAGAGGGTTTCTACACTTGCAAAGGCTTAGGAAGAAATTTTCTCAAGCGATCTAGGGTTTCCTAGAGGTGTGCATCGCAAGGGGAGATTGGGTGATCCTATAATCGAAGAAGGTGTGTCTGTAAACTCTAAGGTTTTGATTATAATGTATATCTGTCGCTTTGTGCCGTGGTTTTTTTCCCGCAAGGGTTTTCTACATAAAAAATATTGTTGTGTTCTGTGTGTGATTGCCTTATTGGTTATTCTCCTTTATTCAATTGTTCTATCTTCACTGTACGTGCTTCTGTAAAGCACACAGATTGGCAGTGGTATTAGAACAGAATTTCTAATGCCTACGGTTGATCTGGGTTTTTTAGGGGGTCTGAATCCCAACAATCTAAAAGAAGAGGAATTACATGATACTCAAGCTGCAGTTGACCTTGATACTTAGGTTGTGATATAAAAACATTTTTAACTTCCAGTAGAAATCGAAGCTTTTTACAGTAGACCGATATTTGATAATTTAATCATCCAAATAAGGAATCCAAAGGGAAGCCTTCAGATTCCATATTTTGCACCAAATTAGACGATTAATCATGAAATGTCATGATATTTGCTGCCACCAAACGCACCCTAAATCATATGGTTTTCATCATAAGTTGCAAGCATAGTTTGCAACCGTTCAGTTTCCAACAAAAAGATGCATGCTTTCCACCATATTTTGCAAGCATTTATCATATTTATTATTTGGATTAGAAGCTCTTACCATGTTTGGTGAGAACAACAGTATGGATGGACTATTTTGTTGTATTGCCCACTATTTGTCAAAGACCCTATTTGGACTAGCATATGTAGCTCTTGTACACATTAGGTGCATTGGCACATGTGGACATGCGGTACACTTGTAGATTAATATTGGAATATTTGAGACATGGGTTACTTAAAGATGCATGGGTGGCGCATGTTGATCTCTTGAACACACACAGTGGCATGTGCAACATGTGTGGCATATGTACACATGGGTATTGACACATATGACACATGTGGGGGCGCTTGAAGGTCGAAGTGGCACATGTGGGTGATTGAAGATGAGTGGTCTCTAGATGAGCAGTCTCACTTATGGCACATTCACACGTGTCTCATGTGGCACATATGCTATGCATGTTTACGAAAGATATATTTAATAGAAAATGGGCTAAAACCAAGTCCAGATTTGTCCAATCTACACTATAGCTAGTTTTTTGGACACTATCTTTGGTTTTATTGGACTTATCGCCACTGTCCGAATAATGGTTGATGACAAACCATGGACATGAGCCCTATCAGGACAAGGCTGTCCAAATGGAACTTTTTTAGTTTTTTTTTTTTTCTGGTTTCTTCTTTACGTTTCCAAAAGCAAATCATTATCATTCTCATTTCAGACACAAGGTCTCAAGTTTCAACTTACAATATCAACTTGGATGGCTTGCATATTTTCAGGACCTGATCCTTGAACACGAAACAGAGCCGCCTTATTTTCATCATAAGTTTCATCAGAAATTCCATTTTCTGATATGAATCTCTTATAACTGGAACTCATCCCGCCCTACATGAAATGTAAAATAACAAAAACAGAAGCATGCCCAATATGTAATTTTTATATTTATTAGTCCAAAAGACAAATAATCTGTTACAAAATTAAACTAATGTATCTAGTGCATGATGCTTATAGTACACACCTTGAAAACAATCAATGTCTGGAAAATCGAGAAGAACTGAAGTGGCTCCTTACCGTCAAAAATTTGAGCCTGGAATAGAAGGAAAATCAATGCAGTGATTCAGAAGGAAAACCATATTGTTAAGATTACAGAACAGTGCAACACTTGAAAGTCAAATGAGAAATATAATGTGATAACAATCATTGAATTAATGGCATTCATGAGAAGGTAACTCGGGAGGCATTCATAAAATACAATTACTAAAAATTGTGAAAAAGAAGAAAACTTCGCCAATCTAGAATACAAACCAGAACTGGATGGGCCTTGATTGAATCAACCATAGCACTCATAAGGGAGATTGCATCAACTCTATCTTCCTGTATCAAAATACAGTATTCGTGAAAAAAGGAAAAAAAAAAAGATAATCAAATAGAAACCCCCCCCCCCCCCCCCCCCCCCCCCCCCCCCCCCCCCCCCCCCCCCCCCCCGCTTTCTCTCTCTCTCAAATGACAATTATTCCTACTCTTCTAAGAATCTTATTCAAATAATTGCCCATCAGCAGAAACAAACTGTATGTGCATATTTCGTATTTCTCTAGTTCTCATTAAAAAGTCACAATGAGTTTCTTCATTTATACTCCTAGGTTGACCATGTCTCTGCTACCCATGTGGCATATTACCTCAACAACGCGTGCCTTGGTTTTGGAAACATGAACGCTTTCATCATAGATCTTCAAAAGATTTGGATTACACAAATACAGGGAGGTGCTCATAGAGTCTTCTTTTTTTTCTTTTTCTTTTTCAAAGGTATACTACTAGGGATTGAACCCCGGATCACTCACATATACTACTGTCTCTACCAGCACATCTAACGAGAGGCAGGCTCATAGAGAGACGAAAAGAAAATCGCACTACAGCATGCATAAGAAATTTTATCTAACATATGCTTTTTCTCCACAATTTTACCTCGGTGCTATATATTTTATTAGTTTGGCAGTATACATTTGTTAAAAATTCTCACATGGACCAGGGAAGACCTTAGTGTCAACATTTGT
The DNA here is from genome assembly GCA_021015155.1 of Magnolia officinalis. NCBI lineage: Eukaryota > Viridiplantae > Streptophyta > Magnoliopsida > Magnoliales > Magnoliaceae > Magnolia > Magnolia officinalis. Next base: position 1,297,744 of record JAJHSJ010000008.1, read on the forward strand.
GGCCAAGTTAAAGTTAATAAACATTAGCAAGTTTAGTTAAAATTTGATATCTGTGCTTTGGATGCATCTTCGTATTCTGATCCACTATACTTGGAATTTACTGATGTTAGGAAGGAAGAAAACAATTGTGTTAATTCATTGGCTTGTCAAGGATATTCAATGAGGTAACAAGCATTCCACAGAAAACACAACCCACATTCAGTTATTTCCAAGATACCAATTTGTTAGGCCATTGATCAAGAAAAAGATAGATCTTGTATGAGCTGTATGCATTACCATAGTGCTGTTACATCCCAGCCACGCATAAAACAGATGCTCATCTTTCTCATCACCAGGATATGTGTACTGCACAACAAAGCAATCTCCGCTGAAAAGCTTACCCTGTTCTGCAACTGGAACGAAGGCGGCAACATGACAATCTACTCGCCAGACCTGAAAAAGTTCAGAATCAAAGGACCGTTGTGAAATGAGATATCGCTTGATATTAATTCATATCTAGAACCATAGATTCCAGAATTTTCTGAGGCAAAGAAGTTACTTTAAGAATGCCACTGCAATCTATAAAAGGTTGACAATCGTCTTCAGGAAATTCCTTCACATCATAACCCTGATGCTTAAATATGGCTGTAAAATAAGGTGACCAATACATTGAGAATACATCATCCTGAGGAACAAAACTACTTGAGCTTTTCAAGATTTTATTAATTTTGTGGCAAGGGAGAAACCTGCTACTTTCCCTCTCCCTTCTTCATACAAATTGGAAACTGTACTTTGAGCCCAGACATCAAAATATGATCTAAATGTGGCAGTTTCAGATCCTTCTGTCAAGAAAGTTATATGAGTGCTTGTTGACCTTCCCTGAGAAGCCACAATATCCTGAGAAATAGCAGGCAGGTAAGCAGGTAAGTCAGAAGAAGAATTCTTCCAATATAAGAAAAGTCCTAACAGACCAAGGTGGGAAGCATGAACAAACACATGCATCTAAGGACTTGCACTGTGCTTGCAAAAGGCAAATGCAGGAACAGTCACACACTTTATTACATGGAAGCAAATGTGCCTTCTGTCCACATCACCAAAAACAGGCATATAACCAAGAATTACAGCAGCAAGTAAACATGCAAATTGGCATGTTTGCCATGCATAGACGCATGATAAGTGCAATGTGAAAAATACAGGCCTTGGTATGTGTTACAGTCTGTAAAGCTTAAAAGCATTTGCCATGTACACAGGCTCTCTGCAGCAGCTTCAACATTAAAGCATAAATATGTCATAAGACTCAAGTCACTCAACTAAAATAGACCCATTACATCTGCCTGAAATATCTGCATGTGCATTGGAACATGCATGCACATGTAGAAACACTCATTATGCATGTGCACAGGCAAATACAGAACAGTCATTCACTGTATAAACATGAGGTAAACATAAACAGGTCAAAATATAGATGCACAAGTCAATTTCTCACCTCTATTGCTGAAATAGACGTCTTTCGCTCGGTGATAGATGTGTTTCTTCCCATCCAAACAAAAATCTCGATATCACAATCTAACATATAACATCTGTCTGTACTCAGCATCTCTTTAATTAATGAGGTTTCCTCAATTGAGCATGCTTTTCCTTTATTCATCCTATGGATAAAGGGAAAAAAAAAAATCCATCAACCATTCCAGGTGAAAAACAAATAGTATGTAGATTTTACAAACAACTCAAGTCAAATTAGAATTGGAAGGGGGTCGGGATAGGCAAACTCAATACAAAATCATCCAGCTCGAAAGCTCACCAAAATAGCTTTGCAGATGGAATTGAAGATTCATTCTGAACTGCACAAGGTGAATCGCGGGTGATGGGAGCATAGCCACCGAATAAGCTCCAAAACTCCCCAACATCAGAATCACCAACAAACTTCCCATCCTCTGTAGTGATGAAACGGTTAGAATTTGTGGCATACCCGTCCATTTAAAACTATAAATTGAGCTACCTAATTACCTATGGTTGCCACTTCACACCTCCCACCGTGCTTGTTATCTTTGATATATTGAACAACCTCCAAAGCTTTTGCTCTTTCTGGCATGCTGGAATTGCACCCACTAAAGAGATAAATTTTTGACTCTGTGTCAAGTATAAATACATCATTGTGGTTCAAAGAGGACCGAGAGAAGGGTACCTGGTCAGATGTAAATAGCAGTCAATAGTAGCCTCTGTTACTAGGATGCACGTGGCAGAATTAGAAACAGATACAAGGAGTTTGACATGACAAATGTCGCCATTTTATGATAGGTATTGAAAAATATTGTGTTACATAAGTATTTGCCCTACAAAATACCGAAGATTGATCCTTTTTATAAATATAAACAATGTTTAAAAAGAACACACACATATATATATGTGAAATGAGTGGCCACATGTGTCAGGGTCCTCATGGAACATGAAGTCAAGCAGGATTTTGGCCCAAAAAATAAAATAAAAATCAGATATCCGACACATTTGACAAAGTATGAAAGAATGAAATAAATCAAATACACAGAACCTCAAAATGTTCAATCGTATAATGCTTACTTCTCTAACATAAACAGCATGGTCCCCCTTGCATGTTAACAAGCAAACTTTATATGTCTGACTGTCCAAAGTTCCCACTTCTGAAGAGAAAACTCCTTCAATGGGTATGATACAAGGCTTAAAGTATGACAAGAACTTCTCTGTTTCGCAACCTTGTGCTTCCCTATATTGGACAGCATGGGAGCCCAATGCTGCATCTAACTCAACTGCTTTATCTGATACCAGGGCTGAGTCAATCTGCCAACATTTGACATTTAACAAGAGAGAAACTTCAAACCTTCAAGAAAAAGATAGAGAATCAAAATGTGAAGAGGAAAAAAAAAAATACCTCCTTTGCATCCTTTCCCAACCAATAATGTATATCATGCTGAGAAAGTCCACTTTTAAGCATAACTGTCTACCTTGGTGGTAACAAGAAACGGTCAAATTAAAAACCACCATCAGAATACAAGAACCAAAGTTCAATGAATATTACTAGGCACCACTACTCAGTTAGTAAACTTTCATTAGTTCAAAGCACCTTTGCTTAGATGGTACCCCAAAAAAGAAAAAGAAAAAGTTTGAGTCAGAAAGTAATGTTTTTAAAACTTTAAAATATTGCTGAATAGTTGAGATGCTGAACCTGTAAATGACTTACACTCAAGATCAAATACGAACTTCCAGAAAAAAACTTGCCATGTGATGACTTAGGAACTGGAACCAACCGAAGGTTCTCTACACACCAGATTTCCAGTCCTCTATGAACAAAATAAGAGTTAAGGACGGCGTGAAGAAAATAAGAAAAAGCATTGACAAGAAACATGAATCGTTCGAGTATATTACAACGTAGTGGGAGTTCAAACATCAGGAAACAAGTATGCATTGAAAGGCATAATACACACATGTGTGCTACCCAGACATGGCAAGCATGTGATACGTATATGGCATAGGATACCACTTTCATGCTTAAAAAGAAAATTCCATGACACGGCAATACAGATTCATTACGTATTTGAAGTATCTAGTTATCATGCACATACACATGCAGAAAATGTAGAAGATACAGTCCTTCAAATCTGGTGGTGACTCTCCAACCAAACATGACAATTGTTTGGTAGTTAAGAACTTAAGACCATCCACATCGCCAACCTATTTGTGGATGGAGAATACCTAGAATTTACAAAGAGGACATGATAGTACCATTTGAGTTTGCACTTGGAATTTGGACCACTTATTATTTTACTTCTAACCATCCATTTGATAGTAATCAATTGAATGGTTAAGACTGCTTATACAGTGTGATTTTAGAGATAGGCTCCACCAATAATGTGCCCCACAATTTGGGTGGTGTGGACCAGCATGTCTCGATTGATTTTGCGTTGAGATCAAGTGATATAGCACCTCCGATGATGAAGGTGACAGAATAGGGACAGAGATGAGATGTTGGGGATGACAACCAGACTGATCTCAGCAAAAACCATTCTTTCCCCTCATCTACCATAACCATAGGATTAGACACTGATGCCCTTCCATCTGCAGCACTTGAACTAAGCTGGAAAATTACTATTTTATCGATAAAATAAACTGAATACAGTAAGTTGATAAGTGTGTGTAGGGGGGGGGGAGTGTAAATTCATTTGAATTTAAAAGGATTTCCAACCCCCAGCAAATATTATACTGTATTCAATAGATTTCTAACTATGACAGGGCAACAAAATACCGTTTGAAGTAACATTAGTTTCCACTTCGCCCAAGTTCCATTGCTCTTGAAACTGCATTCTTTTTTAACATTGAGACTTAAAATGAGCACATGAAAACACAACCACATGTTTAAGAATTAGAGAACTGATCATCTACAGGCAAATTCACCACAATTTGTGGTGTCATGCCATCTTTCCCACCAACATACCACTCATGTAGGGAATTCATATCCTGAAAGACAGGTCCCAACATGAAGATCACCTGATGCAGTGTTCGAAATATCGGTATCGCGTTACGTATCGCATTCTTGGGATACGGATACGTATCGGTTATCGCATGGGATATATCAGTTGTATTGTGAAATGTATCGCTATTGTTGGAAACATGGCGAAACATTGGGAAATTGGTTGAATTTTTCGATGAAACTTCGGTGATTGTTATAAAAAACATCAATACACAGTTATAAATCAAAACATTACAAAAAACAAGTACACATATATACATAATATGTTTTCTTTGTATGGGGTCCTAATCTATGCGTTGTCTAACTAAATTGATGCAAGCATATTCAATGTCTATTCATATAATTTATAAATGTAAGAAGACGTGTGGAAACACAAGCAATACATTCAAAAGCAAAAAAGTGAGTGAGGCGAGTCCACGGTTTTTTGTTATGGAACCATTCCCCTAAAACAATTGAGTGAGGCGAGTCCACAGTTTTAAATGAAAAAGAAAAAGACCAAGCAAAAAGTGAAAATAAATGTGGCAACAAAACAAGAAAAGAAGAGAATTTGCTATTTTTGCTATTGTTGCAACTTTGCAACAACCCAAGCACCACCATACAAAAAATTAGTAAGCCGAGTTGTTTAATGTGAATATACTGAATTTTAAATTCTATTTTGCCATGCTGATCTCAGCAATGCATTATCTCTACTCTGTCTGATACCAAAAATGCCCCTTTTGTGAGTTTATTATCTTATTAACAACAACAAAAAAAAATGCATTTCTATTGAAAATAACAGAAAATGTTTTTGAGAGATCATGTTGCTGCACAATGCATAAAGGGGATAATATTTGTTTTCAGCTGCAAGAAGTGTAAAACTTGAGGCCAAGAATGCAAGGAAAGGTAAAGAAAAACCATGACGTTGCATTAACAAAATGAAACAGCTACAAAGGATACACCTTTACTCCTGCACCCTGGAAAGCTGCATCCACATCCTTACTAAATAGTGACATTGCTCTCTGCAAGACCTGCTGTTCCAGGCTCTGAGCAAAATTTATCTTCTCTGTTGTCCAGACGAATATACTCATTACTGGTATGCCCCAAAAGCTTGGAATCCATCATCACCGCCATCATAGCTTTCTCTCATATGCTAATGCAAAATCAAGGAGCAACTCACTTTGTGTGGGAATGTTAGATATTATCATCACAGAACACAGCTTTAAGAACAAAGCAATTATGAGTGGGTGGACTAACACAGAATTATCAACCTTTTTAGGATTAACGATCATGCAATATGCTATCTTTATCTTGTTGGATCTAAGAAGGGTAGTGAGGGGTTGCTTCATTCACTCCGTCATTTTTTGGGGTCTGATATTGTGGCACTAGTGATGAGTTGGACACAGCTTCTAGTAATTCTTGCTGCTGCACAGTACATTGTTCCATGGGTTGTCCAGTTGAACTTTAACGAACAATGCAGGGTCCACCAACATCAGGGATTTTTATGATTTAACTGGGAGATTTTTACTTTCACATGAAGTAGTCTGTATGAAACTTTAATTTCATGTGCCATTTTAAAAAAATGATTCTCATGTGACCAAGACCAAAAAACTGAGTACGGGTCCATGCAAATCTTACACTTGACTATGATCCTAAAGGAGGTTCACCAACCTATAGAAACATTAGCACTGTCAGATAACATCACTAACTGGGGAAGTGGATCTTTGCTGGTTTCAAGTCCAGGGCTCATCCGTTACAAAACAGGTAGGATTCTACTGTATTTTCCACTTCTCTCCACAAATTTGGAATTACCAAAAAAAAAAAAAAATTAATTAATTAAAATTAAATTTTTAAAATAACTCCACAGAAAATGCTTAATTGCCTAAACATCAAGAGTAGACACCTTAAAAAAACTAGCATGTAAAGCATTTAGCCAACATCACAGATCATCTGAGACAGAAATTCTCGTGGCAAAGATCATTATATTACTTACACAGTGTGCTGTGTTTCTGAGTATGCATGCCTTGTTCAGATGCTCTTCCCTTGCTCCAATTAACAGCATTTTTGTTTGGGCCAGCATTCTGTACTGGTAAGGCCACCTTCCAGTGATCAGGATCATCCATCTGGTGGTCCCCTCTACTAATAATCACAGCTATTTGACCAGTTCCTCAGTATTTTGAACAGCCTTGACTGCGCAGGGAACCACTAGTACAGAAGTACCAGCTCAAACAAAAAACCTATAGTTCCAGTCGTGGATTGCGTCTTTCCTGCATCTCTATTTGACTGTGTTTACCCAGAATTACGTGTCTATGTGCACAAATGAATGTTTAAATGAACAAATTCACGATCTTTGAATGCATGAATAGATTTCATGCATGTATGTACATACATACATATATACCTACAAAGCCTCTGTGCACGTGACATTGCCGCTATAAGAGATTCAAAAACAATTTTTTTTTAAAAGGAACAGAAAAAAGAAAAACATACACAGACTCATCTGAAGCTGAAATATCATATCTTTTCACCGAATTGAAAATCTAAAATTCAATTCTCTTCAAGGTACGAAAAAAAAAAAAAAAACTCAAGACCGATATGCCACGAAGAAGAAGAGTAAGAAATAACTGAAAAAAGTGAAATATAACTACCTTTTCGGTTGAGAATCAGTCGATTCGAGCCGTTGACGGATGATCGATCAAATGCAGAGATGATGAAGGGTGTTGGATCGAAAGGATAAGAACAAAAAGAGAGAAGGAGAAAAACCTAGATAAGGTCTCATGAACTCATGAATGCATTCTCTGCTTTTTAAAAGGGAAGGAGAAAAAAGAGAGGGAGAAAAGAAAACGAAAGGGAAAGGTGGGGTCGAGGAGAAGTGGAAGAAAAGCAATGGAGCGTGCTTTGCCCTCTGGTTTTTTTTTTTTTTTTTTTTTTAATTTTTTTTTGTCAGTTTCCAGGATCAGGTGGGGCCCATTTTTCAGCTTGCAGCATAGGTGGGCCCCACAGGGGAGGTCCATCGCTGAAAGGGAGATGTGTCTGCGTCATCGGAGGGGTGGGTGGGGCTCCTCTTCGGTGGCTTTCGGCCCATCGTAGCCTGTCAATCGCGAAGGGAGATGTTTCGCGCCCAGCGAGGTTTTGTAAAAAAGAGAAATGCTTCGGACTTCCCGCCACAGCGCACGAAGAGTTCACTCGCGACACGTGCCGATGCATCACGCGTGTGGGACATCAGGGCTACGGAGATTTTCTTTCCTGCCGCGTGATACTTTTTGGGCAAGTGAGACGGTGGTCATTGGCTATTAAAAAAATTTTAATTTACCGTGGGCCACGAAAGTTTCGGATCGAGCTGATATTTGTGTGGTCCTTTCATCTAGGTCTTTGTGACCTTATCAACAGGTTGGATGGTAAATAAATTTTTTGGCGGCTCCCAAAAAGTTTTTAATGGTGGGTAGTTAATCACCACCGTTTCCTGTGGTGTGGTCTACGTAAGATTTGAATTTTCTTCATTTTGCCTTAAAACATTCTTTCAAAACAGATGGACGGTATGGATGTAAGAAGGATGGATCACGTGGGCCCCACAGTCAAGAATCTACCCACCTCGGTTGATGCGGGGATCCACGGACGCCGCGCCCTGTACAGGAGGGAGTGGATTAGGTGTTACACGGGTAACACCCACCTTAGTTGCACTTGCAGTGTGTCCCACCTTAGTGATATGTTGTATATCCATGCCGTCCATTCGTTTTTTCATCCCATTTTAGAACATTTTCGAAAAATTAACCAGATCCAAATCTCATGTGGATCACACCACAAGAAACAGTGGTGATTGAACACTCGCCGTTAAAAACTTCCTAGGGCCCACGGTAATGCCCACAGTAATGTTTATTTTCCATCCAACCCGTTGATAAGGTCAAAACGATATACATGTACGGAAATTATAAATATAAAATTGATCCAAAACTTTTGTGGCCCACAAATGAAAAAAATATTTTAATATCCATTCACTACTTCTTTATTGGTGTGATCCACCTGAGATTTTTATCTGCTTAATTTTTGAGAAAACGTACTAAAATGATACGGAAAAACGGATGGATGTCGTGTATATATAAAAAAAAAAAATAATCAACGTAGGCTCCACACGGTAAAATTAATACCTACTACGGTGTTTCACTCATAACACCTAATCCGCTCCTGTATGGGATAGACAGGTTGGCAATGGGCCCGGTAGCCAGCCCAAACTGACCAGCCTGACAACGTACTACCTTGGGCTGAGCCAGGGTCTCACGTGCATGGCTCAATTAGTTTTTCTATTAGTCCTTAGCTAAAATTCAAAAATGTCCTGCCCGAGCTGGCCCGACTTCATACATATTCGGCCAGGTCCGGGCCACCTAATGACCGTTCGGGATACTGCACACGTGTGCCACTGTCCACATGTTCCACGGCTGCCGCATAAACTCGCTAAATGCACACAGTAAAAATTGCACAGGTAACAGCTCGAATGGAACCGTCCAAATTTCGGGTCTATGTTGGATCTAAGATAAATGAGAACCGTCCAAAATTTGGGTCCATGTTGGATCCAAGATAAACGAAAAATTATATTAAATTTTATGAGTGCTGATTCGGTGCCTTCTGCAACCGCGTGTTTAAACTTGCACGTGAAAAATGGACAGTCAGAAAGAGACATTTAACCTACAGCTAAACAGGCTCCATCCAACGGCTCAAAATTCACCCGTGGAAGTGAATCGATGGGTTAGGGAAGGCACCCAATCGCTTTTCTAATGTAATTAGTGGATGGTTAAAATACGAATTAAGAGTCTCTTGTCAAGTCAAGATAAGGGAGCAAGGATGTGAAAGAGGAAGAAAACAAACAAAAGCATGATTATATAATTAGAAATACTTCAAAGAAAGTATTTTATAAATTATAGTGCTCCTAGTCACATCGGTTCACTTGGACGGTCCAATCGATCTATCCCAGCCGTCTATTAACTCCATAACTTATTTTGTGGACTATAATGCAAAAAAATAATAATAATAATAAATACTGATGGGATTATTCGATCCATCCTTGATTTGGCCTGATTTTTTATGGCCATCTTTTTTTCCAAGCCATGGATGGAACGGTTAAGATTGCTTAACAAAATTGCCCCTTTAAAATTGAGGGCCCTAACAAATAGATTGATAAAATTCTTGATTCGACTTATTTTGTGTAACAATCTTGATCATCAATATTAAAGGTCATTAATCAAATGGTTAATATCTTTTAGATTGGTATAGTGAATGTATGGTAGCCCATTACATGCAAATAAACATTACAGTGGCCTAGAAAGTTTCTAATGGTGGGCGTTTAATGGTCACTGTTTCTTATGATATGGTCCAACCATGATTTGGATCTACTTCATTTTTAGCCCATGCCTTAAAATAACCGAATTCTGTATTAACACAGCCTGACTGACCATGATTTGGATCTACTTCATTTTTAGCTCATTCCTTAAAATAACCGAATTCTGTATTAACACAGCCTGACTGAATCCACTCTATTACAGGAAACCCTTAAATGGTCCCTTCGCATCTTGTTCAGCCAACATTGTCCAAATGCCCATCTCATCAAACTTTGAACGTTGAAACTTCAAATCATTTTGAAATGGCTTTGATTCTATTTTATAATGTATTATTTCTGGGATGGCCAAACTAACTGCTGGGTGGTGGCCGTGAGACCCTCTTGATCTTATATATTCATGGTGGAAATTCTGGGTAATCCCTATATTAGCTTGTTAATCAAACTTCTTCCATTTTTGATTTTGTATTATTATATCATTAATATCATTTATTTCACAAATATATATTTGAACAGTTTATATTGCAACTAAGAATGAGATTAACGTTTCTCAATTGAGCCATTTCACCTTTGGAAAAGTTGATGATCCAACTATTATTCATTTTGGTCATTTTCTATTTGTGTGGAATGTAATTTCACTGGGTAACCACCAAATTAAGCTTCTTCTTTTTTTTCATTCTCTTTTATTTTTCATATAAACATTGGATGTTGTGGAGACTCTCGATTTTTCAACTGTCCATTTGCAATTAGAGGTGGGCATCGGACGACTCAATCTGACTAACTTGACTCATCCAACTTAACCCGAACCGAATGGATGAGTCGGTCCGAACCGAGTACGCTTAGCCTAATCCGAACTCAAACCGAGTCGAGTTCGAGTAATTCGGCTCGACTCAACCCAAAACTCGATCTATTAGATCCGACTCATCTGAAACCCAACTCTCTAACCCTACTTGTCACACCCTATCCCGACCCAATCTTAAAATCTCTCTCTTCCTCCCTCATCCTCCTCATCTTCCAAGCCTAACCTCTCTCTCTCTCTCTCTCTCTCTCTCTCTCTCTCATCCTCCTCATCTTCCAAGCCCAGCGACCACCCACCACCTTCACCCTCCTCCTCCTCTCTCCTCTCCACTCTCTCGGTCTGTCCCTCCCTCATCTCTCAATGCGACTCGGTGCCAACTCGACCCGACTCGGTACTTCTGACTGGATCAGACTTGGTCCGGATCAGTCCAGGCCAAACTATACTCGGATCAAGTCAGGCATGTTGGACTCGGTATCTAGTCGGATTGAGTTCGGGTCATGCTTATTTAAAAACCAGATCGAGTCGAGTCAGCCCTAACTCGGTTCAACTTGTCTCGATGCCCAGCTCTATTTGCAACACGTAAATTAAAAGATTAAGATTGCCCCATCAAGTTTTTTTGTGTATGAGCGTGTGTAAATGGGATAATTGATTCTGGAAAATGAAGTACGATGATATACTTGCACACTCTGCCAACGGCTTGGATTAACGAATCACAAGGCCCACCTGTATAAGCAAAAAAGTTGAGGACAGTGAGTATAACATTAGGCCAACAATCAAGCAGATCTTCTGTTGACCTCTCATCCAAGTAAGGTGTTTCAAGCGCCAACTGGGATTATCAAATGATTCCTCGCATTGAGCAAGTTTGGCCCCAGTGATCAGATGACCAAGAGATCGCTCTCACACACACGTGTGTTTGATCCTAACTCTTCTTTAATACGTGGCCCACCTTTAAAAGGTCTAAAAGTTTTGATCAAGTACATTAATGAAGTGAACATGTCATGGAGAAAAAGAAAGAGCAGTTAAGAAAATGACACACCGACCATGACATGGTCCTTGCTTTAAAAGCAGTGCTTAATCCTTTTTGAAGGAGGTCCTACCTCCTTTAGCGCACACGACACCGAATTTGAGTCAAATCATTAATTTTCCACCATTTAGTTGAATATATGGATGAGTACAAGGTCAGTTCAAGATTTCAATGATTCAAATAAGATTGTAATAATCCAAAAACATCAACAAAAATAATAAAATAATCATTATTCTAATTAAATATACCTTATCTAAATGGAATGGATTTTTATTCAATTTACTCAAGCTAGCCGCATTCTATGAATTTTTCTAGAGGAATATTTTTTTTTTCTCTTCTTCATATAAATGTCTGTCCTTTGATGGATCTCCTAAAAACTTACTACTTTTAAAGTATTTCAAATAAATTCATACCTTTTAGTTTGTGGGTGATGCATTGATAGATAGAGAGTCATACATTATTTATAGGTCAAAAGCCTTAAACTAACCCACCTACCTAGCCATATGGGGCCCATCGCCATTAATGCAAAGAACATCCAAATTGTGGGTCCCACTATGGACAAAGCAAACATGTAAAATCACTCAATCAAATCAATCCTAACCATTCATTGAATATTGTAATCTTACTTGAAAATTTTAGGTTATGCTTCATTTACAATTGGCTAAGTGATTTAGACAATGAAGATTGCCTTACAAGTATGTCATGTGTATGTTGGAAGAGTCACCACTGCCCAACTTTAAATGATATAGAACTAATATCAAAGCCTTGGACAAGACATTCTGAGATGGCCGTCAGTTATCAGAAGTTAGCTAGTCCTGATGCCTATGGCAGTAGGGGTTTCTATGGGCTGGGTTGGCACGTAGGGCTTCTGGCCTGGATTATATGAAGCCTGAGGGAGAGGCTCGGGCTTAAACATTAATGCCTGTTTTAAAATCGAGCTGAATTGGAGTAGATCAGGTTCTAAAGGGCACTCCCATCTCTCTTCTCCACTTGGGCTCTACTGCCAGTAAGCTATAGATTTCGCAAGCCATGATGCCAACGCCCGGGGCAATTGTCGTCACTGACAGGCGTGGCAGTCAAGCTGCTCCCTCCGTCTCTCTGTCTCTCTCCCTTTTAATGCCGGCCAAGGCATTGTTGTCCCATCTTAGATTTCTACCCCTAATTGTAGCTGCACCTCTCTCTCTCTCTTCGATTTTGAGCTTAAGTCAGGCCCGTGTATGTATTACCAGTGAGTAGAGCCGGCATGAGACGACTCGACTCGGAAAACTTGATTCGTCCGATTCGTTTAGATCCGACTCGATTCGAACCCAGTGGGTGAGCCAATTTGAATTTAGTCGACTTTATCCAATCTGAACTCAAACCGAGTTGAGTTCGAGTCACCCAATAATTCGACTCAACTCGACCCGAAATCCAACTCGGTACTGACTCAACACGTACATATATATTAAAAAACTAAGTTTTGAGTTGATAAAGAGGGTGCAATGGAGAGGTTAAAATTCTGGTAAGTGAATCTAGGTTTTGAGTTGCGATTTTAGCCCATGGATACCCAATACACCCGGCCCGACTTGGTACTGACTCGACCCGACTTAGTACCTGTGATGGATTGGACTCGGTCGGAATTAGTCCAGGCCAGACTCGGATCTAGTCATGCATGCTGGACTTGGTACCGAGTTGGGTCGAATTCCTGTCAGGCCTATTTCAAAACCGAATCGAGTCGGGTCCACTCTAACTCAATACAACTCGACTTGATGCCTAGCTCTACAGCAAGGTTTGAGCTGGACAAGTTAAGTTCAGACTTGCATTGAAGAATGCGGGCTGAACTTGGACAGAGGTTGGCCCGGCCTTAACTATGTGACACCCCATGTGACAACTTACTGGTTAAGGCTCAGACTGTGGAGCCTACCTCGACGAATCTATTTAGGATTGTGAATGGGCTAGGCCTGGGTGGGTCTTGCCCGGATTTTGAACCGTTTTGGGCTGAGCGTTAGGCCAACTCTATTCAAAATTTTGATTTTTCAGGCCCGAGCCTAGCCCCATTGACACCCCCGTATCTATTGTATATCCATGCCGTCTATGTATTTTGCCCAGTCATTTTAGTGCGTGCCCAAAAAATGAGGTAGATCCAAATCTTAATCCTAGGTGAGCCTCACCATATGAAAAAAATGGCATCTAAACACCTGCCATTGAAAACTTTTTTTTTTTATACACGCACCAGACATACACCCCCACACATGCGGTAGTGTGGATTTCACCGCCTATGGGTATCGAACCCAAAGCCTCATGTTGAAATTCCTCAAGGTCTACCACTGAGGTAAGGACTCGAACAGCTGCCATTGAAAACTTACTAACCTCCACTTTAATGTTAATTTGCCTAATAACTTGTTGAAATTATCCAAAACTTTTATGGCTTCCATGAAGCTTTTAACGGTGAGAATTCAATCCTTACTATGTGATCCACCTAAGATTGAAATCTGCTTATTTTTAGAACCATGCCCTAAAATGATCCATAAAAACGGATGGACGGCGTGGATATACATCGAGGTGGCTCCACGGTCGGGTCCTCACCCACTCAACTGTTGCGCTTGCCTCACGGAATCTGCGCCCTCGCAAGTTCTTTCTCGGTGGGGCGGATAAGCCCGTTCGACTCGGCCGGAGCCGCCGCATCCAAACGAGAGTGTCTCTCTCCTGATGCTAGCATTTCCATCAGATTTCTAGTTTCTATTTCAACGATCCCCACTTCAATCGAGCTTTCAGTTGTCACGATCGTTGGAATTCCACTGATCGATTCCTAGGGTTTCTATTTTCTCTCCGCGCATACAAGCTTCGATCTTGCGATGAATCCGCTGACGCTGGTGAAACGCATACAGAAGATCAATTCCACGGAAGCGTCATTAGGTATCTCCGAAGATGCTTCTTGGCATGCCAAATACAAGGATTCCGCTTATGTATACGTCGGCGGCATTCCCTTTGATCTTACTGAGGGCGACCTCCTTGCAGTTTTTTCTCAGTAAGTTCCTTCGATCTTGGCAACACGCGAATTATAGGTTGAGAATTGAGAGTTTTGGATTTTGGGCGTTTGCTCGAAATTATTGGAGCCCGGAGATGTAAGCGTAACTTTAATTCCCTGTAGAGATATTTGATTTCTTTACATTGCGAAAGATTATGAATTCGGAATTGTATCTGCAGCAAAGTTGGAATTTTGAATCTTCCGCTATGAAATAAACACAATCAGCAATTGTAGATGATTGCAAGTGCTGCTCATCAGGCAGGTCATAACCCAAAATAGGGCTGGTCCACTGAGCAGGTGGGCCGCACATCTAACATTGAATTTGGATCATTGGATATTTCTTTTCACCGTCTGTTGATTCCATGCTACATGTAGGGTCAGTGTAGTTAAAGACACTTAAGTGCATTCAAGGTGCCCTGGATTGCCTGAAGCGCTAGGGGACTGGGCGCTTTTTTATTTTTTATTTTTTTATTTTTTATGCATTTCATATCATATATGGTACACATAGGTCCATAACTAATTTTAAATTCCTTTTGAAAGATTCCTTAAGTAAATTTTAATCCAAGGAAATAGAACTAATTTTAAGTTATCGAGTATGTTACAGACATAGATAATGGACCCCACCCCGTCAAAGTCACATCCACTAAAACATTCCAATGAATCAACTAGCCATTCAAATTCTACAAAACCATCAAAAGGAATTAAATTGCAACTCAAAGCCATTCAGATGAATCAAAATCATGATAATGAGTCTAGGGCATTCAATCGGAAAAAAAAAAAAAATCATATTTCATGACCATATAAATGTCAAGGGCCACATGTTATGCATTTCATCTTATAAGTGCAATCTTATATCAATGGTGCTGAAGGAAGTGCTAACCAATTCTCTATCTATTATAAAAACTGCATATCCTTTCACTGACTGAAGCACACATGATGTAATTGTCTATATTGTTATCTTCCCATTTGTTTCCAAATAGGCTGCCATCTGTAACCAAATGGTTGTGATCTCACTATCTATTACTAGATAAGGGCTTTTGGGTACTCACATCCATTCGTTCTTTTCTTCTTTTTTTTTCATCCGTTCGTTCTTTGAATAACAGGTATGGGGAGATAGTTGATGTTAATCTTGTAAGAGATAAAGGCACTGGTAAATCCAAAGGCTTCGCCTTTCTTGCATATGAGGACCAAAGGAGTACTATTCTTGCTGTAGGTTAGTCTTCATGTGATATTTATTTATTCTTCTGGTTTTGTATATCTTATTAATTAATTAACAAAAAAGGTGGAAGAAGTCCATGTCACCTCCCTTTCCTTTTGTAGGATCTCAAAAAAATAAAAAGCTGCTCATTTTGATCTCTCCTGCAGATAATTTGAATGGAGCGAAGCTTCTTGACCGCATTGTGAGGGTTGATCATGTTACTAAGTACAAAAAGAAAGAGGAAGAGGATGAAGAGAAGGAACAACAAAAGAGGGAGGCTCGTGGTGTATGCCGTGCTTTTCAAAGAGGGGATTGTAACCGTGGAGCTGCATGCAAATTTTCTCATGATGAGCAAGTAAGAAATTTATAACTCATGATTCCATTGCTTGGTATTCTTATCATGATATTATCAATGCAGTTAAAGGATTAGGTGCCTCAAGGTGTAAGCACCCTTAGAATGCCCAAGGCACTAGGGGATGCCCAGGTGTACACCTGGGAACTCTTCGCACTTTTTAAATGTATTTTATATCAAACATTGTACATATAGATACATATTGATTTACCTTGTTCAGAGTTTTAGCTCTAGAACCAATGTCATTCATTATCATCATCATCTAAGTCTTATCCCAACTAATTGGGTCGGTTACATGAATCATGTTCCGCCATTCCACTCTATCAAGGGCCATAACTTTAGTTAGACCCCATAGGTCATTAAGTTTTTTCTTATTATCTCAAGATGAATTTTGTCTAGGGCAACACTAGCTCTTTGATTTCTTCCTCCGTCAAGTCCCTTCGGCACGGAGGTGCCTACACCATCATGTTTCCACTTACTAACGAACATCAAGAGACAACGATGTCATTGTCCATCGCCATACATGCCAATCTTGGAAACTCATTCTAGAGTGGGGTCTCTCCTATCCATGCATCCTTCCAAAATCTGACTTTCCCCCCATTTTCAATCGAGAACCCAACCTTCCTTGAATTTCGCTTTCACACTCATTACCCGTTTCCACATACTAGACGCTCTGTATAGAGACGATTCTCTTGTCCACCAACCACCTTCGTCACAGCCATATTTTATTGCTATCGTCTCTCTCCATAAGGATTCTACCTCTATCCCAAATCTCCACCACCATTTTCCCAACAAGGCCAAGTTTGCAATCTCTAGGCTATTTGTCTCTTCCTTGCTTGTCACTCATCCATCTCAACATCCTCATTTCAACTACACTCATCCCATGAACTTATTGTTCCTTAACTGCCCAACATTCTATCCCGTAAAGCATGGTTGGTCTTATAGCCATCCTATGAAATTCCCCTTTTAGCTTGAGTATGACAAAAAGATCACATAAAACTCCAAAGGTACATATCTATTTCTTCCTCCCCGCTTGAATTCTATGAGCAACATCCTTCTCAATCTCTATGCTCTCATGAATCATCAGCCCAAGGTATGAAAAGTGGTCATTTTGGGAAACTTCTTGGTCAACAATCTTAACTAATTTTGCATCTCGCTCCTGTGCACTCCATATGTTTTGCTTTAGTCCAAGTAATTGTAAATCCTTTAGATTCTAAAGCAGCATTCCATAAATCTAGCTTTGTGTCTACGTCCTCCCTCGTCTTGTCAATCAAAACTATGTTATCTGCAAACGACATGCACCATTGGATCTTTTCTTGCAAATGCCTTGTTAACTCGTCCATAACCAATGTGAAAAGGTATGGGGCTCAATGCCGCCCTTTGTGCAAGCTACACGATAATTGGGAATTCACTTGTCTCTCCACTAGTGGTCCTCAAATTTGTTGTTGCTCCTCGTACATATCCTTAATCGTGTCAATGTATATTTATTTATTTATTTTTTATTTGTAAGGATGTCAATGTGTCTACTTGAAATTCCTTTTCTTTCCAACATCCACTAGATTAACTCTCTAGGGAGTAGGGACCGTGTGGAGATCCTTCCTCCTCTCTATATATTTCTCTATCAATTGTCTATGTAGGAAAATAGGTTTAGTGGTAGACCTCCATGGCATAAAATCAAACTGATTTTCTAATACATTTGTCTCATACTTAAAGTTTCTAGAACCAATTTCAATACAAGGGAATAAAACTAATTTTAAAGTTACTACATGTATTCAATGCTTGGATGGTTAGGACATGACTCCCTAAAACTCACACTCACTCAAACATTCTAATGAATCAATTTAATCATTCCAAAGTAACCACTCAAATTCTACAAGACCATCGAACGGAATCAAACCATAATTCCAAATCGTTTAAACGAATCAAACCATGATTACTAGTCTATGATCGTTTGAATGAATCAAATCATATTTCATTACATTTAAGTATTTTAGAAAAATAAAAGAAAGATGGGGTATAGGATATTGTACAGAACTCACCAATGACTCCAGTGGAAAAAAGAGGCTAAGAAAACACAATTGTGGTTGAATCAATTATTGCTAACAATGTTCTGGTGCTGGCGATGGGGGAACATGGATTGAAAGCACTG
The DNA here is from genome assembly GCA_021015155.1 of Magnolia officinalis. Taxonomy (NCBI): domain Eukaryota; kingdom Viridiplantae; phylum Streptophyta; class Magnoliopsida; order Magnoliales; family Magnoliaceae; genus Magnolia; species Magnolia officinalis. Next base: position 1,316,055 of record JAJHSJ010000008.1, read on the forward strand.
TTGAGTTGCAGCCATTGGTGGGTTGTTTGAGGGGAGAATGTTCAGTGGCTCATGGAGCTTTAGTGATTGATCCACTTTAAGCTTGCATAAGTAAACAATTTCTGATACCTGACAAGTGTTTGTGTTTTGTGTGGTTGGATGAGAGCTGGAACTAGAGACTAAATCCTTAAACCCCTATATCCTATCCATTCAGAATAATGATTCAGCACCGCCATCATTGTCTTAATTATTCTGGCTGGAGTGCCATCTCCTTGATGCTTGCAGGAGCATTATCTCCTTGAAGCTAGTAGTGGGAAGAAGGATAGAGTGACTTCTCTTGGTCTGCTATACCCATGAAATCCATTGTTTGTTGCATAATTTCCATGCAGGCCTTCAGTTGCAGGTACCAAAAAAAAGAAGAAGTAATTTTTGCATCGATCCAGCAGACGTGTTTGCAGTTCATGTCTTTGTCAATGTATGCCTTATAGAAATCCATTTGAGTTCCCGTTCCTTCCTGGACTTGTCAAGATACTGGAATGTGCAGACAATATGTACTTGGTAGATTCGCTATGACACTCCATTTCCCTGTTTTTTGAAGTCAAGCTCATGCGTTCAGGATGTGCAATGTCCATGCACCTAAGCATTCATCTGCTTAAGGATAAAGTTTCACATAGTTTCTTCAGCTTGTTTTCCTGTCCGTGGTTTTGATTCTCAGGGTTTTCTTCATTTTGTAATTATGTAATTTTCTACCCAAGTCTGTAGTACTAAGAATTTCACTATCTCTGTTTGGATGGTGACAAGCCATTACAGCATTCACTTAAATAATAAAATGTTATTAGTAGGTAGAGTTTGAGAGAACTGAAACCTGATTGGTAGGGTATGACTAATGAGGCAACTTTATGTTGACATCATCTAATGTCTGCCTTTTGGTCGAAAATCCAATGCTAGGTCTTTTTGCAAATTAACATTCGTCTGTAAGATGTGTGCAACATTAACAGTGAGTTTATCATTATCTAAGCCTTATATCAGTTAATTGGGGTCAGCAACATTAACAACGAGATCTTTCTCATAATCTATGCCATTTTTGGAGCTTTTGCTTTGCACTGTGCACTGGGCAAGGCAAATGTTTATACAATTTCCTTATGGCATGTTCTTATGTTCCAATCTCCCTCCCTCCCTCCCACGCGCGCGCGTGCGATCTTTAAAAATCCGTCTCTCTCTCTCTCTCTCTCTCTCTCTCTCTCTCTCTCATGATCTTTAAAAATCTGTAACACTACTTTCAATAACTTGCAGACATTAGTTCACTGAGCCTGGGCCCAACAAGTCATGGCGGTACCCAAGGAGGCACCTCTGATGTAATACCTCGATTAGATATCGATATATAATGGAAAGATCAACTGAGTGGATTCAAATTATCATAATCCATCAGCAAGCAATTGTAGATTTGATCTGATTTCTTGGCTCTTGTTTTTGTTCCCTTTTCTGTTTCATGGGTTTATCCCCAGTCTTATCTTCATTATATGAGGCAATGTATGATGTACAATGTGATAATTTTAATTGAGTTATCGGTGAAGATGCTGATCCTGCTTTGTACTTTTGCAATCCAGAGAAGTGCAAACACAGGTTGGGGTGCCAAGGACAGCGGTTCGAGATGGGATCATGACAAGTACGAGGGTCCATCGAAGAGGAACAGAAAACCAGATCATTTCGCCTCAGATTATGCACCGGGTACTAAAGTCAGAGAAGAGGAATCAAAGTTAAGTTCAGCTGATAAAGATGGATGGAGGTCCAGAGCAGAGGGCAATGATGGGGACAGGAGAAGCCACCCAAAGTGGAGCGAACCAAATTTAAAAGATCAGGATAGAAGAGAAATTGAGAAGCGATTGGAGAAATATGAAAAGGAACCATATGCAAAAGAAAACCGTGATAGGCAAGCAAATGAGAAAGGGCCACGAAGGCGTGAGACTGAACCAGACCCTAAAGAAGGTCGGGATCGGCAAGGAAGTGATAAACGCTCAAGGTACGATCAGGATGAAGACAAACCCAATCCAAAAGAAGATAGGGAAAGGCTCGGAAATGAGAAGCGCTCAAGGTACAGTGAGGACAGAGATAAAACGAATCCAAAAGACGATTGGAATAGGCAAGGAAGTGAGAAACGCTCAAGGTACAATGAGGATGAAGACAGACCCAATCCAAAAGAAGATCGGGAAAGGCAAGGAAGTGAGAAGCGCTCAAGGTACAATGAGGAAAGAGATCTAATGAATCCAAAGGAAGATCGGGATAGGAGAGTGGATGAGAAACGGTTGGGAAGGCTTGAATCAGAAACAAATCCAAAAGAAGACCGGAATAGGCGAGGAGGAAGTGAGAAGCCTTTAACGTATGATGGGGATGAGACCAAACAAAATTCTAGAGAAGATTGGAATAGGGGAGAGAATGAGAAACAGCATGGAAAGTATGAGACAGAACAAAATCTAAAACAAGGCCGGGATAGGGGAGGAGGTGAGAAACGATCAAGGTATGATTAGGACAAGATTGGACTAAATTCAAAAGAAGAACTGTGAGAAACTATCGAGGTACAATGAGTGCTCTTCTCACCATCATGCAGAGGAACATGTAGTACACCACAGGAGCATGTAGGTTGTGAATTTGGTGATGGATCGGATGGGAGCATTTACAGCTTCTAATGTGTGAGAAATTTCGGGTAAGATATTACCCCCTTTTTTTGTTTTTTCATTCCTATCTGTCATCCATCATTTAAAGATTGTTATATTCCATTGTCTACCTGACATTTTATGGTTTTAAGCCAGGGGGAAATATAAAATGCTTGATCAAATGAACAGTGCATTTATTTTGACCAGAAAAATGTATAGGCGGCCCATCTTTTTGTTATCTAGGCTGTTCATCTAGTGGGTCCCATCCTGAAATGATTCCTGACCCAAAAAATTATCCCTATTCAGAAGACCCTACTGATATAATAAGAATCACTCTGTCATGAGTGTTACAGAAATTTGTTCGCTCAATTTAGCAGTTGTGGCTGATTTAGGGTATGTTTTGGAAACTTCTAGTTCCCACTGGTCTCACTGGCTGTTTGTTCACAGGTCCATTGATCTTATATCTTATTGTCCAAGAACCAAGGTCATCATCAAATTAGAACATGGGGAAAGCCCATTGATCACATTCATCAAAGTGCTATCATGCGCTCTCCTCCAAAAAGCTGCTCATGGATATTCTGGCCAGCCAAACCCAGTGATATTTTCAGTGCTTCTCCAGACACTGACGTAATTAGTAAAGCATACATTCCATAAAGTGAAAAGAGGGCAACTGCAAGTGTGTCCAGTCATGCCAGCTGAGATATGGGGTTTCAATTGACCCTTTTTCATGATTATCCATTCAAGCAGAGGTCCTTTTGTTTAAAATAAACATAAAAATTTGGGGGTCCTTACAAGAATGTAATAGTGGGGATTGGCAAAAAGACTAGGAGGGAAGCATGTGAATCTTGGGGTATGTTTGGATGGACAAGCGAATTGAATTGCAAATGGTCAGTTTAGTCAATTGGAGACAACAAAACTAATGATGCTTTGCTAGGGAGTAGCCCTCAAATTTCTTTATACCAAATTGAAAGAAACAACAGCAATTGTTCAGACACATTCTTTTATTTATTTTGTTCTTTTGATGGGTAAATATAAATTTATTAGAAAAGCTCCAGAATGCTGAGGAATTACTACTAGGTACCTTCCACTTTATTTGACCAATGATGGAAATTCGAATTGAGATTGCATCCAAACACACACTGGTATCTTGATGTGGGATGCAATAAGGCTGATTTTCCTGCAAGTGGAAGGGAGAACTAGGAAACATGGATAGTTTGTTTTTATTAAAAAAAAAATTGTGAAATATGGTTCTTACCCTGAAACGTAGAATTCCATTCAAACCCGTGTTTGGTCTGGAATTCATCTGTGAATGAACATTTCTAACATTCCAAATCGACCCATTTACTTTCTTCTCAGACCCTTACGACTGTTTGGTGCCACTTAAGAATGAGTTCATCTCATTTTAGTATTAATTGTAATAATGGGTAGAGATCATGATTGTTGGTTATCACGATTATTTTTAATCCTTATAAAAAAGAAATATAATATCTAGTACACAGTTACAATTAACTAAGGCCCCATTTGGATGCACCCTCCAAAGGGGTGTTTGAGGCCTAAATGCCATTTTCACCCAAATGGCAGTTGATGTTGTGTCATTCTATGCACTTAGCAGACCCTATCTTATCTCTCACTTGACAAAATAGGTGCTAAAACATTGACTAAGCAATTGGTTTTCGCTGTGTCCACTGAAAATTGAAATGCCCTTTTGAGGAAGTGCATCCAAACGGGCCCTAAATTGATATTAACTCACGCATTCATATTGTAGGTTCTGCAATTGAATGGTCTATCTTCAAGGCTGGTAACCTGTTCAAATCTTAATCTAGACATGAGTCGAACTGAGTTGAGCTTGGCCCGAGCAGTACTTGGTTTGGCTCAATCTTTGAACTAGACTGGCTAACTTGGCTTGGATCAGTCAGCAACTTGGGCCACCTTGAGCTGAGCTCGAGCTCGATCTTTTGAGCTGAATTTGAGTTTCAACCTACAAGCTGAGTTTGAAGTTAGATTTTAGGGTTTTAAATGTATATATATATATATTATAATAATAATTTATTTAAACATGAATATTAAGTGAACCCGATCCGAGTCGAATCAATTCAAACTGAGTCAAGTTTGAGTCAAGTTCCGAGTCAAGTCAAGTCGAGCTCGGTCTAGTTCGGACTCGGCTCGAAATGTTTTTGAGCTCAAAAAATCAGCTCGACTTGACTCAAATCCAGTTTTGAGCCGAGTTGAATCGAGCCTTTTTGAGTCGAGTTGAGTAACTCAACCGAGCTAACTCAGTTCGCAGCTCCACTCAAATCCTGTGGCCACACCAGTGGCCGAAAAGCCACACAAATTGGAAATTTGTATCAGTAGCCTACAAACTGATTTGTTGAAGTGGACATGGTCAACAATCATTTTCAATAGCCAAGGTTAGAAATTTGCTGTCCTCGGTGTGGCCCACCGCCCACCCACCCGTGCCCTGTCCTTGCTGACATGTCAAAGGAACGACTTCATGTGAATGAGATCCACACCATCCATCAGGTGTGCCGCCCTGTTGAGATGGGAAATCCCACCATTAAAATCGTCCAGATTTATGTGCGGGTTTCACCATCATGTCTATATGCTATCCAATCCGTTCACCTGACGAGCCGCATCAGGATGATTGGATTCCCCAAAGATCAGAACACCCCAAGACTCTTGTGGGCCACACCATGTGAATTTACAGTTGTAGGCATGATGTTGCACTTCTCTGTATGGTGTGGACCGCCTAAGCGTTGGATTTGACTGATTTTAAGATATCTAGTGAAAATTTCATGGCCCACCCTGATGGACGGATCTGATGCATATTTGTCCCACGCAGGTCAGGCATTACTCGAGTCGGCCTAACTTTTAAGAAATACTTTTGTGCGTTTACTTTGTCACATGTAATGATTTCCAATGTCTATCTTTTCGGATCTACCTCTCTATTGATGTTTACAGGCATTGTATTTGTATTTGAACTTCCACATACATCTCCATCTTTCCTGATAGCTTTTCATGTGTGGACACACCAGCTGTACCATAGATGGGCTGCATTTGACCTATTTATCTTGATGATATGACCTCCCTGATGAGTACCCCGGTTTGATTTTCATCCCAGGCGATCTTCATGGTCTGGCCCACCTCTTGCATGGCTCAGATGTTCTACTCAAGTGACAAAAGTTCCTGGGAAAGCAGCTGTATGTGAAAGTTCACTTGAGTCGACCATTTCTCTTTCTTAACTACGAAAAAAAGGGAAAAAAAAAAAAAAAAAAGAAGTGTTGCCTTGTGTCCCACCATCTCCTGATTTTCTAAGTAATGGGTAAGTCAACGGAAGCGGATTGCGTCCTGCCCCTATACCATTATAACGTCCAGCCAAGACTATGGGGGCCCAAAATTTTATATGGGTTTTATCCACTCCGTCCATCCATTTTGTCCTATTATTTTAGTTTATGGACCCAAAAGGGAGCTGGATCCAAGGTTCAAGTGGACCACACAGTAGGAATTGAACACCCACCGTTAAAAACTTCGAGGGAGAATTTTTGGATCAAGTTGATATTTTTGTTTTCTCTTAATCCAATCTATATGACATTATAAACAGGTTGAATGGCAGATAAATATTATAGTGGCCCCTAGGAAGGTTTTAACAGTGAGTCTCATTATCGCTGCTGCTTCCAGTGGTGTGGTCCACTCAAGTCTTAGATTTGCCTCATTTTAAGGCTCTTACATTAAAATGATCTGGAAAGATAGATGGACGGCATGGATAAAACCCATACATATTGGTGGGCCCCACATAGCCAGTGCATGGATGGATCATTGTCCAAGCGCAGGTAGGCCGGCAAAAGGTGGAGAGAGAAGAACGAAGAGAAGAATCGGGAGAATTTCTCAGAAAAACAGAGAAAAATAGATATCCAGGCCATCAGTTTGTAAGCACACATATTTTCAAAATTAAACCAACGATTCGTGTATATTTTAAAATTCTCATGTAAGGCTTGTTTGGATACCCCAAATAAGTTACTTTTCTACTTACAGCAATAGATAAGTAAGTTTGGTTTATAATAAGTTATAAGAAATTTTTTTTACTTAAAAAGTACTTAATTATTTCAACTAATTTTTTTAGCTTTTCTACTTTTCCTAAATTGCTGAAGAGAGAGACTAAGAGAGACCAAAGAGAGGATAAGCTGACAATTAGTATGTTGTTTACCAAATACATTTATTTTGTTAATAAATAGAAATTAAGAGAAGTTAATTGTGGCATAAGTAACTTATCTTAAACAACTTAAAATGGAAACGGCCATTAATGTCTCATGACATCTTATAAGACTTCAACTCTCCTTATTCCAAATTAAAGTCTATACGAAAAGAGAGAGAGAGAGATGGGATTGCTAAGCAAAATCCCAAGTAAGACAATTTTTTTTCTTCTTCTTATAATTCCAATACGTGGAAGCTCTCTCTACCTGATAAAAGTCAAAAGCTTTCTTTCATTGAACGGGTCTGGTTCCAGGCTGTTTGACCATAATAGGGAAATCTATGTGGTCAAGATCTGCCACGTTTCCCATCTTGGTACACTAAACAGATATCCATTTCTGATAAGTGGGACCCAGGTAGACTATTGGCGGACGTGGATTGCCTTTTAGGGGAGCGAATCAGGTGAGACCCGTGGCCCTTATAGTAGGGCCATCATCATGCATGTATTCTATATCCACTCCATGGATCCGTTTTTACAGGTCATTTTATGGCATGAGCCCCAAAACGAAGCAGATCCAATTCTCCAGTCAACCATATCATGTGAAACAATGGTGATTGAACGTTTCTATCGTTAAAAACTTATCAGGGCATACCTTAATGTTTCAATAGTGTTTATTTCCATCCAATCTGTGTAAGCATTACACAGAATTGCAAAGGATTGTGCTATGCATCGAATATGGAGATTAGATAAATTAAATAGCGTATGTTGTGGAGATGTCATCGCTGTAGACTTGGTGCCTTAGTCTTCCGCGCTTTACACCCTTAGATAACCAATAGAATTGGAATCAAACTTCCGTATATCATAGTTCTAGCATACCATCCCTTATATGAATTTAGATGCATCACAACTTAGTGGAGCCCACTAATATACCCGATCACACTATCCAACCCTTGGGATAATCTAAACCGTTGATCAATAAGGCCCACCTTATATATAGAATTCTTACAATATGTTGATAAGGTCACATGAGCTTAGATGAATGGAAAAAAAAAAAAAAAACAAATATCATCTTGATCTAAAACTTTTGTGGCCCATTAATAGTCAATCACCAATGTTTCATATGGTATGGTTCACTTGATAATTGTTCACTCCCCAAGTATAGGGTTGTGATGTAGTAATAACTCGGTAAGATCGAGGTCGAATCCACAGGGACTGGTCGTCACAATTCAAATTTACGATTCTCCTTAACTAATTCAACAAATAAAGGATCAAATTGCTAACAAAAATTTATGGAAAATAACTATTAAGAATAGGGAAGAAAATTTAATCAGAGAAAGAGCACTAGGACTTTCGAATCCACCCCTAACTATCCTAACCCTTGTCTTGTCTGTTGATTCACCTTGATCTAGATTGATACCACTTAAATAGAGAAAGTACAATCTGTGTCCTTAATCGGGCATACAGACTGTCTAATTCCTTTAAGCAATGCCATGAACAACATATCCCATATCCTTGGTCGGGTATATGGAATGTACATTCATTAAAGCACCCTGTTCCTTCCTCTATAGGAAACTTGTTCTTGATCAGACCCAAGCACCTGTAATAAGCATCCAAACAACATCCATCTATATACTTTGATCAAGTTCATAGATGGAGAAGTATGGAATTTAAACCCATAAAGCTCACTTAGAGAAAAAAAACAAATTAATTGATATTCAAAGTAAATCAACCAATACAAGAGCTGATCAAATTAGGGGCTTCATCTCAGCCCTAGCTGAGAGATTAGTGACCCATAAAATCCATGAAAAAATATTCAATAAAATTCATAAAATCAAAACACCAAACCAATCGATCTCTCTCTCTTCCTCCTTCTCTTTCTTCTCTTTCTTCTCTTCCTGGCTCTGGATCTCGAATTCTCTGGATCTGAATACCTTTCTCATGTCCAAGACTCTTCTTTTATAGCTGATGGAGTGGCTGGAGTGGTGAAAATCGGATTTGGGAAGCTGTCGCACGCGCAGCGAAAGCTTTTTCGCAGCTAAGTTTGGGGCCTCGAAACACCATACTTTCCTCGTTCAAATTCCAACAAACACCGTCCCTTAGGACTTTCTTGGGTCCTCTACATGATGGACGGTTCAGATCTGCCATATGATCAAAGATGGTGGCCCAAAATCGCCTGGAAAACCGGATTTCCAAATTGTGCGAAACCTTTCGCACCCTTTTGCTGTCGTGATCGGTGAGCTCCACAGAGGTGTTTTCTGGAAAATCCACCCCGTCCATTAGATTCAGGACGAAATTTCAGTCAGGAATGGGTGGTTTTGAAGGTCCATTAGCACGGCCCACAGAAGAAATCACACAAAAAACTCAGTTTTTAACGTCCCGGGGCAGTCCACTTTTGGCCTCTGTACCGCACACGTGTGTACGCATGGGAGTGGAATCTCAGCATGGTTTTGTAGTTCTCATGGCCCTCTACAAGATGGACGGATCGGATCGTCCAGACAGGTGACGGGTGGGGCCCACTGACGTCCGTAAAAACGGCCAGCGGCCGTTCGTCGCTGACGCAACCGCGGACGCGGTTTCTTTCCGCTGCGAAGATGGTGGGGCCCACTGTGATGTGTACTTGGAAAATCCAAGACGTCCACCGAATTTCTGTCGAAATTTCGGTCAGAAACACATATTTTTTCTCTATTCTGCTGTTGGCCACGGAAGATCTCGTTCCACCGTCCATTGCATTGTTGAACGGCTGGATTCTATTCTATGCTTTGATTTGAATTTTTGCCACCTAGGTATGGTAATGTAGGCCATTTAGACCTGATAGACGGTGCAGATTGGCGGTTCGATGGACTGTGGGACCCACAACCAAAACCCAACTCAAACAGCGAAAACGCTGTAACGGCAAGTGCCGTTTTTGGTTTTTGAGAAGGAAAGGTCGGTCAGCGGGAGCGCTGACCGACTCAGCCGTCCGGTGCACGGCGGCGTTTAATGTACAAGATGTACATGCATCACATATAGGATCATCTATGATGTTTTTTTCGAAATCCAATCCGTCCATTCTTTTCTCCAACTATTTCTAGGCGTTGAGTTCAAACTTTAGCCAATTCCAGATATCAGGTGGGCCTGAAATCAACGGTTTGTGAGCTGATTTGTCAGTTGGGACACTTCCATAGTGATCCGAGGGCTGAAACTTGATATGTACGGTTAATTTATTGCCCTCATCTCATGTATGGAGTTTGGAACTGATCGGATGGTGGGAACCATGTGATTTTGCATTTTGCACCAATTTCAGGCCTCTTTATCGTGCTTTCCTCAGATCCCAGGCGTGTATATTCTTCACCATTGGTTTTCTGGAGTACATCTCGTGCTCTGGTAATTTTGGAGCGTCAAATCTATGCTTTTAACATCATTTTGTTATACACGCTCCTAATTTCCTCCTGTAACAAAAACACGAGTAAAATCTGGCATTAATATTATCATGTATGTAAAATCAAGTAATTACTGGGGTCTGATATGCAATATTCGACCCTGATCACAACCCCCAACCAGCATTTTGCTAGTCCCGAGCAAAACATGCGAAAAATAATTTCAGAAATAAAAGATAATTCCTGTAAACTCAAGTGACTTGTGAACAGATAGCTTGAGATGTGAAAATTCTAAGATTCATGATTGGTGTGTGGAATTTTTCTCTTGGAATCAAGCTCTCAGCAGATTTCATAATCAAATTTAAAATATTAATCCATTAATTTGAACATTCCTAAACATTGAGTTCCACGAGTGTATAGTATATTCTCGACGTACAATCATTAAGAGATCCAATTGTCAATTTCATGATATCTTTGGTAAGTTGCCAAGCTTGAAACCAACACTTATCTCACAGATTAACTTTTCATTTTATCAACCTTTGATTTTTTTTTTTTTTTTTTTTTATTTATGAGCAGTAACACAAATGACGGGAATCAAATTCTCACCTATAGGGAGCAAACCTATGGCGAAAACTTGTCGCCTAACTTCTTTTTTTTTTTTTTTTTTTTATGAGAATCGAATCTTCATCTATAGGGAGCAAACCTATGATGACGATTATGTGACTTAGCCTTTTAATTCTTCTTTTTACCAAGTTAATCATTCGGTTATCGAACTGAAAACTTAATGTGTAAGCGAGATGTGATATGTGAAATCATGGCTCAATCAATGTTTACAATTTCTAATCATGGATTATCATTTCAAAATTGACTGTGAAATCAAGTAGATGGCCGAATCCAAGAGTCATAAGTTACCAACATCACGTATCTTATAATGTTAAAATCGCAACTATCTTTCAAAATTACTTTGAATTCAATAGAAATTCCAGAAAAAATTTTAAAATTTCCACAAATTTTGCTCAAGACCAAGAAAATACTGATTAGGTAACCTAATCTAATCTCCCACCCCCAACCTAAAATCTACATTGTCCTCAATGTAAAAGAAAAAAGCAAGCAATGCACATGGGACAGCGAGAATAAAAGATGAGTGATGGAAAGATAGTACCTTGATGGAGAATCAAGAAGCTTTCTCAAAAAATTTCATCATAAAAGCAAGTTAGCACAAGAGAAAGATCAACAGAAGTAAAAATAAAAGAAAAATAAAAGAAGATCCTACCTATACCACTTTCGCAGGTGCTCTCGATTGCATTTAGCGCATGCAACAAGCCTTTAAACCCCTAGGTTACCCCTAGTGGACGAGTTGTAGTCTCGTGAGGGTTTGCAGTAATGTTACCCACAACATTGAACTAACTAACAAGGAAAAAGAAATAAAATGAAATGCTGGGTTGCCTCCCAGGAGCGCTAAGTTTAACGTCTTCAGCCAGACAAAACGGACCATGAATTATTACTCTTTAAGACCAGGGTCCGCCAAAGAACTTACCTCAACACTGGTTAACCAATCCCAGACAAGTGATGTGAGTTCCCATGAGCTATGCTATCTGCAATGAGGTAACTGACACTGTCGTCAAATAAGTTAAGGACTTCTGCTCGAACAACTTCTTTCATGTTAGGATCATGCTTCCATTGCATTTTACGTGACATTTCCACAGCATGATCCTTACATACAGTGGGGCACACTCCTTGTATTTCTGCTATCTTCCGTTCAATTGCTGCCTTATATGTTCGAAGAACATTAAGCAACCTGTTCTCTTTTGCCTTCTCAGAGTTAGAAACTGTGCTGTCAGGAAGAGTCTCAGAGGGATGAAGAGGTTCCATTTCGCTCTCCATTTTTCAGTCTCCAATATAGGAGTAGAGTCGAGCAGTGCATTGACTTCGTGGATGGGACTATCGATGTCAAAATCCATGCCCGATTGTGCTAAGCAGGTCTCAAGAGGATCTTCAAAAGATGTACGGAAGGAGTCCTGCACAAGGCTCTCGATCATGTCCACTTCAAATATGTCATCCAAATCTGCGGATTGTTGTCCTGCATTAAAAACATTAAGTTTAATATTCATGTTACCAAAAGACAACTTCATAACTCCATTTCGGCAATTTATAATAGCATTAGATGTGGCCAAAAATGGACGACCCAAAATGACTGGGATCTGACTATGAGGATTCTGAACAGGCTGAGTATCTATAACTATGAAATCCACTGGGAAATAAAATTTGTCAACCTGGATTAACACATCTTCAATAACACCACGGGGCACCTTGACAGATCTATCAGCTAGTTGTAATGTTATTTTAGTCGGTTTCAACTCGCCAAGTCCTAGCTGCTCATAAACCGAATATGGTAACAAATTGACGCTCGCCCCTAAATCAAGCAATGCCTTCCCTATCTTATGATCTCCTATGCCGCAAGAAATGGTGGGAGCTCCTGGATCCCTAAATTTAGGAGGAGTGTTATGTTGAATCATGGAGCTAAGCTGCTCTGCAAGGAAGACTTTCTTATGAACATTCTGCTTACGCTTTTGAGTGCATAAATCTTTAAGAAACTTAGCGTAAGGAGGGACTTGCTTGATAGCGTCAAGCAACGGGATGTTGACTTGCACTTTTTTAAACACATCCAAGATTTCATCAAAGTTGTTTCTTTTCTTCATTGGTGCCAGACGTTGAGGAAAGGGTGCTTTGGGCACGTCAGCGGCTCTTGGAGAGTCAGAGAGTTTTTGGACTTTGGATGCATTGGTGTGTCTCTCTGCTTCACCTTGATTTGATTCATCCCTAGGTGTCTCTATTTTGTTTGTCAATCTGTTTGCCTGACCTAAGGGTAATGATCGATTTGGCTTGCTCATGATATTGCCCTTGGTTGGAATTAGAGCCAATCTCATACTGTCCCTTTGGATTAGCCACAGGTTGGCTAGGGAACTTACCCTTCTCTCTCTCACTCAATGTGGCAGCTAGTTGACCCATTTGTACTTCCAGCTTGGCAATGGATTGCGCATTTGCATGTAAGCTTTGCTGGTTGGCTAGTAAGGTTTGTTGGGTGTCTTTTTGGAATTGGAGAGAACTCTGCATAAAAAGATGGAGTGTATCCTCAAGAGATGGTTTCCTTGATTGTGCAGGCATTTGTTGATATTGTGGAAACTGCTGAGGTTGCATAGGAGGATTTCCAGATAGTCCTCCTTGTTGTGGTCCCTTTGCCCAAGAAAAATTTGGATGTCTAGCCCACCCTGGGTTGTATGTGTTCGAGTAAGGATCATTCCCAGGTTTTTGAAAAGTATTCATAGCATGTACTTGTTCAGAGAGAAGTTCTGGGGATGCTGCACCAGATGGACAAGACTGCATAGGATGGGCAGGACTAGAGCATATGCCACAAGCCTCGGCTTGAGTTGTTTGTGGAGGTCCATTATGCAACATCAGAGCATCAACCTTCTTTGTCAGGCCATCAATCTTGGCATGGAGATCTGGCGTGACTCCTATCTCATATATACCACCTCTCTTTTGTGGTTGGGAACTTCTGTCATCTCTATTTGAATAGTCCCATTGCTGGGAATTTTCACACAAGGTTTCAAAGAAGTTCCATGCTTCAACATCACTTTTGGTCATGAATGACCCTCCACTGGTGGCATCAACCATGCGACGGTTTTGGGGTGTCAAACCGTCATAAAGTATTGAACCTGTTGCCACTTTTCAAAGCCATGGTGTGGACATTTAAGAAGTAAGTCCTTCCATCTTTCCCAACATTCATGAAAGTGCTCTCCCTCTTTTTGTGTGAAATTAGTGATTTCTCTACGGAGAGCATTTGTTTTGTGAACAGGGAAGAACTTGTTTAAGAACTTCCTAGACAATTGGTCCCATGTAGTGATAGACCCAACTCCTAGAGAATTCAACCATGCTTTCGCCTTATCCTTCAAAGAAAAAGGAAAAAGGCGCAAACGGATCGAATCGTCTGAAAAGTTTTGAAACCTAAAGGTAGAGCAAATGTCTAGGAATTCTTTCACATGATGATATGGGTCCTCCTTGTCTAACCCATAAAAAGAAGGCAACAACTGTATGACCCCAGTCTTAAGCTCAAAGTGTGCTGCCGTGGTGGTGGGCAACACTATGCATGAAGGCGCATTGAATTGGACAGGAGCTGAATAATCTCTAAGAGCTTTAGTTCCATTCTCTTCTGCCATTTCAAATAGGACGTTTCTAAATCTTTTACGAAAAGTTCTTTCTATTTCAGGATCAAAAGGTGCTAGTTCTATATTCAGAGATCTACGTCCTAGCATAAACTATGTTATTGCAATGTAAGAAAGGAAACTAAACTAAAAAAAAAAAAAAACCTAAGAGAAATAAAACTAGAACTAGAAACTATGAGATTCTAAAACAAGTTAAAACTATGTCAACAAGAATGGGAAGAAAGAACCCAGGAAAGGAGATGATTGATGTCAGAAGATTTAAGAAGCTCCTCCTTCACTTAGTAGCTTCCTTCCCCAATTCCTGTAAATAAAAACAAAAACAAATTAAGTTTCCTAAAATAATGATAGAAAAATCCTAAGCAACGGTTAATTTCTAAAAAGAAAGTTTCTAAAACTAGAAAATAGAAAGTTACCAAATCCAAAGTTAGAAAGTTGAAAATTCCTAAAAATTGAAAACCTAAATCTCAAAATAGAAAGTAGAGGGGACTGGAGAATTTAGAAAGATGTTACCAATTGAAGATCTATGTTAGAATCCTGCAAAAGAAAACAAACAAGTTAGTTTCTAAAACAGAAAATCTAAAATTAGAAACTTCCTAAAGAACAAAAAAAGAAGAGTTAGTTTCTAAAAAGGAAAGAAATCCTAGAATTAGAAAGTTACTAAAAATAAAAAACTAAGTAGGTTTCTAAAAAGAAATTTCTAAAAATAGAAAGTTAGTTAAAAGAAGAATCTAAATCTAAAAATAGAAAATAAAAAAAAAAAAAATTAAAAAAAAGAAATTCTAGAATTAGAAAATTCCTAAAAAGTAAAATCCTAATTCTAAAAATAGAAATTAAAAAAAAAATAAAGAATTTAGAAAGGGATTACCAAATTAGAAGTTTATTTCAGGACCCTACAAAATAGGAAACAGGTTAGTTTCTAAACAAAAACTCTAATCTAAAATTAGTAAAATCCTAAGACTATGAATTATGATAAGAGAGAATCTTAAATCCAATTTGGATCGAAACAATCCCCGGCAACGGCGCCAAAAACTTGTTCACTCCCCAAGTATAGGGTTGTGATGTAGTAATAACTCGGTAAGATCGAGGTCGAATCCACAGGGACTGGTCGTCACAATTCAAATTTACGATTCTCCTTAACTAATTCAACAAATAAAGGATCAAATTGCTAACAAAATTTATGGAAAATAACTATTAAGAATAGGGAAGAAAATTTAATCAGAGAAAGAGCACTAGGACTTTCGAATCCACCCCTAACTATCCTAACCCTTGTCTTGTCTGTTGATTCACCTTGATCTAGATTGATACCACTTAAATAGAGAAAGTACAATCTGTGTCCTTAATCGGGCATACAGACTGTCTAATTCCTTTAAGCAATGCCATGAACAACATATCCCATATCCTTGGTCGGGTATATGGAATGTACATTCATTAAAGCACCCTGTTCCTTCCTCTATAGGAAACTTGTTCTTGATCAGACCCAAGCACCTGTAATAAGCATCCAAACAACATCCATCTATATACTTTGATCAAGTTCATAGATGGAGAAGTATGGAATTTAAACCCATAAAGCTCACTTAGAGAAAAAAACAAATTAATTGATATTCAAAGTAAATCAACCAATACAAGAGCTGATCAAATTAGGGGCTTCATCTCAGCCCTAGCTGAGAGATTAGTGACCCATAAAATCCATGAAAAAATATTCAATAAAATTCATAAAATCAAAACACCAAACCAATCGATCTCTCTCTCTCTCTTCTCCTTCTCTCTTCTTCTCTTCTCTTTCTCTTCCTGGCTCTGGATCTCGAATTCTCTGGATCTGAATACCTTTCTCATGTCCAAGACTCTTCTTTTATAGCTGATGGAGTGGCTGGAGTGGTGAAAATCGGATTTGGGAAGCTGTCGCACGCGCAGCGAAAGCTTTTTCGCAGCTAAGTTTGGGGCCTCGAAACACCATACTTTCCTCGTTCAAATTCCAACAAACACCGTCCCTTAGGACTTTCTTGGGTCCTCTACATGATGGACGGTTCAGATCTGCCATATGATCAAAGATGGTGGCCCAAAATCGCCTGGAAAACCGGATTTCCAAATTGTGCGAAACCTTTCGCACCCTTTTGCTGTCGTGATCGGTGAGCTCCACAGAGGTGTTTTCTGGAAAATCCACCCCGTCCATTAGATTCAGGACGAAATTTCAGTCAGGAATGGGTGGTTTTGAAGGTCCATTAGCACGGCCCACAGAAGAAATCACAAAAAACTCAGTTTTTAACGTCCCGGGGCAGTCCACTTTTGGCCTCTGTACCGCACACGTGTGTACGCATGGGAGTGGAATCTCAGCATGGTTTTGTAGTTCTCATGGCCCTCTACAAGATGGACGGATCGGATCGTCCAGACAGGTGACGGGTGGGGCCCACTGACGTCCGTAAAAACGGCCAGCGGCCGTTCGTCGCTGACGCAACCGCGGACGCGGTTTCTTTCCGCTGCGAAGATGGTGGGGCCCACTGTGATGTGTACTTGGAAAATCCAAGACGTCCACCGAATTTCTGTCGAAATTTCGGTCAGAAACACATATTTTTTCTCTATTCTGCTGTTGGCCACGGAAGATCTCGTTCCACCGTCCATTGCATTGTTGAACGGCTGGATTCTATTCTATGCTTTGATTTGAATTTTTGCCACCTAGGTAATGGTAATGTAGGCCATTTAGACCTGATAGACGGTGCAGATTGGCGGTTCGATGGACTGTGTGGACCCACACCAAAACCCAACTCAAACAGCGAAAACGCTGTAACGGCAAGTGCCGTTTTTGGTTTTTGAGAAGGAAAGGTCGGTCAGCGGGAGCGCTGACCGACTCAGCCGTCGGTGCACGGCGGCGTTTAATGTACAAGATGTACATGCATCACATATAGGATCATCTATGATGTTTTTTCGAAATCCAATCCGTCCATTCTTTTTCTCCAACTATTCTAGGCGTTGAGTTCAACTTTAGCCAATTCCAGATATCAGGTGGGCCTGAAATCAACGGTTTGTGAGCTGATTTGTCAGTTGGGACACTTCCATAGTGATCCGAGGGCTGAAACTTGATATGTACGGTTAATTTATTGCCCTCATCTCATGTATGGAGTTTGGAACTGATCGGATGGTGGGAACCATGTGATTTTGCATTTTGCACCAATTTCAGGCCTCTTTATCGTGCTTTCCTCAGATCCCAGGCGTGTATATTCTTCACCATTGGTTTTCTGGAGTACAGCTCGTGCTCTGGTAATTTTGGAGCGTCAAGTCTATGCTTTTAACATCATTTTGTTATACACGCTCCTAATTTCCTCCTGTAACAAAAACACGAGTAAAATCTGGCATTAAATATTATCATGTATGTAAAATCAAGTAATTACTGGGGTCTGATATGCAATATTCGACCCTGATCAATAATTGGATCTGCTTCATTTATAGGATAATACTCTAAAATGATATGGAAAAAATGGATAAACAGTGTGGGTACATAATACATACGTCAAGGTAGTGTGAACGCTGGAAAATTGGTGCCCACGCTAATTTATTGTTGTTTTTCTTAAATGGGGGTGATTATACTGATTTGGATTAATGATGCAATAGATTTGGAGTTTTCACTAGCCACTTGACTCGAAATCCCGTAGTCGGCTAGAACCTACAGAATATGTAAAGCTAGAGAATTTGAAGACTCTTTTGCTTTAAATTGACTCCTGATATGCGATTTAAGATTCTGAGTAAGGGACCTCGGCTACAGAGAGGAAAGGTGTTAAGCACACTCTCTACCTGTACGGATGTACGGTCTCTGCTTCGTATGGTAAAATATTCTTAAGGAATGGAGTGATAAGATTAGATGGGACTAGGCAAATTCGGATTTCTGATGTGGCAAGGTCCAAAAATCTGGCAAACCACAGAGTATACGTCTAGAGAATGTCTAGATGAGTTTTAAACAGATAATGATGATGATGGAATATGGATTAGGCTACTATGAGTTTCTAATGTGACAAGATCCAAAGTTTTGGCAAGTCACATAGCATACATTCTATAGCAGTCTAGAGGAGTAGGGGGGTTGAGAGAGGAAGTAATGATGCGATAAGAAATATGAATGCTGACGCAGGGGAGGACGTGAGGTCGAGCACCGTCTTCCTCAAGAGGATAACTATTCCGAATCCACGGAACTTCTCTGGACTCCTCACAGAGACTTCTCGAATCCACGAGAAAAGAGAGCAGAAAATAGAAATAAATTCTAAATAACTCGAAATAGATTAATGAATAATTCATCATCCTCTAATGCGTCTCTTTACACCATTAATAAAGAAAAAAATAAACTAAAATTCGTAATTACCAAAAATAACAAAATTCTAACTCTAATAAAAATCCTAATTCTAATAAAACTCTTTTAAGGCCTAGTTTCTAAAAATAAAAATTGCAAATAAACTTTCTCTAGAAGAGTCCTAGTATAACTAAAAGTTATTTCAAAAAGGAAAGAAAATCTAAAACTCTAAAAATATTAAAAAAAAATTGGAATTACTAAAAATAATAAAATTTTTCTAAAAATTCGTTTTTGAGCTGAAAGCGCGTGTTTTCTGATGAAACGGACAGATGCGACCCACTCTGTGAGTCGGTTCACCTCAGATGGCCCGTTTCAATAAAGATTGATAGCTTGTGCGCCCCGTAACGATACCCGGATCAAAAGTTATGGTCAATTTACGGTCCATCTTCTTTTGGCCCAACCATGCTAGGAACGTATCTGTGACACATTCTACATTAGACTCCTCCACTTGAAAAAAACTCGTCCTCGAGTTACGCAAGAGACTTGGCACATGAGTTTGAGATAACTTCTGACGTCGATGTCATTAGCTCTTTTTTTGTACTTGACATTAAGCTCTTGAGTTGACACAATACATGTACTCATGCTTTCCTTGACTTGACTAATATCGAATGGTTCCTTCACATCTGCCTTCAAGATCTCATATTTTTTTCTGATAATGTGGGCAATTAGGCGGACTTGCCCCTGAGACGGGATCAACGTGATTTTGTATATCTCGTATGGGAGGTAATTTATTAGGGAGTTCATCGAGCACAACCCTCTTGAACTCCTGCGATACTGGTTCCAAATCCTCTAAGATATTCACAGGCTCCACATATTTTTTCTTTTCAACTAATGGATATATATTTCCTATTTCTTCATATTGTTTAACAAAGGCCTGTTCAGTGATGAGATATTGTTCCTCCACTTTAGAAGTCTTGGGTTGGTTCTCCATTCCTATAGAGGTCACATGTTCGCCACTGATGAATTCTGTGGTCTGTTGCAACTCTGTTTTGATGAAGTCGTTTCTCGCATACCAATAATAGGATTTTTCTGTATAACCTTTTACTGATCGACTATCTTGATAATAATTTTGGTTTTGTTGCAATAATACCTGATCGCAATCTCGAAGGAGGAATCGCATGCACAATAACTTCCTCATCCGCGACCACGTGCGGATTGACGCCTTCATCTGTCTCGTTCGCTCGAGTTGAAGTTGTTCCCACCAATTTGAAGCTTTGCCCGACAACTTGTAGGCCACGAGTTTAACCTTTTTTTCTTCTACGATGTTCATGTAGTCGAAGAAACGTTTGACTTCAAGCAACCAATCGAGGAAGTCTTTGAAGTAGAGTTGGCAATTAAAACTAGGAAGATCGACTTTCATCTTAAATTCTTGAATCATCATGTGGTTCATTGATAGCATCGCCCTACGATCAGTATAATTACGAATTCCAGCAATTGCTAGTGGTGGATCACCAGTATGAATACGAAGTTGCCTTAGGTTTTCCGCCTTCCGCCAAGAGATCCGTTATGCGGTCGATGGAAGCCTGCAGCCCTTGCATGGCTTGCCGATTCTCTCGTTGCGCTACTTCGAAAGTTGC
This sequence comes from Magnolia officinalis, assembly GCA_021015155.1. Classification (NCBI taxonomy): domain Eukaryota; kingdom Viridiplantae; phylum Streptophyta; class Magnoliopsida; order Magnoliales; family Magnoliaceae; genus Magnolia; species Magnolia officinalis. The sequence continues at coordinate 1,336,357 of JAJHSJ010000008.1, forward strand.
CGCCGTTAAAGGTAAATTCCCTGGAGCACAGCCCATGGGATTGTTGCCCGACCCGTCGTTAGAAACCATCGATCCGAGGAGAAACCTCGCTCTGATACCAAACTAACGCAGGGGAGAACGTGAGGTCGAGCACCGTCTTCCTCAAGAGGATAACTATTCCGAATCCACGGAACTTCTCTGGACTCCTCACAGAGACTTCTCGAATCCACGAGAAAAGAGAGCAGAAAATAGAAATAAATTCTAAATAACTTCGAAATAGATTAATGAATAATTCATCATCCTCTAATGCGTCTCTTTACACCATTAATAAAGAAAAAAAATAAACTAAAATTCGTAATTACCAAAAATAGCAAAATTCTAACTCTAATAAAAATTCTAATTCTAATAAAACTCTTCTAAGGCCTAGTTTCTAAAAATAAAAATTGCAAATAAACTTTCTCTAGAAGAGTCCTAGTATAACTAAAAGTTATTTCAAAAAGGAAAGAAAATCTAAAACTCTAAAAATATTTAAAAAAATCGGAATTACTAAAAATAGTAAAATTTTTCTAAAAATTCGTTTTTGAGCTGAAAGCGCGTGTTTTCTGATGAAACGGACAGATGCGACCCACTTTGTGGGTCGATTCACCTCAGATGGCCCATTTCAGTAAAGATTGATAGCTTGTGCGCCCCGTAACGATACCCGGATCAAAAGTTATGGTCAATTTACGGTCCATCTTCTTTTGGCCCAACCATGCTAGGAACGTATCTGTGACACGTTCTACATCAAATGCTAATGATGATTGTATGATTTTTGGCTTGCACAGGCTTGGATGTTTTGGTGTACTATGGTTGGGAGGTTTAACTCAGATGGAAGTGAGTAAGCTAAGGGATGACTGAGGAGACTAGAAGGATAGAGACTTGAAAACTTGAACACTCACTCTCACTTGTTCACTCTCTTTCTTTTTCCTTCTCCTTCTCTTGGTGGTGCTTTCTTGGTAGTTGATATTTTCTTTGAGAAGAAATGATGGGTATTTATAACCTCTTGGGATGGCATTTTGGTAATTCTTAGGACTTTGGAGGGTAAATGATAATGTGGCGACTTGTGATTGGTTGAGGAGAGGGTAATGCCACATGGCGCTCCCTCAAAAGTCCTTGGGCTTGGTAGACTGGTATATAGAGTAAGTGCTGGGGTTAATTTTGTGGAAGAGTTGACTTTTGGGAGGGAGAACAATTGTAGCTCAGAGGGTACATCTATCGAGGCAGGGCAGTAATCGGATTACCGCCGACGGTAGTCTAACTACCGCCCAGCCTCCGTTGACTTCGAATTTCAGTTTGTGGGCTTTATTTTGAGTTCTGGATGTGGGCTTTTGGGCTTTTAAGCTTTTTGGGTTTTATGGGTTTTTGGGGCTTCTGGGCTTGGAATTGGTTCGGAAATGGGTAATAGGGTGACCCAGGTTGGGTTTGGCTGAGGTTTCGAGTTCATTTCCTAAGGGTCATCCGTGCCTTATCAGGTTGCTATCCTAAGTGGGGTGTCTACAAATAGGCCCCACAATAATGACACACTGTCTTGGGTGAGTCTAGGTCTCATTTAACGTGCTCCGGCCTTTTAAGCTAAGCTAAGCGGGTTCGCCATGATGTCCATCAATCCATCCATTTTACTCTCATGTTACGAGGCCGATCAAAAGCTCAAGTGGGCCACACGACATGAAAAATTAAGGAGGGAAAATCCTACTATAAAATCATCCCAAAGATGCCTATATCACATTAATGGATACTTAAGATTTTATTTTTAGAAGGCTGCAATAGATCAACCCATTGTAACTAACTACTCTTCTAAAGTGTCTCTACAGTAACAGTACATCTGTTTACAGTAAAACGGTAAATCTCTTTGACATTTTATCCCCATGTAATAAAGTCCACATGCACGACCCCTTATATATCTGACCTACTGTAAATCTCTTTGATATTTTATCCCCGCGTAATAAAGTCCACATGCACGACTCCTTTTTATATATATATATATATATATATATATATATATATATATATATATATATATATATATAGTAAATCTCTTTGACATTTTATCCCCATGTAATAAAGTCCACATGCACGACCCCTTATATATCTGACCTACTGTAAATCTCTTTGATATTTTATCCCCACGAAATAAAGTCCACATGCACGACTCCTTTTATATATATATATATATATATATATATATATATATATATATATATATATATATATATATATATATATATATGACCTGAGCGGGTGGTGATTGAGTACTACCCGAACAACGAGCTAGCTAGAGACGGACAATCTTGTCAAGGTCCAACGTGATTTAGCTGTCCATTTATTTTAAAAATTCATTTTAATTGAGGAATCCAAAATTGAGGTAGATCGAATGCTCAAGTGGAACACACCATAGGAAACAGTAAGGATTGAATGCCTACCACTGAAAACCTCTTGAGGCCCACAGAAGTTTTGGATCAAGTTGAAATTTATGTTGTCCCTTCATCCAGGTCTACATGACCTTATGAATAATTTGGATGGAAAATAAACATCATGGTGGGGCCATAGGAAGGTTTCAACGGTGGAGGTCATTGTCACCACTACTTCCTGTGGTGTGTTCCACTCGAGCCTCTGATATTCATCTTTTTGGTTTCAAGGCACTAAAATAATATTTCAAAATGGATGGACGGCTTAGATAAACCACATATATCATCACAGTAGGCCCCATAAAGCTTCTTACAGTACCGTCCGTCGCTAGCTACGTCCGCACCCGACCTCATCAGCTATTATGGTGCCCACCGGTATTGAGTCCAAACAATTCAATGGTGAATAGGTTTGACCATTTGAAGTAAATGATCATGTAGACTCACCTAGAAGAAAGTCTTACACGAAAAACCAGACTATTGATGGTCTGCGCTCAGCCGTCGGTGAACTCCTTGATGAAAACACTCATAACCGTCCAATCTGTAGTTTACAAAAAATAGACGGTCATGAAGAGAAGCGATTGACCAAAAAGTAAACCGCTGGGATTTTCCACCGTAGGCACAAAAAGTCTCAACGTTGGTTGATGGGATTCTCCAGTGTGAAAGAGTTTTGGTACATTCTCCATTGGGAGTGCGATGCAGCTGGTTGTAAAAGACTGCGATGGACAGCTAACGTACTCTTAAATTTCAAATTGTCTACAACCATACATACATTCAAAGGTGACGGACTATGGCCAATTCTCAGATTATAACAGTGGCCGGACGCGGATTTCCTGCGAAAGCCTTTGCAGGAAGTTCCTGCACTGGAACCAAGGTGGGGCCCACTGTGATTATTTTGAGAAATCTTATCCGTCTATACATTTTGTGAGTTCATTTTAGGAGATGAGACCAAAAATGAATGGTACCCAATTCTCAAGTGGGCCGAAAATGTGAGAATTGAATTTTGATAGTTGAAATATTCGTGGGTCACATAAGTTTTGAATCATTCTAATATTTGTTTTTTCAGTTCATTCCATTAGGAATGACCTTATTAACAGTATGGATGGCATGCAGAACCCAGGGAGGTTTCAACGGTAGGAATTTCCTTAAATACCTTTTTTCCAGCCCACTTGCACAATTTTGGCCTCATTGCCTAAAATGAGCTCACAAAACGGATAGTCAGGTTAAATTCCATACAAACATCATGGTGGGCCTCACTTGCGTTTCCAACGTAGGAACTTCTTGCTAAAGCCTTTAGCAGGAAATCCTTGTTCGTGGCCAGGAGCTCAGACTTTAATAGGACGTGGATTTCTGCGTAGGGTTGTACATCGAGCCAAGTCGAGTCGAGGTGGGCCAAGCTTGGCTTAACTCGTCCATGCTATACTCGAGTTCGAGCTTGAGCTCGAGCTCGCCCTCGAGCTCAACATTGAAGATTGGCTTGTTTACCAAAGCTTTCGAGTCAAGTTCAAGTTGAGCTAGTGGTTAGAGTCGGGCCAAGTTTATCTCGAGTCGAGTCGAGTTTACCTCGATAAGATAAGGGAAAGAAAAAGAATGAGTGGGGGACGGGTAAGGTTGGGTAGGGTTTTTTATTAAAAACTTTTAAGTTGTAACTTCTTTTTTTAAACTTAAATATTTATATATATATATATATATATATATATATATATATATATATATATTAGTAAAATATATTACTCAAGCCGAGCTCGAGCTTCGAGTCGAGTCAAGTTCCAGCCGAGTCGAGTTAAAATACACCATGGTCGAACTTGGCTTGAACTCAACTCGAGCTTTAGTAAACAAGCTTGACCCGCCTTGAGCTAGCCTTTCAAGCCAAGTCAATTCGAGTTGAGCTGAGTTGAGCCGTTCTAGCTAGCTTGACTCGTGTACAACCCTATTTCTGCAAAAGCATTAATTGGGTAGGAAGTTGCTGCACTAGAACTCAGGTGGGGCCACTGTGACGTTTGTGAAAAATCTTTCCCGTCCATCTGTTTTGTGAGTTCATTTTAGGAGCTCAAGTTAGCCAAAAACATAATTATTAAATCATCCACTGTTGAAATATTTGTGGGGCTGCAGAAGTTTTGATTCATGCTAATATTTTTATTTTCGGTTCATCTAAATAGAAATGACGATATTAATGTGATGGATGGCATCTAAACATCACTGTTGAGTAGGAATTTTCCTAACCACATTTTCCTTTAGTATGGCTCACTTTAGCTTTGGATACGGTTCATTTTTGGCAACAGTGCTAAAATGAACTCACAAACCGGATGGACGGGGAGGATTTCCCACAAACATCACAGTGGGCTCCACCTAAGTTCCCAGTGCAGGAACATCCTGCGAAAGGCTTTCGCAGGAAATCCACGTCCACTTCCATACTCGTGACATGATCTGCAAAGATGCATGCCACGTGTCATAAAAATTCTCCATGCAAAAAATTCAAAGAAACACCCTGCTGCCCTAATGAGTTTACTTGATACAGGTGGGGCTGATAATCAGGTGATCCAGACGGTTGAAATGATGGGGCTTATTATAGATGGGGGATGTTCCAAAAATCTATCTGATACGAGGATTCTAGCCATCAAACATATGGCCTTCTTTCCAGGCTGTTTTTTACATTTTCTTTTTCTTAACAAGCTTATCTATACATCGCTGGTGGACGGTTAGGATCATCCAACCTGAGTGATATTTTGGGGCATGTCTCTTCCATGATTCTCATCGTACCAACGGTTTAGATTGTATACCATGGCCCACCCCAAGCCTGCTATCATTAATATTATAAATAGGTGTCTTCTCGGGGGTTTCGGGTCGGGCTTGATAGACCCGCTTACTTTTGAATCAGGTCTATACTTTGACCCATGTGCCTCTGACACGCCTAGACCTTACTCATATTGGACGACGGCCGGAGCTTACACTTGATGGCCCGGCGAAGCTGATGCCGCCCATGGTTTTAAGACTCAAGTTGACCCAGATCCGATTCCACACCATCATGAGTCACCACTAACTCATCTGAATCAGGCCAACCCCAACTTGACTCAAGAGTGATGTAGAACGGGATGCGAACAGTTTCATGGCAAAGATGAATCAGAAAAGGCCTGATCGGAAGTGGAAGTGATCCGGACCGTTAGAACCTAAAACGGACGTATCTCGCAAACTAGAATGAACTATTAGACATACCACATATGATATTGGGGTAGGATGAGCTATTATAGCTGGGTTGCAAATGCCGAATTTGCCAAATACCATCAGATCAATGGTTGAATCTCTATTTTAATTTCATTTTTACTATTTATAGTAAGTTTTAATTTAACTATAACTCTTCATTAGTCGGACTTTAGGAGTTGCACGCAACATTAAAAGTGATTACAATAATCAGGAGAACATCATGGTTCGGCCAAAAAGGACACTTACTGTTTTTAGCCGAAAACCATGCTAGGAATCATGACCACCTATAAATAGTAAGTTGCAAATTCTAAGATATTTAGTTGTAGTTTAATTCCAAAACTTAGTATCCCTAGTTAAAGGGGTGTAAACTCATTTATTCATAAATCAATTAAATTAAGAATTTTATAGAGTTTATTTTCTATCTTCCTGCTTTTTCCTCGTGGATTCGAGAAGTATCCGTAGGAGTTCAGTGAAGCTCCGTGGATTCAAATTAGTTATCCTTATCCTTAAGGAAGATGGTGATTGACCTCATCAAGTAGTTATCCTTAAGGAGGATAGTAACTCATCACATTCATCCCTGTGTCAAATAGCCAACGAGCTGGTTCAAGTCACTGAGTCTTAAAAAGCACATGGTTCTATACTTTGACCATGTGACCCTTACAAGCCCAGCTCAACTCATATTGGACCACGGCTCAAAACTTGATGGGTGAATGACGGAAATTAAACCCGCGCATGATGGATTCACAATTCACTGCCTTGAACCACTTAGCCAACTTGAGCGGATGAATAAGTCCTGCACATCTCACACGCTACCGCCGCTATATTTGACATTGCCCGTATGTTCAAGAACAATTATAACTGGCTTTTTGAAAAGACTAAGACCGACTGATCTGATTGGACACCATGAGTTACTTGGACAAGTCATTGCCAACTTGGCTGAATCAGGCCAATATGAACCCAACTAAACTTGAGAGGAACAAGTTGGTCCGAGTCACGGAGTAAAACTCGGTGAATGGACTCAAAAACTTGGCTGAGTCAAGTTAACTAGATGACTTTGAAGCTGAGTCTCTTGGAAACTCGCTGACAAGAATGACTCAATCGGTCTAATAGGCTGGTAAACTACGCCTGATTCCCAAATATGCAAAATAGTAATTAATTAATATATTGAGTCGAGTCACATAAGACTCAGGTCGAGTCTTCTGACCCGACCCAATTGAATATTTTGTCCAGTCGTAAGTCGTACGTAAATCTAGTGATTAAGATGGTGCTTCAATACAACGCGATTTGGATGGTCCACATGAAAAAATTGTGACATTTACATGTTCCTAAGCATTTCATTAAGGAAAAATTATACAAATTAAATCCAGAAGGTCTCGAGTCAAACTGGTGGGGCCACAATTTTACGGTAATCTCAGCTGTTAATTTCCGTGTTCTATCGTGCGCATGCAACATCCAACCGTTCCAATAGGTTGGCCATGATGATCGCTTTTAGAAAAAAAATCATGGTCATTCGTTCATTAGGTGGGCTATTCCATTGAAAACAATTTCTAGGCGTTGATAGACAACAAAATACAAATGTGGTCACTTTCAACCCTTTCCATGGGTTGGCCATGATAATCGCCTTTGGAAAAAATCTTCGCCATCGGTTCATCATCGAGCGGGCTATACCATTGAAAACAAATTTTAGGGGTTGATAGGCAACAAAATATAGGTGTCGTCACATCGAACTCTTTCAATAGGTTGGCCATGATGATCGCCTTTGGAAAAATTCATCACCATCGGTTCATCAACAGGGGGGCAATACCATTAAAAATAATTTCTAACAATTTTTAGGCATTGATAGACAATAAAATACAAATGTGGTCACATTCAACCCTTTCAATAGGTTGGTCATTGTTATGGGTAAATTCGAACTGATCAGGCAATCAAAATAGGAGAAAAAACACAAGGTGAGTAGCTTGGAAATGGAGGTTAGATAAGTTTGCTTGGTCCAAATAGCTGAGCACAACCTCCATGATCAAGTTGAGCACCAATCACAAGTAGTGACCTCGGCCATGACTAACGTCTCATTACCGCAATCAATGAACGACTATAAGTACTAACTTGGCCTCGAAGATAGGCTCCGACTATAACGAACAGTTTGGCTCGGTCTATAGAACTTCGGCCAAATCGACTTAAAAGTCCGGCAACAACTTCCCTGAAAGCCAACAATCGGGAGATCTCCTTCATATACGAAGATGAGATTTTCGCCAAGGATTGTGCCAAGGATAGCACAATGTATTCCGAGGACGATTCCAATTCTATAATACATGACTATATGGCAGATTCATTGCCATAAACGTAATTAACAACGAATGAATATAAATATGAACTCTTTACACACGGTAAAAACGTATGTACAAGAATCCTAATTTTACTAGATTAAGAGTACCTATTCTAACTTTGGCATCGGAAGATCCCCTACAGCAGCTCGATTTTACAAGTATATGAAGGTCTAGCTGGGACAACTAAATTTCCACATTCACCTTTGGAAAAAATCAACACCATATGTTCATTGGGTGGGGCTGTACTATTGAAAACAATTTCTAGGCATTGATGGACAACAAAATACAAATGTGGTCACATCCAACCCTTTCAATAGGTTGCCCATGATGACCGCCATTGAAAAAAATCATCACCATCCGATTCATCAGATGGGCTATACCATTGAAAACAATTTCTAAGCATTGATTGACAACAAAATACAAACGCGGTCTACTCGATTGATGAATGTGGCTGATTTTTGCATAAGGTGATCCTCGTTAAAGGACATGTTACATTGTCGCTCACATAAAAGTTGGAAGTTTTTCATTGGGTGGACAGTTTCCTGTGGTTCAACCGGTTGAACTTAGGGTCAGTTTGGGTAGTGGGATTAGAAGGGATTAGGTGGGATGAGATTTTAAAAACACAATTATTACCCATGGCTGGGATTGTCCCCTATTGCCATGGGATAAAATTTAATGCCATGCTTGGTTGATAATACGGGCGGTACATTGAATGGATATACCCACCATCATCTGAAATTATTGAGAATAACACACATGTGTTATATCTAAAACGTTCATTTGTTTTGTAACCTCATTTTATAGCATGGGCCTAAAAATGAGGTAGATCCAAAACTTATGTAGCTCCAAAGAAGTTTTCAACGGTAAGTATTCAATCCCTGTTGCTTTCTATGGTGGGGTCCACTTGAGCTTTAGATTTACTTAATTTTTTGGCCCATGCTCTAAAATAATCTTGATAAATGGGTGGACGGTGTGGATATAGCCCACACATCATGGTGGGACCTACACAACTTCCCAAACATTGAGTGAAATTGGCACAGGACCCAATGCAATTTTATTTAATGTAATTCCACGCTTTTCCATTCTTCCCAAACATGGAGGGAATTCGCACAGATGAATCCTATCCCAGCTAATCCCTTCTAATCCCACCGACCTCGTTTAAACTAGTGATAGAGAAAGTACTGTTTTTTTCTCTTCTTTCGTTTTTAGCATTGAAGATTTAAGAAAAAAACACATTTTCCAAGTCGCTTGCGTTGATACCATGGCTGGTGGAGTGTATTCCACGGTTTGGATGCGTGGCCTGCGGCGGACAAAACGCTTTCTTTGGATGGGCAGTCCTGCCATTAAAATCGTTCAATTGTGTGTGGTGTGTTTATATGCCGTCCAATCCATTCATCTGATGCGCCCCACCAGGATGATTGGATTTCAAAAAAATCAGGTAATTTCAGTTCTCATGTGGGCCACACCATGTGAATTTAGAGTTTTTAGAAAATGACTTTACACTGATATCACGAGTCGTGGACAAGACACGTTTTTTAGGTTTCTAGCGGCACACCGATGGACGGTGGATCTGATGCAGATTTCTCCAGTCTGGTGGTGGGTTAGTTGTAGGTACGGCTTCCGGGTGACTATGCTAGTTAGGTAGTAGTTATATGGTCCTACTTTCCTAAAAATAGGTGAATTTTTGACAAGCATCAAGGTAGGCCCCACCCTGACGTATGTGATTTATTTTAGCGCCGTTCATCCGTTTTTCCAGCTCATTTTGGAGATGAGCCCGACGTGGATTTCCTAAGAAAGCCGTCCTTGCTTATTACTTAGTGGTAGACTCACAGGAGTTTAGAAGTTGAGGTTATGTGTTACCCATTGGGGGTTGGGAGTTAGCTGAGGCCTACCTGATGCTTGTCAAAAATTCACCTATTTTTAGGAAAGTAGGATCATATAAGTAAAAAAGCAGTGGTATATCATGTAGAGTTGGGCAGAATCCGACTTGATCCAGCAAATCTGACCCGATTTGAACCGAATCGAAGGCCCGGATCAGTGCGGATCGAATAGGATCACTCAAATCCGATCGTACATCGGATCGAGTTCGGATCGTGGTCAATTCAGACCGATCCGATCCGAAATCTGAACGAACCCTAACCCATCTTTCTCTACCTGAAGGAGGCGCCACACCCACCTATCTCTCCTCCTCTCTCTCCCTCTTACTCTCTCGATTTCCCTCCTCTCCTTCCTTCTCTCATCATTTCTCTCTCTCTCTCTCTCTCTCTCTCTCTCTCTCTCTCTCTCTCTCTCTCTCTCTCTCTCTCTCTCTCTCTCTCTCTCTCTCTCTCTCCCTAGACTCAACTTGATCCGACTCGATTCAGTTTCCCAGACCGAGTCAGACTCGGTTCGGGTCAGGCTAGCAAGGATTCAGATCGGATCGAGTCAGCCTTACTGGACTTAGTCCCAGATCGGATTGAGTTCGGGTCAGATTCTTGAAAAATCGGATCGAGTTGAGCTGGACCCAATTCGGTCCGACTCGACTTGATGCCCACCTCTAAGTATATGACACTAGTGTTGAAATTTCTTTGATCCATGGTGATATTTATTTACATTCAAACTATTCATAAGGTTACATAGACATGGATGAAGAGAACTCACAAATACCACGTAGATGCAAAACCTTTGTGGCACGTGAGAGGTTTTAAAAGTGGGCATTCAATTGCTATTAATTTTTGTGGTGTGGGCCACTTGAACTTTGGAGATGTTTCATTTTTTGGATCATATGCTAAAATGATCTGACAAGATAAATGGCGTGGATAAAACACATCATAGTGGGCCCCACAACCCTTGAAACAGCCTAACTTTTAGGTAGGGCCCACCGTGATCTTTGTCATCCATTCAGTTTTTCAGCTCTTATTAGGATGTGCCAAAAAATGATATAGATCCAAAACTCAAGTATATGACACTAGTGTTGAAATCTTCTTAGGCTCCACCTTGATATTTATGTGTCATCTAATTGGGGTCCTTACTCATGTATGTGGTAGAGTCACAGGAGTTTCAACAGGAGTTCATAGGTTCAAGTACCCATTGTGGTGAAATACCCACTGTGGTGCGAGTGTGACGCATACATATTAGCATGGTTCAAAACTTACGTGACCTTAAGAATGTTTCAACATAAGAGATGAGACACGAAATTATTAGCCTGATTCAAAACTTCTACGGCCCAAAAATATTTCAAAACCAGATCTACAGTGACTGCTTAGAGACCCCCACAAACTAAAAAGTCTACAGGGCCACCTAAACATCATGGTCAGCATTGGGAAGATCTCAACGGTGCACGTTCCTGTCTACTGTCTCATTTGGTATGACCTACTTAGTTTTAGATATACCTACTTTTAGATTCATATCCTGTTATGGTCTTGCAAAATTGAAGAAAGATTCCCATCCTCTTGTGGTCTTACAAAGTTGATGGATGGGATAGATTAGTGATGTAGGTTGTGCCACAGATGCATTCTTAGCATAATTGGGCCAAAAGAAGTACAAATGAAAGCGAAATTAGTCTGTTAGAATTGTTTCCTATCTCACATATATAGGGCATGATGTAACTGAGTCTCAAGAATATTTAATTCGAATAAATTTATTCCAGATATAAAATAAATTTATTGTTCAAAGTTCTATTTGTAAAAGAGCTGTAATGTAAATCCAAGTATCATTACGAAATTTACAACCCATCGATCTTTATCTAATGATTCGGGAGTCAATTGATTTGCATAGCAAGTTACGCACCTCTATTTCACATGAAAATGCATGCTTTCAATTTAAAACTGCGATTTTAGAAAATTTTAATATTTTTAGTAATTTTTATTTTTGTCATATTTCTTTTTTTTTTTTTTTTTTAGAATTTGAGGATTTTCATCTTTTTAAATTTTGCTTATAATAATGCTAGGAATGATACAATAAAATTTACTTGAACATTTTTATTTTTGATAATAAAAGAGTTTTACTACTTCGGATAACTTCTAAATAAATTAGAAAATTAAGATTTAGAAGAGTTTTATTATTTTTAGATATTTCAAATTATGTTTTTAGTTTTTATTATTAATAGTACAATCAAAAAATCATACACACATTATTTAACAAAAGTACAAAATATCCAAATTTTCTCTCTTATTTTCTCGTAGATTCAAGAACTTTCCTTGTAGATTCAAAAATTTAATCACTTGAGAAAGACAACAATCTTTCCCCTATTGTTTCACACTCTTCTTTATGTCAATTTGTTACCGGCACCAATGTAGACCCCACGCAACTTTTGACAATAGGGAGAACAAGCAATTCGCGTGTGGTAAAATGCACACTGTAGGATTGCCATTCTACGGTGGATGACAGCATCGTACCATGTTTAGTTTATACAAAGCTTTGTATAGAGTCATTACTCATGCCTATAAGTGGCGGACTCACAAGAGTTTCAACACGAGATCATGGGTTTAAGAACCCATCGTGGTGAAATCCCACCATGTGCTGTGAGTGTGTGGGTGTGGATGGATTGTGAGTGTGTAAAATTAAAAAAATAATAAAGCAAAAAAAAGATTTGCATTGGATTCAACCTTATTGGAAAATGGAGACTGATACATTCACTAGTTGTCTAAAAAAATTCAGCAGATTACAAATCAAAATCAGTAATCCAATAAATTAGAAATTCCTTTTGAAAGCAGGTCAGGTGTCTATAAATTAGTGAAACATGTACAAGAGGTGGAAAGGAACTGTCATTCCATTAACGGTAAACTCGTATTAAAAAAATGTCATGATACCTCAGCAGCCTCTATGAATTAGAAAGCTGAGAAAAAAAAGGGAAAAAAGAAAAGAAAAAATAAAAAAGCAAGCCACAGGACATTTTATTATTATTGGAGAATGTGTTGATAATTAATACTGCCAACATGTTTGAAAAGATGGTTTGCATAAATGTTGAACATGGTTCCATATTAATACAATGGTCTTTGAGAAAACATTAGCCATTATTAAATATCATTTCATCATTTGAGAAAATATTGACTATTGTCTACCGGATTTTTTTGTTAGTCTTGCGTTTGGAAAAGATGAGAAAGATTGGATTAATCCAATTATCATGACATGCGGTCAGAGCAAGAGATATGGGAGATCTTTTATAGACTTCGAAATATGCTAAGATTATGGCCCCACATTAATGCATATGTTTCATCCATGCCCTCCATATATATGCATCCCTTATATGTGACAGTTAAGTTGCCTATGAATGTAAGTGACCGACAGCGATTGTGAAATTTGGTGCATTGATTACAATTTCATGGTCCATCAAACATAGGTTTCAATTATATGATGTTTTTCCTAAAGAAAGAATTTGATTCAAAACATGTGATTAAAATGTTAAAATTCCATAGTATTTTTAGACATATAATCATCATGCAATAATGATATTAATTCCACCATATGCAATTTAATACCATTTAATCCTGAGTTCCAAACAGGTGGTCAAGTTAGAAATTACAATTCAAACAATCAAATAAATTGTCTATCGATTTTGATGATAGACAATAAATTGGTCATTAATACATATTCGATGTGTATAATGAATTAGTTAGGGTGTATTTTTGGTATTTCTTCATCCACAATGAGTCATGATTTGCACATGTCAAAATGTACAAGTAATGCATGGGCAATCACATCTTATATAAAAGTGGTGAACCGTTTTAAGAGTCTAGCTGATAAGTGAAAAACCTACATATATTTTTTATTTTAGTCCTTACTCTTACGCCAGTGAAAGACTCACAAGAGTTTCAACACAGATCAAAGGTTTGAATACCTAAGGTGGTGAAATCCCACTACAGCGTGAGTGTGTGTGGGTGTGTGTGGAAAAAAAAATATATATATATTTTATTTTTAAAATCATTAATTAATTTATAATGAGTATTTATTTTATTTTAATAAGATTTCCTTAAAAATATCTTAAGAAAAAATTTGAAAATCTCTCAAGAAATTTCGAAATAGACGCGGTGAGATTTCTCATTATGATTATGTACGTTTGTCGAAACAACCACGGAACCGAGTTTTCTCAGCATTCAACAACTTTGATGGTGATGTAGAGCGGGTCGCAGACAATTACATGGCAAAGATGGATCAGAAAAGGCCCAGTCGGCGACAGAAGTGATCTGGACCATCAGACCTTAAATCAGGCGTATCTCGCAATCCGGGATGAGTTAGCAGACGAAAAATATATGATTTTGGGGTAGAACGAGCTACTTTAGCCAACCAACCTAGCCACGCCGGGTTGCGTAGCTCGAAATTGCGAGAAACCCCTGATTTCACGGTCGTTTCCCTGTTTCAATTTCGTTTTTACTATAAATAGTAAGTTTTAGTTTGCTTATAACTCTTTATCCGTCGGGCTTTAGGAGTTGCGCCCAACGTGAAAAGAGCTTAGAATAATTAGGAGAACAGGTTGGCGAAGCCAAATAGGACACTTACTATTTTTGGCCGAAAACCTTGCGCACTAGTAGACATCACGACCGTCTATAAATAGTAAGTTTACTATTTATAGTAAGTCGCGAATTCTAGGAGTCCTAGTTGTAGTTTGATTCTAATTTCTTTCCCATTGCTTAGTACCCTTATTTAAAGGGTTGTGAACTCGTTTTTATGGAATTATTAATCTATTTCGAATTTATTTAGAATTTATTTCTATTTTTCTGCTCTCTTTTCTCGTGGATTCGAGAAGTCTCTGTGAGGAGTCCGGAGAAGTTCCGTGGATTCGGAATATTTATCCTCTTGAGGAAGACGGTGCTCGACCTCACGTCCCCCCTGCGTCAGTTTGGTATCAAAGCGAGGTTTCTCCTCGGGTCGATGGCTTCTAACGACGGGTCGGGCAACAATCCCATAGGCGGTGCTCCAGGAAATTTTCCTTTAACGGCGGCAACTTTCCAAGCAGCGCAGCAAGAGAATCGGCAAGCCATGCAAGGGCTGCAGGCTTCCATGGACCGCATAGCGAATCTCTTAGCAGAAACCCTAGGGTAACTCCGTGTTCCTGGTGGTAATCCTCCACCACCAATTGCTGAAACTCGTAATCGCCCTGATCGCAGGATAATCCCAGCAGTGCATCCAAGGGCCGTCCCTGAGGACGGGGACTCCAGTGAAGAGGAGATCGATGACGTGATCTTCCAACACCCCAGGCAAGGCGGCGATCGGGTAGATCGAGACTTCAAGATACGGGTTGATATTCCTAACTTCAATGGCCAGCTACACATTGAGGATTTTCTCGATTGGCTTTCTAAGTTGAGCGATTTTTTGACTATATGGACATCCCTGAAACAAAGAAGGTCAAGCTTGTGGCCTACAAGTTGAAAGGAGGAGCTTCAGCTTGGTGGGAACAACTGCAACTCGCACGAACCAGGCAGATGAAAGCACCAATCCGCACATGGCAACGAATGAAGCAGCTACTACGTGCCCGATTCCTCCCTAGCGATTACGATCAGGTATTATTCCAACAATACCAAAATTGTCGACAGGGTAGTCGGTCGGTGAGAGAGTACGCAGAAGAATTTTACCGCCTGGCGGCGCGCAACGATTTGGTCGAGACTGAATCGCAGCAAGTCGCCCGATTCAACGGTGGATTGCGTATGGCGATCCAGGATCGGGTCCAGATGCAGTCCGTCTGGACGATGAATGATGTGATCAAGTTGGCTACTCGGACAGAAGCGCAACTTGAACGTTCTAACACACGGGCCTATCCTACTGCGAGGATCACTGCGGCAGGTCCACCCCAGGGAGCTCCACAGCCTAAGGGGAAGGAGCCCGTAGGAGCACGCACTCAACCTCCTATGTCTGAGAACCGAGATCAGGGAAGTGGGCAAGCTAGACCCCAAAGGGGCGTATCGACTACTGCTGCACAAGTACAATCCCGAACCCTTATGCTCGGCCAAGGCCCAACAACTGCTATCGTTGTGGCCAGCCCGGCCACTTGTCAAATACTTGTCCCCAGCGAAAAGTGGCAAACCTCGCCATTAATGATGGTAGTGCTGATAACGCTTATGAAGATCCAGATATTGAAGAACAGGAGCATACCGCCGAGGACGAGGTAGATGATTCAGATTGGGTTCAGCAAGATCACGGCGAGTCGCTCGTCGTGAGGCGGCTATTATATGCGCCAAGAAAAGAAGTGCATCCACAGCGACATAACATCTTCCGCACTAGGTGTACGGTGAATCGAAAGGTTTGTGATGTGATCATTGACAGTGGAAGCAGCGAGAACATTGTCTCCAGGGGCATGGTGGAAAAATTGCAATTGAAAACAGAGCGTCATCCCTCTCCATATACAATCGGTTGGATCAAGAAGGTCAGCGAAACAAAGGTAACTGAACGGTGCACCATATCCTTTTCAATTGGCAAACATTATAAGGATGAAGTAGTATGCGATGTGGTTGACATGGAAGCATGTCACATACTACTCGGTCGACCCTGGCAATCTGACCGTGACGCCACTCATAAAGGGCGAGATAATATATATATCTTCGTCAAGGACGGCCGGAAGACCATATTGGCCCCTATGGATCCAGAAGGACCACCTGAAACTTCTAAAGTGGATGGTCATTTTCTCTTAACCATTCGGGACTTCGTGGAAGAATCCAAAGAAACAGGACAGACTTATGCATTAATTGTAAAAGGGGAAGAACTCGAGCCTACCATCATCCCTGAAAGACTAAGGCCCTTGTTGCATGAATTCCAAGAAATCTGGCCTGAGGACCTTCCCGATGGGTTACCCCCTATGCGAGATATCCAACACCATATCGACCTTGTCCCTGGGTCCAGTTTACCTAATCGTCCTCATTATCGAATGAGCCCGAATGAGTGCGAGATTCTGCAGGGACAAGTGGAGGAACTGATCCGTAAGGGTCTTATTCGAGAAAGCATGAGCCCATGTGCTGTACCAGCTCTGCTAACTCCAAAGAAAGATGGGAGTTGGCGCATGTGTGTCGACAGCCGAGCCATCAACAAGATCACCATAAAATACAGGTTTCCTATACCACGGTTGGATGATATGTTGGATATGCTAGAGGGCGCAAAATATTCTCTAAATTGGACTTAAGGAGCGGCTACCATCAGATTCGAATACGGCCGGGTGATGAGTGGAAAACAGCCTTCAAGACCAAGGAAGGATTGTACGAATGGATGGTCATGCCTTTCGGTCTTTCTAATGCGCCTAGCACATTCACGAGGTTGATGAACCAAGTTATGAAACCTTTCATTGGGCGGTTCGTTGTGGTTTATTTTGATGATATTTTGATATACAGTCAAGACGAAACCACCCATATGGAGCACCTCAAGAAAGTCCTTCAAGTGCTCACTGAAAATAAATTGTACCTCAATTTAAAAAGTGTAGCTTCATGACTGATAGCCTATTGTTTCTGGGTTTTGTGGTTACATCCACGGGCATTCGAGTGGATGAGAAGAAAAGGTGAAGGCAATCAGAGAATGGCCGGTTCCCAAAAATATTCACGAAGTACGAAGTTTCCATGGACTAGCGACATTCTATCGTCGGTTCGTGAAAAATTTCAGTAGCATTGTGTCACCAATCACAGATTGCATGAAGAAAGGGCAGTTTCAGTGGACTGACGAAGCCGACAGGAGCTTTGCCAAAATCAAGCGCAGATTATCCACGACCCCGGTTCTTGTACTTCCCAACTTCGACAAACTGTTTGAAGTCGAATGTGATGCCTCATATGTCGGGATTGGGGGAGTTTTGTCTCAAGAAGGTAGGCCGGTAGCCTTCTACAGTGAGAAACTTAGTGATGCACGCAAGAAGTGGTCTACATATGAGATCGAGTTGTACGCGGTGGTCCAGGCACTGCGACACTGGCGACATTATTTGATTCAAAGGGAATTCATACTTTACACGGACCATCAAGCCCTCAAGTTTATTAATAGTCAAGCTAACATTAACCGTGTGCATGCTAGATGGATCTCATTCTTGCAGGAATTCACATTCGTGCTAAAGCATAAGTCAGGGCAACAGAACAAAGTAGCCGATGCACTGAGTCGCCGTGCAACTTTGTTAGTCACTATGAGCAATGAAGTTGTCGGGTTCGATCGTCTCAAAGACATATATGCCGACGACAACGACTTCAAGGACGCATGAGTTAGATGTCAGGAAGGTCACCCCGGTGACTTACATATACAAGACGGGTTCCTTTTTAAGGGAAATCGACTATGTATCCCAAAGAGTTCGCTAAGGGAACAGATAATCCAAGAGCTACATGGAGGTGGCCTCAGTGGACACCTTGGGCGAGACAAGACGCGAGCTCTTGTGGAAGAACGGTATTACTGGCCGCAATTGGTACGTGATGTGGGAAAGGCAGTCCAACGCTGTTATATTTGTCAGACTTCCAAGGGGCAATCTCATAATACGGGCCTCTACACCCCGTTACCCGTGCCTGACGGCCCTTGGGAGGATTTATCTATGTACTTTGTGCTTGGTCTCCCACGAACACAACGCGGCATGGATTCGGTGTTCGTGGTAATAGATCGTTTTTCCAAGATGGCGCACTTTATTCCATGCAAGAAGACTCTCGATGCAACACACGTGGCGAATCTATTCTTCAGAGAAATTGTGCGGCTACACGGGGTTCCCAAGACTATTACTTCCGACCGTGACACGAAGTTCATAAGCCACTTTTGGCGGACTTTGTGGACTCGATTCGATACACGCCTTCAGTTCAGCAGCGCGTACCACCCACAGACTGACGGTCAAACTGAGGTTGTGAATCGCACGTTGGGGAACCTCCTTCGATGTATTTCAGGGGAAAAACCGAAGCAGTGGGATTTGGCCTTGTCTCAAGCGGAGTTTGCATTCAACAACATGGTGAACCGCTCGACAGGAAAATTCCCGTTCCAAGTTATCTACGGACGAGTACCTCGCCATACACTAGACTTGGTCCCTCTGCCCAAGCTCCAGGCATGAGCATTGCAGCAGATCATATGGCAGACAAAATCATGGGCATTCATGCGGAGGTACAGAACAAGCTACATGCCTCGAACGAAAAGTACAAGGAGCAAGCGGACAAGCATCGGCGACAGAAAGTGTTCGAGGTGGGCGACCAAGTAATGGTCCATCTGCGCAAAGAAAGATTTCGACCGGAACGTACAACAAGTTGAAGAATAAAAAGATTGGACCGGTACCAATCATCCGAAAGATCAATGACAACGCTTATGTTGTTGATCTTCCAGATGATATGGCGATCTCACGAACTTTCAATGTTGCGGACCTGACTGAGTATCATGAACCAGCGCATAATGATAACTCGAGGACGAGTTCTTTTGAAGTGGAGGAGACTGATGTAGAGCGGGTCGCAGACAATTACATGGCAAAGATGGATCAGAAAAGGCCCAGTCGGCGACAGAAGTGATCTGGACCATCAGACCTTAAATCAGGCGTATCTCGCAATCCGGGATGAGTTAGCGGACGAAAAATATATGATTTTGGGGTAGAACGAGCTACTTTAGCCAACCAACCCAGCCACGCCGGGTTGCGACGCTCGAAATTGCGAGAAACCCCTGATTTCACGGTCGTTTCCCTGTTTCAATTTCGTTTTTACTATAAATAGTAAGTTTTAGTTTGCTTATAACTCTTTATCCGTCGGGCTTTAGGAGTTGCGCCCAACGTGAAAAGAGCTTAGAATAATTAGGAGAACAGGTTGGCGAAGCCAAATAGGACACTTACTATTTTTGGCCGAAAACCTTGCGCACTAGTAGACATCACGACCGTCTATAAATAGTAAGTTTACTATTTATAGTAAGTCGCGAATTCTAGGAGTCCTAGTTGTAGTTTGATTCTAATTTCTTTCCCATTGCTTAGTACCCTTATTTAAAGGGTTGTGAACTCGTTTTTATGGAATTATTAATCTATTTCGAATTTATTTAGAATTTATTTCTATTTTCTGCTCTCTTTCTCGTGGATTCGAGAAGTCTCTGTGAGGAGTCCAGAGAAGTTCCGTGGATTCGGAATTTATCCTCTTGAGGAAGACGGTGCTCGACCTCACGTCCCCCCCTGCGTCAGATGGTGTCAAAGTCTTTGGTATTTTGAAATATTAGAAATATATAATATATAATTCATGCATTAACATCATGAATTTAGTTAATGGCTTGTAAGGTTTTATTGGGTTACCAGTGCATGAACATCAACCATCAGACTCTGCCAGAGCATCAAATAATTTCTTTTACTATGTTGGGCTGAATGCTTTAGGCTTTTGGTTTAACGTGAGGCTCATGGTTCACTCATCCAAACCATTGATAGGGCTCTGCTGTTGGTGGTCCATGCCTCAAAATTTTCCAGAAAAATCCAATATTTGTGTGGCTAGGATCTGTCAATCTGGAGATTTTGGTGCATGGGCCATGTAAGTTAGGATGGGACGAAGCCTTTTAAGATAAAAATACATTAAGGGTCCATATTCAACGGTTTGAATCACTGGAACATTCGACCAATTGAAGAGATAAAGACAGGAACGTTGTATTCATGTGGGCCGAGCATTGGATATCTATACCTGAAAAACAGCCTTATCGTGTGAACGGGCACCCACGATAACAACCGCCAGACAAACACGTGAAACGATTGTGGCATCAAAGTCAAGGAAGACTCACTTCATGAAAGAAACATATGAGCTAAGAGGAATTAAACAACACACATGCCCATGCGATATGGCTGGTGGTAGGTGCTCTGTGGGCCCCACCATGATGTATGTGTTTCATCCATGCCGTCCATCTATTTTTCTAGATCATTTTATTATATGAGATCAAAACTGAGGTATATCCCAATCTCAAGTGGATCACATTATAGGAAATAGTGTTGAATGAACGACGACCATTAAAAACTTTTTGGGGGCCATATAAGTTTTGGATCAAGATGATATTTGTTTTTTCCCTTCATCTGGGTCTGTATGACCTAATCAACAGATTGGATGTCAAATAAACAGTTCACTGGGCCTTAGGAGGATTTTAATGGTGGATATCCAATCACTATTATTTTCCTGTGGTGTGGTCCACCCGAGATTTATATCCCTCTCATTTTTGGGATCAAACCTAAAAAGATCTGTAAAAATAGATAAGAGGAATGGATGAAACAAATACATCATGGTGGGCCCCACAGATCATCGACCATCAGCCACCGGGCTGGTGGGAGGGGGAGTAGCCAATCCGTTTTCCCATTTATACTACACACGTGTTTTTAGTTCTGACAGGTGGAGCCCATGGTTCAATAATCCTGACCTTACATTTATTTCTGTCCCACCTTGGATAAACCATGTCTATAGAACATTCTCCTAGGACCATTTCTGTCTTTGGATCAGTTGCATTAAAGCTAGTTGACTAAGAAGAGAAATACATAGATGGTCTACATTTAACTAAAAGGTCCAAAGACTAGTGGTTGGGATCTTCCAATCTTCAAAATTATTGAGGCCTGCTACGTCCACTGTGGGACCCACAAGGGAATATGGCCTAGACTACCAAACCATGGCCCACATGTCAGAAGCTTCTGCTTAAAATGGTTAGAACTGAAGACTTGCGTGCGGCTGTAAACGCTACACAATTCTTTCAAAATTAATCAAGGGGAGTTATTCTATCTGCGGCTGCATGCTTGATAGGCAGGCATTTGAAATTCTTGTACTCAACATACACTCAGTTTGAACCAGCTAAATTGTCTAAGGTCCAGCTCCATTTCTCAGTAGTAGATTGTTTCATCACTGAGATAATTGGATCGAGTGCCCATGTCGTGTGGGGGTGTATGAGTATGTGTGGTGTGGGTGCGTGAGTTAAATTAAAGAAAGAAAAAACCAAATTGTCTAACTCAATGCAAGGATTGCAACCATAGTGTTAGTGTACTAATTTAATTTTATTTGGCCGATGTGTATATATGTCTTCCAATGCAATCCATCCAATTTTCTACCTCATTTTAAGACATGAGCCCAAAATTGAAGCATGTCCGAAGCTCAGGCTGACCACACCACAAAAACAATGGTGATTAATCTTGGGCATTGAAAACTTCTTTCTCACAGTTCGTGTCAAAGGAGTCTCTCTCATTGTCCATATCAAAGGAGGCTCCACGTGGGGGGCTGTCCACATTGAAGGTGGAGCACACATGGTGGATGGTTCACATGAAAGGTCGGCCCCATATGATAGATGATCCCACATTAATGTGGGTCCACATATGGATGGTTTACATCAAAGCTCAACCCATAATGATAAAAAGCCCACATCCAAAGTGGACTGGTATGATGGGCGACACACTTAAAAGGTGGGGCCTACATGATGGACGATCCATATCAAAGGTGGGGTTCACATGATAGACAGTGGGCGTTGAAGCTAGGCCTCACATGATGAATGGTCCATATTGAAGTGGCCTCACATGATGGACGGTCCACATCAAAGGTCGACCCCTAACAAATGACTCACATTCAAGGCAAGCCCTCCACGATGGGCAACTCACATTGAAGGTGGGAACCATACATATATGATCGATAGATAGGCCACAACAAGTGAGCTCCACATGATAGACAATTAATAATGGTGGGCTGCACATGATGAATGATCCACATTAAGATGGGCCCCACACGATGAATGGTCCTCGTCAAGGTAGGCCAAACATGATGGATGGTCCACATCAAAGGTCATCCCTGATGATGAGTGGTCCATATCCAAGGTGGTCCTGGATGATGTATGAGCAACCTCAACGGTGGGGCCCACATGATGGACGGTCCACATCAAAGGTGGGCTCCACATGATGGGCTCCTCATGATGGGTGGTGAATATTCAAGTTGGGCCTCACATGATGGACAATAACGTTCATGATGGACCCCACTTGATGGATGACTAACATTAAAGGTGGACCCTACGTAATGAAAGGTGCACATTAAAGGTTGGACTATAATGACTTGTTTATGTCTAAGATAGATTGAAGAAAAGAAGCTAAGAAAGATTGAACACACTCAGCATAATTCGACTGGTCAATAGATCTAGTCAACAGGTGAAAATTCCACTTAAATTTTCGAATTGCTTGTTGGTTGATTTCTGTTAGTTTAGATAGGTTGATAGATCTTATCAACAAGTTGAGAATCACAAAATTTTCAGTTTAAATTTTTGGACACTTTTTGGTTATTTCAACCGATCAACAATATGTATACAAATGGAGAAATTTTGTGCGATTTTTTAAATTTGTTTTCTAGTTTAGTTAGAACTATTTGATTACATTTTTAAAATTTATTTAAGGTTATTTAAGGATGTTAAACTCATTTTTTAATCAATCTATCAATCATTCAATCAATAAATTAATTCTTTAAAAAATTTCTTATTTCTCTCGTGGATTTGAGAAAGCTTCTGTGGAATTAAGAGAGCCTTGTGAATTCAAGGTAATTATCGATCGATAAAGACGATAATCGACCTCGTCACATCCTCCCTTGCATTAATGACCCACATCCAAGGTCTTCCCGTTTGATGAATGACCTATATCAAAGGTGGGTCCTACATAATAAATGATCCACATCAAATATTGGCCTCACATGATGGATGGTGGATGTAAGGGAGATTAAACAAACTTAAGAAATAATTACTTATAATGTTGAAAACTAAATACACTTTTCTACTTTTTAGCTGATAAGCACGTTGGGGATCCTTGCTCTTGCTCGGGTGGTAGACTCTCGGGAGTTTCTACACCCCGGTCAAGGGTTCGAGTATCCATAGGTGGCGAAAGTCCACTACGGCGTGAGTGTGTGGGTGTGTGTGTGTGTAAAAAAAAAAAAAAAGCTGATAAGTACGTTATTGTTTTCAATCCCCTCTTGAGGGGTTTTACAATCCATGGTAAGAGCTTGGATTACACCTAAAATCATTTCAATAGTTGCAAGTGTAACATAGGTGTCATTATACACTATCTTCTATTGGGCACATGGCCTACTGATGATGATCAGCACCATTCAAACATTGTCCATGTAAATCGGCACCGTCCAAACATTGTCCATGTAAATCAACGATTAAAAATCGTTGGTTAGTCACTCAGACATGATCATGTGGTTGTGGCCCATCAGAGACTTGGAATTTCATTATTTTCGGGCAAAGCATATATTTTAACGGGCTTATCACAACCATTGTGTCAAAAATTACATATCTCACTAATTAGATATATTAAAATTGATTTAGTAATTAAATTCAAACCCCTGTAAATATACCATGCATAAGTACTTTTGGATTAAAGTTGATTCACTCCAGACGGTTTCCAATCCTGGGGGTTCGGAATCCAAAGGGTTCCAAATCCACGCTCCCAAACAGGCCCTAAAAGTAACTTAGGGTCCAACCACCGTCCAACCACCCCCTTCAACCTAAGTTAACTCAAACCATCTAAAATGTCCAAATCAGATTATCAACCCACTTTGGGACCCACAAGAAAAGTAGTCTAAATTACCAAACCTGGACCCAGCTGGAGACTTCTTGCCCAGCTCTCCAAATCAATGAAGGGGAATTATTAGATCTTGGGTTAATGTGCAGGCAGTTGGAAGTTGTATACGTATACTTAACTCAGTTTGAACCAATTAAATTGACCAAATCAGACTGGCTTAAAATATTTAACTTCTGAGACGTGGACACTTGTTTGTTGAATCAGGATCATTTTTTTTTTATTTTTCATTTTCAACCATCTAATAAATATCAACTAATCTACTGCTCAAAGAAGCAAATAGGTTTTTTTTTTTTTTTTTTTTTTTTTTTTTTTGTTCAAAATAGATCTAAAGTGGACCCATAATTTAGACAATTTAATTTGAATTACTTATAATTGATTTATGTAATTTCAAAGTATTTTTCAAGTGCCTGCGTATGATTCACCATACTCTGTCAGAGTATCCATGTCTTTCTCATCAAATAGTTGCGGAAAGCCGATTCTCTGTGGCACCATCCACTGGGATATTCATGTGTCATGACAGGCCAAGCTCTTTGGGGCCATTGTGACGTATGTGTTTTATCCGTACATACGTCTTTCCAGATGATTTCAGGGAAGGAACCCAAAAATGATGCAGAAAAAAAATCTAAAATTTACCACACCGCATAAAAAAGTGGGGATTGAACACCCACTAATGAAAACTTCCCAGGATCAACGGTGATATTTTATTTGTCATCCAATCTGTTCATAAGATCACATAGACTTAGATGAAGGTAAATCATATATACAAGCTTGATCCAAAACTTCCATGGCCCCAAGAAGTTTTCAATGTAAGCATTTTAATCCCACTGTTTTCTGTGGTGTGGCCCACATGAGCTTCTGATCTACATAATTTTTTACTTTACCATATAAAATGATCTGGAAAAACAGATAGACAGAGCGGATGAAACACACACATTACGGTGGGCCCTAGAGCTTGGGCCACGTCGTGCCACAGGAATACTCTGGGGCAGGTGCCACAGGAACTCTGCTTCCAATAATTATAAGGCGTCAACAGTTTTATTTATTTAACGTCCACGTCGAATAAAATAGATAGATTCCTAGTCTTCTTGAAGAAAGAAAAGCTTTGTTACTCGGGCAGAAAGTGATGATTGATACACACATCAGTAATTATACATATTATGACTATAATTAATCATATTCAACCGTTCAAGTTGTGGTGCTCTGCTTAGATGTACTAGATAAAGAAAGCTAAAATTTATTTATGCTCTTAGCTATTAGATTTCTGAATATTTAATGGACGGATCATCATCATCTAAGACATATCCGACAAATGTTCATTAATCAAAGTCTACGATGGTTCAGTCAATCAGATTTTGAGTGAATTAAATGGCTTCGTGGGGTTTGGGTCCCACAAATCAGACAGTTTAGTTGAGTTACCATTTATTTCTGCCGACATAGCAACTGGAGAAATTACCACTGTAAACGCCACCTCTTATCCAGTGTATTTTATGAAGAGTCCAAAACTTACGTTTGCAACATAGAACTTGTACGTACGGATAGATCATTTGAAGACGAAAATATCCCTGCTTTTTCGTCTGTACGGTAGTGAAGAGCGTGTATTTTTATTCGTAAATGTTGCGTCGGTACATGAAAGGTCTAAGTTGGAAAGGTAAGTTTTGAACTGGTCATAAAAGAAACTGGATAAAAGGTGGTGTTACAGTGATAATTTTCTCTGGCAACAGTAACTTCAAAGGTACATTTTTGGGAAGCAGATTGACTGGTGGTATACCACACACGCTGGAACGTTCAAAGGAGATGAAAGTTAGAAGGGCCCACAATGATATATCTATTATATCTATACCCTTCATCCATTTGGCCAGATCATTTTAAAGCATGATACCAAAAATAAATCATATCCAAAGTTCAAGTGGACCACACCACAAATAGCAGCTGGACAATTATTATTATCATTAAAACATTAGTAGTGGCCGCCATAATATTTATTTTCCATTCAGTCTGTTCATAAGGTTACACAGATCTGGACGAAGAGGAAAAATAATTATTATATTGATCCAAAACTTCTATGACCCCAAAAGAATTCCAATGGTAGACGTTCAATCTCCTACAGCTTTATGCAGTGTGGTCCATTTGATCTTTAAATCTGTCTTATTTCTCTACTAAAGCATTATTATGAGCTCGCAGAATGGATGGATGGTTTGGATATAACATATATCTTATGATTAGACCATGTAACTTGGCAACGTTAACACACCAGGGGCTGTGTGGGTCTACCACCGTTTCATTTGGTAGGGCCCACCTGGGTTTTGGATATCCTTGTTTTTAAGACTCCCGTCCAAAACAGATGGATGAAGTGGATTTGTCACTGACACCTCCTTGGACCAACACAGCCACGGGCAATCCGCATTTATTTTTGTTTTGGGAAGTTATTCGATACTCTGGCAGAGTATGATACTCGATAAGCAGGTACGCACTGTCCCAAATTGAACCAACTAAAAATTTGTAACCCACTGTCCATGACTCACACTCCCAAAATTAGATTGGTTGAAAAATCCTAACCTTTTATCATTGGACGCTTATTTGTTGAGGTAAAACCCTTTGAATTTTTCTTCTTGACCGTACAATGAAGTCCATAATCTGATATTTATATAGTCAAATAAGCATCATTCCATGTTTAACATACATCTATACTAGATGGAAAATTTTGAACGGTCTAGTTTGAAATCATCTTATTTCAGGTAAGTAATTTCCAAGTGCCTGCCTATCATGGGTAACCATCCATCAGCGTATTAAAGCCTCTTTGTTTTTTTTTGTTTTTTTCGCCTCAGGATTGATAGCACCTTTAATCTGGCTCGGATTGTTGCAAATGTACAAGGATTTCCTGCCAGAGTATTGTTGCACGTATAGAGTTACTGCATCTATATGTCTATCGGTTTGTAGAGCTCATTTTAGGTCATGGTAAAAAAACGAGGTGAATCTAAAATTCAAGTAAGCCATGAGAAAGGAAACGGCAAGGATTCAAGTATTCTTATGGCCACAAAAATTTGTACCAAGCTAAGTTTTTTTTTTTTCCAATGACCTTGTAAACAGTTTGGATGACTTATAAATATCAAGGTAGAGTCAAGGAAGGTTTCACCAATAGGAATTATTTTCCTCTATTTTTCCTTTCTTGTAGGTCATTTGAGTTTTGGATCCGTCTCATTTTTAAGTGTATATCTTAAAATGAGCCTGAAAAACAGATAAGTGACCCTACCTAACATCCCAAGAAGTTCATGCAAAAGGCTTTTAATAGAAAATCCGTGTCGGTTGCAAATTCATCCCCCTTTCCAAGGATGTCACAGGATTGCATGAAATGACAAAAACATCCTTACTAATATTTAATTTTACCAGAGTGTTATGGGTAAAATTGGTAAAATTGGCCCGACAAATTAACTGGAATAAGATGAAAGCAACACAAGGCTAATGGCATGGATGAGAGATCATTAACGAGCCCCACGACCAATCCAAGTATTAACCATAGGCGTAATTTTGGTCATCTTGCTGACATCACACTGTCTCAACCAAAGGGCAACTAATGAAGTCGACCTCGAAAAATGACAACCAGGGGTCTAGACCTTATAGGACTCTAACTCCCTAATTACCTAATTATACACATTGAAATTGCAATGATGACAATTTTATTATTTACTATCAAAATTTATAGCATAATTAATTGGATAGTTTAAAATATTATTTATCTAAAAACTTAATTATACTTTTTACCTAACCCTATTAGATTTGACTAATATTTATTTGAAAACTTAATTATACTTTTTATACCTAACCCTATTAGATTTGACTACCCATGAGGCATGTGGAGTGTGATTATGTGTGTTAAAAAATAATAATAATAAAAACCTCGCCACATCATGTAAGAATCTCACAGAATCCCTCCCTATCTCTCCACCATAAATATTACAAGGCTGATTACCTGAAGATGGGGTTAGGGCAATTCTATAGATCACACTCTAAGGTATTTTTATTTTTATTTTTTTAATACACATTTTTCATCTGCTTATCACATATCATTTTAGGACACGGGCCCAAAAATGAGTCAATCGAAAGCTCAAGAGACCACGCTATAAGAAATAATGGAGATTGACATCTATATATTGAAACCTTCTCATGGCCCACCATGATATTTATTTTCCATCCAATATGTTTATAATGTTACAGAAACTGGATGAAGGTAAAATACAAATATCATGAGGTTTTTTACGGATCAAACTCTTGGGATTGAAACTAAGGCCCCTCATCCACGGATAGACGACCAAAAAAAGAGATGCATTGCTAAAGGAGTACCAAAGAAATTTGGTTAGTGCTAACCAAAAGAATTGAGCTCCTGACATGAGGAAGGAGGGCAACCATTTGGGAAAGGGGCTGGGAAGGAAGAGGGTAAGTGCATTGAGAAGCAGTAACAGCAGCAGTCCCAAATGTAAGGGAAAGAGTTCCATCAGTCATAATTCCAGTTTCAAAAGCAATGAGTTTCTGGTAGGACTGTATCAAGAAAGGGGAAGCAAGGGACTGTCAGTTAAAGATGAAAGTGGATGCTTAAGTGAGTTGAGTGTTGAACTAACGTCGAGATCCAAAACTTCTATAATCTCAAAAAAATAATAATTAACAGTGGTCATTCAATCACCATTGTTTTTTTCTATAGTATGGTCCACTTGAGCTTTCTGCCTTACTTTTCGACTTGTGCCCTAAATAATCCAGTAAAACACATGGAAGTGGATAAAATACTTGCATCACTGTTGCCCCATAGAGTAGGGTCATCTCCTGGCAATCCACATCCTAAAAAATCAATCTAATCTAATCATCAGGTGGGCCATACCTATCCAAAAACGTTCAAATGTATGTTGTGAGCCAACCGATAATTGGATTAACCTAAAAGGTTTAGGGCCTGTTTGGTCAGCTGTATTAGGTGGATTAAGGTGGATGGAATTGCAAAAGTTACAATAAATGCATATGTAAGGTATTATCCCAAGATTGAGTTTATCCCATGTTTTCTAATACTATGTTCGAAATGTATGCATTAAAAAATAAATCATAGGATTTACTTTCAAATTGCATTTGGATTGAACATAGATGCAACAAAAATCTACTATCTGTGGGATTAGTAATCTCATCTCACACTTTCCAACACAAGGCTCGTTTTCCAAAGCTTATAAAGTTAATTTTAATCCCATCTCACACTCCTTCCAAACATGCCATCCCAAATTTCAAAGTATGAGTAATAAGGCAATCCCATTTAATACAACTTAATACCACTGTCCAAACATGCCCTTAACATTTTCACCCAAGCCTGGCCAAATGAACAGGTTAGATGACATGCAAGCAGCATGGTAAGTGTGTGAGGTGGTGAAATTCCACTAGCGTGAGTGTGTGGGGTGTGTGTGCGTGTGTTAAAAAAAAAAAAACGCAGCATGGTAAGCGCTACATCCACAGCTAGTAACCAGATAAGGGTAAAATCGTAAATATATCAAATATAATCATGCTGACGACTGTGTGAGGGAATATTCTACGATTCTGTAAAGAGAGGTATCTATCTGTAATAATCCAAACTAGAGGGGATTGTTTTACAGTTTTCAGTAACCATGAAGGACGTATTTATAAGTATATTTTTTCGTTTGATTTTTGGGGTATTTTGACTTTTCTCTTTCACGCGCAGCAGCGGAAAGATAACAGGAGCCAAAAGGAGACCGATTGAAAGACAGCGACTAAAAAGAAAAACGAACAAACAAAATAATAAGAAAAACAGCTGCCAGGGCTTTTTTCTTTATTTCTAGTTGTTTTTCCAAACGGCAGCGGACTGTTTCCACACTCGTTTTCTAAGTTCTCCATATTTACACTTTTGCCACTCTCCCTATAAATCAAACCCCATCTTTTTTCGTGTTCTCTCATTTTGGAAATTCTCAACGTATCTTCGAATTAGGGTTTTGATCGGACTCCTGAGGTTTTCTCTTCTCCGACGTCTAGCTATGGTAATTTCTGCTACTATTTTCTGCTCTGGCTTTCTCTTTTGAGGTGAAATGCGATTCCGGAGATGTTCTTTTCAGGATTTTGTTATTCTTGGAGTAGAAAATATTTGGTTTCTGTATGGAATTCTTCTATTTTCTGCTAATTTTGCATTTTGATATCGAGAAAACGTTATTCCCTAAGGAAATTTGAATTCTGAGGTGTTATTATTATTATTATTATTATTTTGATGCATTTGGATGTAGTATTGAACTGAATTACGATATTTTGATCGGTGAGGATGACGATCCGAATAGCAAACCCTCGACATGAACTTGAGGTCTACTTCCTGTAGATATAGAGAGAGGAGGTCCCGTTCACATGCAACCAGCTGGACAGCTGCGTTATAGTCCAACTTGATCATAATTTCCAATGAGTCATGTTTGTATGGCATTCAACCGTGTGGAAGGTTTGCCATGTCATGAAGATTGCCAAGCACAAAAACCAGGACAATCACTTGTCAGGTGGGCCACACGTGTACTTTGAATCAGATCAATGGCTGTCCATGGTTTTCTACAGCGTGACCCACTTGATGAGTGGATTGGATTGAATTTTGCAACGGGCGTTCTTCATTGTAGTCCAACCTTTTGGACAAGCTGGACATTGTACATTCTTGATACACTGTAACCCATGTGGTAGTTGGATCATAACTTATCATCCAACTAATTACTCGTAAGACCTGCTAATACACATGCGCGCATGCCCATATGTATTCCAGTATTTGGAGCTTTTAGAGTTCTTCAGTGTTGAGTAAAAGGCTATTACTAAGGAGTTTGGAAGGTGCTTTTCTTTTTAAGAAATCATTTGATGAATCAAATTCTTCACATGCAGAGGACACTTTATACGTATCAATTTAGTTTGATTTTTGAGCTCTGCTTAGCCCATGTGCACCTTTACCATTAGTGACACATGCCAGCCTGGTATTTCTAGGTCACATTTTATCCGTGCATCAGGTGGGAAGCCCTGTGTTGGTGACCCGGCTGAAAAATAAGGCCAGGCAAATCATCAGCTGTGTTCCACATGATGGTTTAAAAAAAGAGGATGGTTATAAAACTCAAGCAGCATATGCCGGATTAGGGACCTGAGAGATCACAGACTCGCCATCATCTGAGACAACTTGCTCCTTAAAATAAGGAGGAGGAGCTGGGAGAGATCCATCAAAACCCGTTTTGCCCAGTGGTTCATATTCTATGTATATGTGCCACACCTCTGATGAGTTCAGTGACCTGATGTTAATTCATGGTTTGGATGCCTATGTATCAAGTCGGCATGTGTAGCCATGTGTGGAGGTGCATGGGGACGCAATGGAACTCTTGATATTCAAGTAGTGAATTGCTGCTATCTTTTGGCAGATTGGATGTTGAAGGTTCAGTCAAAAGGAAACAATTGCTAGGGTCTGAGTAGGTGACGAACAGATACAGGTAGCAATGAGCTTTTGCTGTATTGGGAAAAGGAGGAATGCCAATGCTCGGGACCGATCGGAAGGTAGTGGCTCCTTCTCATCAGCCATGCATCTTTTCATGTTCTGGTTCTTTATCTTTTATCTTTTATCTTTTTAATTGATGATGGAAAATGTTAATTGATGAAAAAAGAGATGTGATCCCATTAAAAAAGAGGATGTGATGTCAAGTCTCCATTCGTCATAGAGACCATGAATGGCTAAACTTTTGGCAAGTGTATCCATAGCCTTTGGAAGACTATGGGAGCCTAAAAAGGGCTATGCCATGTCCAAAGTGTCATCTGCAAGCAGGCATGTGCCTTTTCATTTTTTTTTAGTAACAATATAAATTATGAAAAATCATCACCTTCTTTCCAGTATAAAGTCCATCTGGTAAAAGTTGGTTGCATTTTCCTCATGCCTCTATGGAAAGTTCATTACACCAACTACTTTAACAGCCTGGACTTCACTTCTTTAGCATATTTAAAATCTGCCAGCCGTGAGAATGCATTCATTCTCCCATCAATCTTCTCTAAGAGCACCTTCTATCCTAGAGGGGACTGGAGTAAGGCAGACCACCATCAAATTTAAAATTCCAACATTCAGTTGGTGGTTTCATCCACGTTGTCACCATCTTCTCCTTACTGCCACTGTCAACAACCACATTCACATTTCTCATCAAGTAAGATCTCAAACCATCTAAATTTCTTTCTTGATTAAGGCCCATTTAGTAAAAGAAGTTATGTGATTTATATTATATTCTCATTTGATGCTACCTCTTCTTTGAAATTCCCCTTAATTTTACTTTCTGTAATCCCCACATGCTTGCATACAGAGGCATTTCCAACATTATTTGACCCATAACTCCATTGGGACCTGCCTTCCAATTTCCTTCCCATCCTGGCACTTCTTTCGGCGAACCCAAAGTTCTGAACAATTTGGGAGAGAGAGAGCCGGGGGGAGGGAGGGAGACATTGCCACCTTACATAGAACTAACTCAATAATCCCCACATTATTGCATGAGGCATCTACTGCATCAGTGACCCTTAAAAGGGACCTGCCCTCCAACTTGCTACCAGTCCTGACTTGGAGAACCAACAAAATTTTGGGGAGATTTTAGGGGAGAAGAGGAGAAGGAATTCCATTTTTCACCAACTTACAGCAAACTACTCCATAATTCCCTCATTGTCATATACAAGGGCACCCACAACATTTTCCGACCCCCTAACTACGTAGGGATATGCACTCCAACTTCCTACTGTACCTGCCAATATCTTTTAGAGAACCAGCAAAATTCTGAAAATATTTTAAAATATATTTCCATGCATCTCACCTTGTATTTAACTAATTGATGATCCACTGCTTACCTGCTGCATGGAGCAAGTATTTACAAACCTTTGTTTCATATATTGAAGATGATCAAGTATTCGTATATTGTTAACTTTGAAGTCAAACTAAAGCTTCACCCCTATGTGGTATCGATATGCTTCAACGATAACAAGTCTGCTGATGCCTTTAGAAATTTGAAAATTCTCCACTATCCCATGGGTGTGATATGCATATATTTTAGGAGGACTCTTACAGTCAACATGTAGTACCAAACGAAGGGATGAAACCCATGTCAAGATGTTTAGGTAACATAGGTTCTTTCAAAATTCATAACAGAAAGGATTGATAGCATCACTAAACCACGTGGCATATGGAAGCAAACTTTATAGATTCATATGGAGAGTGTTGTTCAGGCATAATGGTTTATCTTGGTTTCTTCTTTTTTGTCCTCTTTTTTGGAACTTGCACTTTTTAGCACTGACATGCTTACCTGTTGTTCCATCTACCTGTGGGTGGTTAGATATCTCCGCTGCCAACAATGTGAGGCTTTTTTCCTACAATGAGTTAAGATCTGCAACAAGAAACTTCGGTGCAGTGAACAAAGTAGGCGGCGGCGGCTTTGGAGTAGTCTATAAAGTAAGATTTGTAGGCTTATGTTTTACAATCTCGTATTATCTTACTCACCTATGCTACCACATTCACCCTTCAGAAAATTGGGCATCACTTGCACATATGCCATTTCACTTACATATATGCCTTAGTTTGATGGATCTCAGTCTACATAGAAAAGCCTAGGATGAAAATGCATCACTTCAACATGTTTGATTTGGAGGTCTGGCCGCATTTGTTTCTAAAGTCCATTGTTGCTCTTGGCTGCAGGGGATCTTAAGGGATGAAACACAAGTTGCTGTTAAATCACTTTCTGCTGAATCTAGTCAAGGAGTGCGTGAGTTTTTGACTGAGCTTGATATGATATCAAATATTAGACATCCAAACCTTGTTCAACTGCTTGGCTGCTGTATCGAGGGCAGCAGTCGGATGTTAGTCTATGAATATCTGGAAAACAACAGTCTTGCAAATGCATTACTTGGTAATGATTTTGAATATTGGTGGCTTCATTTGAATATCATTGTTTTGGCACTTCTATGTCAATTAGGTTGAATTATTGTGAAATGCATGTTAATGAGAGGAGCAGTATATTCTGTCTGCTCAGCAGTGGTGTTTTGTGGAGCTTGGTTATTGAGCTTTGGGGTCTGGTCTTTTTTACACCTGTCTGGTTATTTTGACTGGGTTGTGTTGGTTTGCAATCTAATATAATACATTCTGATGAGAGTGTTGCACGGGACCCGACCATGTTTCTTTGTCATTTCAGGTCCAAAGAGTAGACGAATTGCTCTTGATTGGCCTAGAAGAGCAGGGATCTGCATGGGTACAGCTCGTGGTCTGGAATTTCTTCACGAGGAAGCTGTGCCACATATTGTACATCGAGACATCAAGGCTAGCAACGTTCTTCTCGACAAAGACCTTGTCCCTAAAATTGGGGATTTTGGGCTAGCAAAACTTTTTCCAGATAATGTCACTCACATAAGTACAAGAGTGGCGGGAACAATGTAAGCATACCTATTTGACCTTCTCATATTCTGGCCCATACAAGTAATTTCACTGGTTAATGAAAACTTGAATCAGCCATGAGATATTACGTATTTTGTTGCATTTCATATGAAGGTCATGTTAAGTAGGACATCTGTAAAATTGAAACTACAGCTAAACCTTTATTAGCTAAAACTATTGGGGCCGTCGGACCCATGTAATGATGAAGCTTCTTCTCAAGAGACACTAGTGTGTAGCATGTGCTGATTCAGATATTAGGAAAATAAAACATTGTCTTTATTCATGTTTTTTGGTATTATTTATACAATATTTGTAAACTACAACTTCAATGTTCACAGTGGCCGCTGAGAATTGTGCACTCAGCATTAAAAGATGGGAGGGAATTATACAATGCTCAGGCTAAATATTCGTGCAGTAAATTACCATTTCAGCCTTAAATTTGTACATCTGGGGCCCATTGTTTAGCCATCCAAATCATTGACATGATGGGATCCTCTGTGAATCCCAGATGGAAAAATCCTTGAGATGCCTGACAAATAGATGGTTAAGAAATAACATACAGCAACAGTTCACAATCAGCTGAAAATGGAAAACATTCTATAGCTAGGATATTTCAATCTTGGACATTTTTGGTGCATACGACAGCCAGAGTGAGGCTCATCACATCAATGCTTTAGATTGTTGAACCATGGGCCCCCTTGTGCAAACAGAAAACCTGACTGGACTTTATAAACTCTTAGCACGAGCATTGTAAAATACCTCAAAAGATGGTTACTGGGAATCTAGCAGACATTTCAAGGTGCTCATTTTCAAATGACGCCCATCATTATTGGGTGGTGGGAGATATGTGCACGCCCACTCTCGTTGCTCACTGTGTGCACACAATCTTTTCCCTTGCAAAGTTCTAGAGTATTGTTCTAAATAAATTATAAGCATTTTTCTGTGTTTTATACTGGCATGATCTAACACAGCTAATAATATCTATAGATATTAATTGTGATGACATGTCAGTGTGTTCTGTTTCCCATTGTCATTTCTAACACAATCTCGTCTACATGTCTATGCTACATCATTCTTTAAGATGTTATCTATTAGAGTTTTTTTCTTTTTTTTTTTTTTTTTTAAATTTTATTTTATTATATATATATATATATATATATATATATATATATATATATATATATATATATATATATATATTTGTCATGTAGGAGGTCACTAATCAATGTATAAATATACTGTTTAAGAGGCCTACTGCATTGATGAGTTATTTTGAAAGGTTTAGGCTATAGGTTGGTTTGCTTGCTAACAATGCATAACTATTTAGTGGAAAACTGCATGTTGTGTGAGCTTAAAGCATTGAATGCTTTTCTTACATTTCAATCCTTGGTAGTCCATTTTATAAAGCTTGGACCTATGCAATTGCTAGCAAAATAACCAGAACCTACTGAAGTATTGTTGTCTGCTAATCTCGTGATTGCATCACCAGATTGGCCTCGATCCATTTAGCTAATGAATGTTTTACCATATGAGTTTCCTGGGGCATGATTTTTAATCCCTGAAAGAGGACACTTGTATGCTGATACCACATGATGAGGCGTTTGAAGAACTTATGAAATGCTTTAGAATGTGATGTGCCAATCCTCCTGATTTCTAGTTTGTCTTAATTGCATATGCAGGGGATATTTGGCACCAGAGTATGCCCAGTTTGGACAGTTAACAAAAAAGGCTGATATTTATAGTTTTGGGGTGCTCGTACTTGAAATAGTCAGTGGCAGAAGTAGCACTAAGGCAGCATGGGGAGAGGATCTGATGGTTCTTCTGGAATGGGTAATTGTTTGCTTTAGCTAGCATAGTTCTCTTTTTCTTTTGAAAATGACCCAAAAACTTCGCAATAATCTCTATCTTGATGTGTTCCACCACAATTCATCCTTGATAGGAGTAAACCAGTGCTTACTCTGATCCGTACACCTCCATGAAGTGCCAATCAAATCCTCGCACTATAACATGCATGGAACAGGTCTATTGTAGTCAAGTCAATTGATCTTGTATGCCATCATGTTGATTGGTCATAGCCCCAAAATCAAGATGGTCAGACTGTGTGGTTTAATGCAAAATTGAGCAAACCTGACCAATGCTCAAATTTTAACAGGAAACTTCACAATGATTGGGTGTTTTATCTCATCCAGTTACCACGGTTACTCGATGATGGCCGATCCACACAACAGCTCACAGACCAACAGTTTTGAATGCTACACACATTTGACATGTGTCTGTGGGGGCCCGAACTCGTGGAACTTGCCCAAAGTCCACAGTACAAATGCATTCTCAATCCAATAATCATCAGTGTTTCTCCTCTTGGTTTTAACCATACACTCTAACCATGATCAAAATCAAGCCCTCATGGTTCACAAAAATGCACTAGAGGA
The DNA here is from genome assembly GCA_021015155.1 of Magnolia officinalis. Taxonomy (NCBI): domain Eukaryota; kingdom Viridiplantae; phylum Streptophyta; class Magnoliopsida; order Magnoliales; family Magnoliaceae; genus Magnolia; species Magnolia officinalis. The sequence goes on from JAJHSJ010000008.1 coordinate 1,373,595, forward strand.
TGAACTCATTTTGTTTGTGCTGATTGATTTTCTTTACAATGTATGCAGACATGGAAAATGCGAGAAGAAGAAAGACTGTTAGATATTTTGGATCCGGAACTAGAGGAGTACCCAGAGGAGGAAGTATTGCGCTTTATCAAGGTGGCCCTCTTTTGTACCCAAGCAGCGGCGCAACAAAGACCATCGATGAAGCAGGTAGTGGAAATGCTCTCAAATAAGATTACCCTCAACGAGAAAATGCTAACCAAGCCAGGCATCCTCAGGAACCCGGACCACTCTTCCAAAGATACAGGTAGTAGTTCGCATAGCTCACAGGGACACAAAGGCAAAAGATCGACGACAAACACATACCCAAACATTACTTCAAGCAATATAAGCAGCTCCCCTCTAAGCATGACAGATGTGGAGCCCAGGTGAGACGCTGGGATATTCACAGTAGCCCTTGTTATATTTTTTCAATAGAGATATAGTTAAGGCCTGCCGATGTTTTCTCTGGTGGGGCATGAACATGCACCATGGCTGCTTTTCATGTAACAGTGTTTTTCAATTGTTTGTAGTTGGATTTTTGTTAGGGAATGAAAAGGAAAGAAATAAAGAATCTGTATACACTGATTGTATTTATTAGTTACATATTCTTTTAGAAGAGTGGAAGGGCGGTTCTGTTCATCTCTGTGTCAGGTTCATGTTGTAGGAAGCAAGCATGCTGATATGTTGGCAATTTTTTGTGTTACTTGCAACAGCTTCATGACATGGAACATGTCTGTATTTCTTTTCTAATTTTTTTTTAATGATATGTGCATTAAAACAGGAAGGAGCACATCACTGATTCTGTTGCAAAAGAACCAATTCACCGAGTAGCAAGATAGCATTGAGGTTTTGCTAGAATACATTCCAACATATTGGCATCAGACAGTTTGGGACTTTGGCCTTTGGATCGGGTGTTATCTTTCAATGATATAAACCGTTTACATGATGGGACTCACATTGGATGGGGAATGGCAAAATAAAATAAAATAATAAAATAATAAATTAAAAGAAACTCTCCTATTGGAATTATTTCAATAGTTGATCATCTGACTCTTTTACTTGGGAATGTATGGTCGTCTCAACCTTTGAATGATCAATCAGTTGAATGTTTTGATAATAGATTTCTTTTAATGCATGGTGAGGTCCACCGTATAAACTGTTTGTGTCACTGAAAAGGCCGGCGACTCTGAGACTCATCTGTGGATTTACTTCCACCTTTTTCAGCATGACCCTAGTGTTTGCGAGTAGCTTGGGCAGGCGCATAAATGACAATGTTGTTATAGAGCATGTTTTCCATATGAAGTGGGCCAAAGAATGCCTGAGAGCAGTGTTCGAAGTATCGGTATCGCTCCAAGTTTTGTTGGCCAGGGATACAGAAACAATATCAATATCGCCGATAATATCGCTGATAACCGGAAATACGGGAAAACATGGGAAAAACGTCTCAACGAAACTTCAGGAGATGTTAAAATGTACATTTTTACATATTTAGAAAAAAATTTTGCAAAAAGAATGCATATATAATAAGTTTCAATTTAATGGGGCCTAGTTAACCATTCAACATTTTATCCAAACATCCATTGATATTGCAAAATATTAACAATACATGATATTTTACCAAGAAATCATCAGGAACTATCATCAAGAATTGGAAAGGAAATGAAAGATCGTGGTTGTGTGTGTTGCGATATCGATAATATCGACATATTATTAATATAATGATAAATTGAACACTACATACAACCATGTGCCCATGAAAAAAATTTGAAATAATTTTTTTTCTAATAAACAAAATTTTGATAATATCAATACGTTGGTGATATTATTGAAATATCGTCGATACACTTATGATACAAGCATTATCTAAAATTTACATAGTTAAAAATATTGGCTATACATTTATGATATTGATACACTGGCAATACAAGCGACACCTAGAATTTACATAGTTGAAAATATTGGCTATTCGTTGATGATATTGATGCACTGGCAATATAAGCGACACGTAGAATTTACGTAGTTGAAAATATTGGCAATTACATTAGTGATATTGATATGTTGTCGATACCTGGTGATACATTGCTAATACCGGAAATTTCTAATACCACCAGCGTTATCGGTATCACTACCAGTGTTATCGGTATCCTGAGAGTGAGGAGGCAACAAACCTCGGCAATTGAGGCCTTCGACAGTGGGAGCCTTGCGTTGGAAGATGTTATGACAAACTGACAAGTTGGGCTGAGGTAGGATTAGCAATGTTTTGCATCTGTTCCAAGGCTCTGAAAGAGCAATACCATTGTTGCAGTGGAAGCGGAGCGGCTCATGAAAGATGAGGACGGAGCTCACCAGACCTATTCTTCCTTCTTGCCACTGGTGGAAGTGGTTGGTTCTCCTTGGTGATAGGTGACGATTAGGCCATTCTTCTCTCCAAACAGCAGCTCATGAGCTCTGCATTTTCAAAATGCCTTAACTACCTGATACTATATCCAGCTGTCGTCGCTTGGCTGTGAGGTTCACACGAGAAGAACTTCGATACTCTGGCGGAGTGTGATGGGCTGATACGCAGCAGACACTTGAGAATAAGAAGTGAGGAATGCTCCAGTGTTTTCAGAGCACTATGAGTTATAGTTCTCCTAGTTGAAATTGGTCAATTAATTCAATCCATTGATCTTGAATGTTCTTTCGGACCAAATCACATTACATGCCTGCCATGCAAACATCAAACCAACCTGGCAAACATGGACGGTCAAGATTGTTTATACAAAATAGGCACTACCAACAATGTGGCAATTGTAGCCATCAAGCAAACTCAAAGCCAAGTGGGCCATGCAAGAAGCAACAATGGAGATGGCACTCACTACTTAAACTTTTTCGGAGCCAGCCAATTTTTATATCAGACCATGGTTGTGTTTTCCCTTCAGCACACGTTTTGGATGGGTTAGATGGCATGTAAAGATCAAGATCAGGCCCACAAAGGTTTCAATGGTGGGTTTATCATGATGTATATATCCACACGGTTCATTTGTTTTTTACAAATCATTTTCAGGTATGGACCAAAAAATGAAACATAACCAAGTTTCAGGTGGAACACATTACAAAAAAACAGTGCTGATTGACCATTAAAAACTTCCTTGTAAGCCACAAAAGTTTTGGGCTTCGACACTTACATAGCAAATAAATAATGCTTTTTTTTTAATGGTGGACGTTCAATCACCAATGTTTCTGTGTGGTGTAATCCGCATTAGATTTGAATCTACTTTATTTTTGGCCCTAAAATGATATGGGAAAAAAGGATGGATGGCGGGGATATACAACACATGCATCAAAGTGGGCCCACGGTGACCGAACACCTGACGAAATTCGCGCTCAAAGACACGTCGTGGCGATGCAGAGGAGAGCGGATCAGGTGTTACCCGCGTAACACCAGAATGGTTATTTCCCTGACCATGGGGCCCACCTTGATGCAGTTTTTATATATCCATGTCGTCCATCAGTTTTTCCAGTTTATTTTAGGGTATTATACCACAGATTAAGAAGATAAAAATCTCATGGACCACATCAAAGGAAATAGTTGTGATTAACATTTGTGTTTTCCCTTCATCTATGTCTGTATGACTTTATAAATAGGTTGGATTTATAAATAAATATTTCACTCGACCCAATGAAGTTTTTTATGGTGGACATTCATTAACATTTTGTTTCCTGTAGTGTGGTCCACCTGAGATTTAAATATAGTTAAGTTTTTTCTTAATGTCATATAATGATATTTAAAAACTGATGAACGGTGTGGATATTCATAAAATACATCAATGTAAGTCCCACGTTCAGTGAAACATCCATTACAGTGTTAGCCGGGTAACACCTGACGCGGTGAATAGGACGGAAACGGATTGGCTACTCCCCCTGCCACCAGCCATTGGCTGATGGTCGGTGCTCTGTGAGCCCTACCATGACGTATGTGTTTCATCCATGTAGTCCATATATTTTTATAGATCATTTTCTTATATGAAATTAAAAATGAGGTATATCCCAATCTCAAGTGTACCACATTACAGGAAACAGTGTTGAATGAGCTTTGACCATTAAAAAACTTTTGGGGGCCATAAAAGTTTTGGATCAAGATGATCTTTGTTTTTTTTCCCTTCATCTGGGCCTGTATGACCTAATCAACAGATTGGATTTCAAATAAACAGTACAGTGGGCCTTAGGAGGATTTTAATGGTGGATATCCAATCGCTATCGTTTTCCTGTGGTGTGATCCACCTGAGATTTATATCCCTATAATATTTGATATAAATCCATAAAATGATATTTAAAAATGGATGAACAGAATGGATGAAACAAATACATCATGGTGGGTCCCACAGAGCACCGACCATCAGCCACGGGGCTGGTGTCAGGGGGAGTAGCCAATCCGTATCCGACGCTCGGTAGGTGCTTTTACACAGTATACTTGGGTTCTCAGTTTTTGTCAATAGGATAAGTGGATCAGTAATCAAGACCGTTAGTATATTACTTTCCACCTTGATGGACCATATATAAAAAAATATCACAAATTGAACAATTATAACCATCAATCGTGGCCCTTAACTCAGTTGAATGTGGACCGTTGATAAATTTCTCTTCTTAACGAGCTAGGCCATAGATCGATCGGCTAAGATTCATCTACAAGATTTTTTTTTTTTTTTGGGTCCAGGTAGAGGCGACAAATCAATGGCGTTTAGCATCGAACACTGAACAAACGCAGGGCAGAGATAGGGCCCACGTGTCCAAACAGAAAACCCGAGTAGACGGTGGAAATCCTCGGGTCGAGGACATACGAAGCGGCATCTTCAAGTCTATAAAAAGGCCTTCTCCTCATTTGAAACTGCTTGATACAGGGAGGGAGAGGGGGGGAGAGAGAGAGAGAGGGGAGGAGGAGAAGAGAAGAGAGAGGCCCTACTTTTTCGAATCTGGAATCATTAAATGACTCGACTAGGGTTTAAATCGACTGTCTTCCATGGCGATTCGTGCCTGGGCGAAGCAGAGATTTTCCCCACTGAGAAAAACCCTAGTTTCCAATTCCCAAACAACGAAATTCGCATCAATCATTTCTCTCCGCCAAGTGATCGCTGCCCACCGCTCTCGATTCTCCAGACAATCTCCCCTTTTGCCGTCCGATGCAAGCTCGAATCAAAATCACCGCCATTGAATTGCCTACATACGTCATGCTTCCAAGAACTCAAGGTTTTAGTGATTGACTGTTAAAATTCTTTCTTTCTTTTTTCCCAAATTTCTGTACTTATTCAGTTTCTGTTCAGGGTTTTCACATTTTTACTGATTGGACACAAGAATGCTGCTCATTTTGACCCAATTCTTTGGGATTTCTATTTATAATTTCACAGACAGCAGTCGTTGTGCTTGGAGATGAAGAAGTGCATTTGGTAGCAATGCAGAGTAGGCAGGACAAGATTCCTGGCTTCTTCTGGTGCTGCGCGGTTCCGCTCGGTCTCTATGGTTCTTGCAAGGGGATGCTGAATCCCCGGTGCCTCGCAATCGTGTTCGATCTCGACGAGACACTCATAGTTGCGAACACGATGAAATCATTCGAGGATAGGATTGAGTTCCTCCAACGCAGGATTGCCTGCGAAACTGATGGCCTTCGAGCTTCGGGCATGAAGGCAGAGCTCAAGCGATACTTGGATGATAAAGCTCTCTTGAAGCAGTACTCAGAGAACGACCATGTCAATGATAATGGGAAACTGATCAAGATTCAGCTTGAGGAGGTTCCTCCGATCGCTGGTAGCCCAGAACCAGTCATTCGGCCGATTATAAGGTTGCAAGACAGGAATATCGTCTTAACTCGCATTAATCCAGAGGTGGTAGACTTTTCTCCTTATTTCTTATTGCCTTTATAGGGCTTATATTTTCTTGCTGTCACCTTCATCAGTCCTGTTTTGACATAGATAAATGCTGCATGAATTGGGATAATGTATTTTATTTTTAGATGTCCAAATAGAAAAGCATATAATTGCCAACCCCGAAAGGGAAAGCAAATAGATCAAAGAAAAGAAGAAAGAGGCAAACCCCGAAAGGGAAAGCAAATAGATCAAAGAAAAGAAGAAAAGAGGCAAACCCCGAAAGGGAAATCAAATAGATCAAAGAAAAGAAGAAAGAGGCAAACCCCAAAAGGGAAAGCAAATAGATCAAAGAAAAGAAGAAAGAGGCAAACCCCGAAAGGGAAAGCAAATATATCAAAGAAAAGAAGAGAGAAATGGTGTAAAAGGACCCAACAATCCTCTAGCTGAATGCTAGAGAATGCCAATGCAAGATTGTGAACAAGCTCAACAGTCCTCTAGTCTTAAACTAGATATCACTTCCCCCCTTTAGCAACTACCGTAGAGAAATAAGGGAATTTACTTGTAAGAAATATCATTCAACTTGTCTTATTCCATAGGCCATATGCCTTATTTATAATCAATCCTTACAATCTTGCGATAAAAGCTATAGAATCTAAAAATAGAATTAGTAGCTAGCAAAGATCTGAAAAGTAGGAAACTACTTAAATAAGAAATAACTTAAATAAGAGTGTACTTAACTAAGAAGAATCTAAGATTACTTCTAGCCTAATATAAAGATATCAAAGTAAATTACCTAATGTAGAGATTTAAAAGAAATGGAAAGTAAGGATATTTTCTAATGTAGAAATTTGCTTAAAAATAGAAAGTAGGAATGGCCTAAAAAGGGAAAGTGGGCATTTTTTGTGTGCACAAATGCGGAACGTGCATGCATGAGATGTGGGTCTTTTCTTCAAATCTTGATCAATTAGTCTGAAGTCCCAAAATGACCACTTTTAATACCTTGGGTCAATAATTCATGGGAGTGGAAAGATTGAAAAGGATGTTTCCCATAGAATTCAAGCTAGGGGGAAGAAATGGAGAAGTGCCTCTGGAGCTTTCAAACTGAAAGGGAAATTTTATAGGATAGCTATAAGACCAACCATGCTTTATGGGACAAAATGTTGGGTAGTTAAAGAACAACATGTTCACATGGTGATTGTAGCTGAAATGAAGATGTTAAGATGGACGAGGAAGTGAATGCATTCGAGGGAACTTAGGAGTTGTACCAATATGTAATAAGATGAGGGAAAGTAGACTTAGATGGTGTGATCGTTTGCAACAGATAGATCAAGAACCGTGCCCGTTAGAAGGATTGAGTTGGTACAAGTTGAATGCTCTAAAAGGGCAGGGGGAAGGCCCAAAAGGATGTGGATGGAGGACGTAAGAAAAGACGTGATGACCTATGGTCTAATTGAAGGTTTGGCCTTGGATATAGTGGGATGGTGGAATAGGATTCATGTAGCCAACCCCAATTAATTGGGATAAGGCTTAGATGATGATAATGTTGACAACATTAATATGAGGGAAAAAAGGGATAAATACTAGCAATGGTGGGGACTCTAGTATTAGAACAGATTTTGGCATTTCTTAAGTAGGAAGCACCTTAGGCTTGTTTCAAGTAAGCAAATCTAAGTCAGTCTCAGCTACATTTTCACATAGAATCAAGTTCCAGAAACAAGCTCCTTGGTTTGTTGGGTAATGATCGAGATTGCAACTTAATCTCTAATTTTTCAGCTTCATCAAGTCCTAGTTTCATTAGATGGAGGTCCTCATGCATCTCTCTTGCACTTAATAGATGTTTTCCTTTTCCTGTAGGTTCGTGATACAAGTGTCCTTGTGAGGCTTCGGCCTGCTTGGGAAGATTTGAGGAGTTATTTAACTGCCAAAGGGCGCAAACGCTTTGAGGTTTATGTTTGCACGATGGCTGAAAGAGATTATGCTTTGGAGATGTGGAGGCTTCTTGACCCAGAAGCAAACCTAATAAGCACAAAGCAACTTCTGGATCGCGTCGTATGTGTCAAATCAGGTAAGTGTTGCTTCATGAGAAATTTCATGCTCAATGCAGATTATGATGATTCATGTTACTGTTTTACTGCTGAATTTATAAAAGAAAACAGAAGCTTGCTGCTTATGTTTTATCCAAGGTATTTTGCAGGATTAAGTACTTCGTAGTTATTAGCCTTAGGTGCTCTTTAAACGTCTCACATTGCCAGATTTTAATGTCGGTCCTTTATTCATCTTTTTTTATTTTTAACTCTGAATCCCCTTGTGGCCTCTTTTAAACTTTGTAGACTCCAGGAAGTCATTGTTGAATGTTTTTCAAGATGGTATCTGCCATCCAAAGATGGCGATGGTGATCGATGACCGCCTGAAGGTTTGGGATGACAAGGATCAACCTCGAGTACATGTTGTTCCTCCCTTCACTCCATATTATGCACCTCAGGCTGAGGTATTAATTTTCACTTCTTTTGAGAGCTCTAATTTATCCATAAAAAAAGAGAACTGACATTTTCCCTTGCTTTTATAGACGGCGAATGCTGTTCCAGTGTTGTGTGTTGCAAGAAACGTTGCATGCAATGTCAGAGGTGGATTTTTCAAGTAAGTGATCTGTATAGTTTACTTTGCATGCTTGTAACAAGATTTATGCGGGAATATCCAGACTAATGCAGCTCTGTTTTTATTTGGGTGTTGTTCATAACTGGTTTATCGTGTTTGAACCATGTCATTCTTTGCAGAGAATTCGATGAAAAACTGCTGCGAAGAATATCTGAATTTTGTTATGAAGATGAAGTACTAGATTTACCTCCCGCACCTGATGTGAGCAATTACTTAATGACAGAGGTAATCAAGCATATTTTACTTTTGATCTTTATAGGAATAGTTGGTTTTTGCATATTTCCCTATTAGTTGGTTGATGAATTTTTAGGATACTGGTGTCATGCCAAATGGAAATAGAGACATTCCTGTACCCGAAGGCATGAGTGGTGCTGAAGCTGAACGAAGAATGAATCGACTGGTGGGTTTTATTACCTTGGTATATAATTGCTGACACATTACTTTCTGTACTGGTATGGAAGAAATTTTAGATCGAGACAAATCCTGATTGGAAATAGGTCAACTTTTTAGCAACTTGCTATATTTCTTTCTATAGACGTTTTCTTGTTATCAAATGCATTGTTCATCATATTCTCCTTCATCATTAGGATCAGAAGCTTGGTGTGGAAGCCAGCTTACCTTTCGTCATGAACAGTCCTGATTCGAGGTCTGAACTCTCTCAACAACCTTTGGCCATCACATCTAATTTTATAACCCCATCAGTGTCTAGAACGACTATACCTTCACAGAGTACGAACTCATCTCATTTCACTGGTATACACAGCTGTTGATGAGTATCCTCTTCTCATTATCTTATAATCACTTTTTTTTTTCATCAGGACCTGGTTTGTTGGGAGCTTCTCCAAAAGAGGCAGAGGCCTCCCAGTCGGAATTAGATCCTATCATGAGGAGAAGACTCCTCGCTCTGCAGCATGGCCCAGATATGCCGGGAAGTAGCTCAGTTGATCCTTCGTTTAGGTCAAGACCACCTGCAAGGATGTCAGCATCGCCCATACAACTAAATGGAGGCTGGTTTGTTGCCGATGAAGACGTCAATGCTGGGCAACTTATTAAGCGATCTTCAGGGACGACTCAAGAATCTGATGCATTACAACCTGATAAGCATCGAACTATTTCTAATCCTCCTAATCATAGTGCAGAAACTTCCATTCCCTTCGACAAATCCCATCCTGTGTCTGGAGTGAAAGCTGAAGAGGTTCGTGCGGCATCCTTCAGGATTCACTTGCTAGTTTTGACATTTTATGCACAGGTTATCATATGAGCCTTAAAGAAAAAAAGTCCAGCCAGTTAAATCTTTGTTATCTGCAGGCATGTCTTGTAGATGAACGGCAAAGGCAAAATCAAGTACACCCAAGTAATTCTTCCATTTCAGGTATATTTAACCGGGACATATTTCATTCGTTGACTGAGTTGATTGTGCTTGTTTTGGTTGCACGCATGTCTCTTATGCTTTCTTTTAGTAGCTTGCTGCATGCGGGTCATTGGTTTTCGCCTATATGTTATTTCTTATATGAAGTTTTTCTCAGAAGATGACGAGGTATCCTTGAATCGGCCATCCGTTAACAATGGGGAGCTTCATATTGAAGTTGGAGTGACTCCACAACCTTCTGTGTATATAGGAGTACTGCAAGAAATTGGACGGAGGTGTGCCTCAAAGGTATTGCTAATGACCTCTGAGGTTGCAAGTTTATCATCTATTGTATCTCTTATTAACAATGACATTTCCTGTTGTGTAGGTTGAGTTCAAATCTGTTATCAGCACCAGCAAGGATCTGCAGTTCTCTTTTGAGGTTAGCAGTAATACGAGATGTCTTGGATTCTAGTATCAGCATTGCAGTATATCTTTTGTATGGTCAAAGAAAAATGTTTTCTAGGCATCTCTCTCTCTCTCTCTCTCTAACACACCCAACCACACCACACACTCACACACCCAGCCACACCACATGGGCACTCAATCCTATGATCTGAGTGTTGAAACGGAGTATGTATACCGCTGAGCTGTGGAGCTGGACCTATTTTCTAGGCATCTCATGACCTCAAAAACTACTTGAGAAGAAACTGAAAATGGAAACAAGTTTCACTTTTGTTGTCCACCTTGGCTTGGCCTTTTAATTGTATCCCTTGAAGGCAACAAAATGCTCTTCTTTTTTCCTAAAATTTAGCTCTAGTTTATCTTTGCTATAAAATAAGCAGGTGATCTTCCCCACTTTCTCTGTGTTGTGCCTATTAAAGGGGCTACCTTAGGTTCAGTAAGCTCACTCAGTTAACTCCCTGTTTAGGTACTCTTCAGTGGGGAAAAGATAGGGGTTGGGATCGGTAGAACACGGAAGGAAGCTCAATTCCAAGCTGCTAAAAATGCTCTTCGGAACTTGGCCAGTAAGACCTCTATCATTTATTTCATCCCTAAAGCTTAGCTTAGCTTGTGTTGGAAGATTTATTTTATTCCAAATTTTGTTTGTATCACTTGAGTAAATTTTATAAATTTTTTTTTTTTTTGAAAGATTTTATTGAAAAAGCAAACAACACAAGGACAACACAAAAAAAAAAAAAAAAAAAAAAGCAGAAAAAAAACAACAAAAACAAAAGAAAACCAAAAAACTACAAGAAGACTGCCCCACCGTAGCCAAACCCAAAAATACAAAATTACGGGGCCCAATCCCTAAAGAGAACTAAAACCCTAGAGAACACCCCTGCGGCTGATGCTGAAAAATTCCTAAAGCAATGGTTGTTACGCTTAGCCCAGATTGCCCAGAACACAAGGAGAATAGTCCTCCATTTTCTTTTGCCCAAAGCTCCTCCAGGATCCGCATGCCAGGCACAGAGCATGTCATCTATAGAACTCGGCATAACCCACGAAATCCCGACAAGACGGACGACACTCCACCAAATATCCGAAGAGAAAGGACAATGCAAAAGAAGATGGTCTTACAGTCTCTTCCGCATGAAGGCATGGTGCACATGCTTTCGGAATTGGCATTCCTCTCTTCTTCAAGTTGACGACTGTGAGGATTCTTTTCCTACCCGTAAGCCAGCCAAAAGCAACAACTTTAGGTGGAACTCCATATGACCACACTAGGCCAGTGTGGGGAGGAGAGGAGAAGGAAGAAGCGGACAGGGACCAAGGTGTTCTGTAACGGTGGCCGTAACGGCCACCACCGTTACCTTTACGATATGGGTCATAACGGTTGTTACGGCCGTAACAGCCGTTACGGTCACTTTTTTCATTGAAAAAAATCCTGAAAAATATGTATTTGCCCCGTAATGTTGATTAAAAAGTATGGAAAACCTGTATCTGCCCCATAACAGAATATTACGGGGTTGTTATGGCCTTTATAGGGGACGTAACGTGCCATTAATGGCAATTACGAGTCATTTTTTTCTATAACGGTTGTTACGGCCGTTACGATCCTGTAACGCATAACGGTTGCCACCGTTACCTTTACGTGGCAGCCTTTACGGCCCCGTAGCGGCCTTTACGCCACACCATGACAGGGACTTGTAGAAGGACCGCATAGAGAACTGTTATGTAAGTGACAACAACCAGCGCAAAGAGTCCTCCGTAGATGAAGGAAAAGAGCTGGGAATACCCTGCAAGAGAAAAAGGAGCCAAGTAAACTCTTCTATTTCAAAATCCGAAAGGTTTCTTTAGAAGGAAGGAGTCCAAACACCCTGAATCTACTTATCTTTGTTGAGATAAAATATTAAGTTTTATTTAAAATAGAAAATGTAAGAAATCATTGAAAACGTTAAATGATCTTAGTGTTGTAGTGAAAAATAACTCGTGATGTAAGCTATGTAGTGTATAACGTATGAAAATTATCATATAGTGTAGGCTACACACGACTTAAGCTATTTTCATGAGCTACTTGGCATTAAGGCTAAGCTATGCTATGTAGTGTAAGCTACATGATATATATATTGTAGCTATTTAAAACACAAGTCTATCATTAAACACCAGCATAGGAGTATTGCCTTCGATAAAAAATGGTTGGTTGGAAAAACTACCACACGGTATCTAATGCATGTGCATTTTCACACCGGGCTTGAGTGGGGTGGCTTGTGGGATGCAGGGACACACTCGGGCTGGGCGGCTCGTGTGAGGCGGGACCCACTCATGTGAGGCGGGTGACTCGTGTGAAGTGGAACCAATGTGAAGTGGGGCCCACGAGGGGGGTTCGGCCGAGGACCAAATCCATCGGATGTGGGGCCTAGGCTATGAGATAAAGGGATTGATTCGCTATGCTCTATCAGTTCGAGCTTTTAGAGCAAGTGGTTGTCATGCATCAGTATCTGAATGGGTCCATTGTGGTAGTGATAGCATGGATCATGATCAATGGTAGTTAGCTTCCAGACTGTACAAAGCATAATGTTTGCACATGCACGTCACATACATATTATACCATTCTATCTTTGTTGGGCTAACTATCAACCTAGCTATGTAAATCCTTTAGCATCATTCCTGTGCAATTTCATGTTATCAACTTCTGCATGGGTAACACACAAGCATAGAATCGATAAACTTTATATGACTAGCAGTTGTATTATTGTGATTATTAGGATCCTCTGAGTCATAGACTGTAACTTGACAAGGAGGACGAGGAAGATGTTTAAATATAGTTCACCTCTTTGATATTGGTCATCTGTAGGTTTTTTAAGCCCACACGTGTGTAGAGCATTGCCATGTAGACACAAGCACATGTATCAATATGGCATACGTATGTGAGATCCAAGCTTTTCAGCATTTGGGTACATCTTATGGCAAAATAATCAGGTGGTTTCATTCTTAGGTGGGTTACAATGTGCAGAATAAATGGTGGGTAAAAGTAAAACAAAATTTCTAGCCATCCATTTGTTTGTACACTTGGGTGCACCTGAGAAGTGAACACATTAACATCCTTACTTTTAGCTCACAAGATGTAAACAATCTGGCTTGCCTGAGGGAAAAACTCAGATCTCAATTAATTACCATCTTGGCTTGTTTTCTTGCATATAAATGGGCAAGGTTCCACATGCATGCAGTCTTAGCAAACCTCTGGTCATCTATATTGAACTCCTGTTTATCAAAGAATTTTTTTTTTTTTTCTTTTTTAATATGGACTGCAGCAGACAGATGAAATGTGCTTATGTTCTCAACTCTTCAGTGATGAGTACTTCTACTTGAACACTGGAATCAATTGAAATAAGTAAACCATAGATTGAATAACGGGCTTCACATCTAATTTCCATCCTTGACAGGCAGCTATGTATCACATCTTGCACCTGACACCGTAGCTGTGGACAGAGGTTTGGATAAGCTCTCTTCTGGAAATGAAAATGGATTTTTGAGGGACATTGCCACTCCTATGTCAGTTGAATTGCCTATGAAGGAGGAACTACCCAATTCGAGTATGTCGGAGCAGTTGGGAAATGGAGATGAGTTGACGAGATTATCTGTTGTCGTCTCTGGCATCAAAGATTTAGTAAGGAACTTGAATATGTGAATGTTATTCTCCAAATGCTTAATAATTGGCATACATTTATCACTTACAGTACTGATTTGGTCTAGTCAAATTTATTTGCAGTGTGTGGCAGGGGACCTCAGTCTATTCTTCCTAGAGCAGCCCCCAGTTACCGTGACTTTAAATAATGGAGAGTTTTATTCTCAGGTTGGACATCTGTTCTATTTTTTCCTGAAAAATATTTGATCTTGGCCAACTCCATGTTTTTGCATCGATTGAAAAAAAAAAAAAGGAAACAAAACTTGGGATAACTTTTCCGATTTGGGTAGTTCCATTCAAATTATTATATGATTTGGAAGCTATATTTTATCTAACTTTACTTTTGGGTACTAACCTAGGAAGACTTGATTTTATCTCTGCTTTCATTCATTTTTTTTTTTTTCATGTGGTTCCTATTATAGGTTGAAATAGCAGGAGAGGTTTTAGGAAAGGGAATTGGTTCGAGCAAAGAGGGAGCTAAGCTGCAGGTTGTTGTATTCTATCATTTACATTTAGTCCTTTTTGCTATCTGCGTGTGTGTGTGTGTGTGTGTGTGTGTGCGCGCGCGCGTGCTTGTGTGTTTCTGACTTAGTTGATTTAGTTGGCACTATTCTTTTGTAACTTCATCTGTTGGTCATTACAGTATCATGTCTCCATAAATGATATTGTTCAACTGTTAATTCCATTGTTTTGAAGATCGATGATGCGGTCAAATTGTAACAGGGGTGAACTGGGCTGTTTAAAAAAGGGCCTGTATTGGCCTGATTGTCTGATACAAGCAGTCTTGTCGCCGATACCTATACAGGATTAATATGGCTGGTATGACTGGAAAGGTCCCGTTCAAATTTTTTCCTAACTTCTCTATTGTTTTTTCACTTTTTAGCATGTTTGAAGCTTAAAAAACTAATTTTATACTAGATCTAGGTTGATTTTGGGGATCAAAACACAAGATTTTGGAGTGAGATACTATGAATTGAAGTGGAAAGAACCATTTTTGGGAAAAATTGGTAGTAGGGGAAACTATTGCTTTTTAATAGTTTTTCTTAATATGTCAAATCATGTGAAAAGCAATGGTTGAAAGATCAATAGTGATTTGGGTTGGTGAACGAGGAAGATCAGGGGAAAGATTGAGAGCACTGAGGAATGCGGAGTTGCGAGATGATCCTGGAACCATAGGGGAAAATTTGAAGGCTATAGTTATGTAGAGGTAAAAGGGAACAGGGAGAGATCGACTGAAAGAGACGAAGAGATACGGATGAGAAGGGCTGAAGGTGCAGAAGAGTATGGAAATGAAAGGCCGATAAGGGTTAGAGGAAGCTCTTTGGGGAGGGTAGGATTTTGTAGAGAGAGGTAGGACCCTAGAAAGGAGAGGGGTAGGGAATAGAAGGCTGGTGAGAGAAAAGGGGAGTGGATGGTGGAAGGGAGAAGGGGAAGAAGAGCTGGGATGAGAGCGAGGGTCATGTGGCCAAGGAGAAAGAGGGAGGGAGGGAGGGATGGAGGGAGTTATTTTTCAATTTCAGTTGAAAGTTGAGATTCATAGAGGAAGCAAGCGACTGCTGGCCGCCCAACAGATAAGCTTGAGAAATTGATAACAAAGTGGTGGTATTTCAAAGGGAAGAACTTGAAAAATAAACAAAGGAGCTGGCTAATTTGATTGTCTAAGATACCGTTCCTTTTGTTCCTATCCATAGTTGAGACCATTTCTTCACATTTCATCTGTTGGCCTCTTTCCATTAAACATGCTATTAGTGTTTTAAATATCAATGATATCAGCCGAGATATCCCACGATATATCTTGTATCCCACCTGTGCGATACGAAACGCATAGGTAGTGCCGATATATCCCATCTATTTGATCCAGTGAGCATTTTCGATTTCCGATCCAAGTTTTTTTGTAAATCACGTTAAACCAATGTCAAATTGTTACAAATTTATGATTCTTCATATTTTCCATGAAAAATCGTGGATTTGGAACTTCGATTTCGAGATTTAGGGGAGATGGGTCAAGTTGCGGAAAATTGAGAAAAATTGAAATTTCTCAATTTCTCGCAAATCAGTTGCAATCTTTGTATCCAAACACAAAATTAAACATGTATGTAACCTGATCTAGTGATTTTTTTTTTTGCTTTTGAATGTATCGCTTGTGTTTTCATACACGTCTTTTTACGTTTATAAATTATATGAATAGACTTGGAATATACTTGCATCAGTTCAGTTGGAAAGCACATATATTAGGACCCCATACAAAGGAAACCCCTATTGTGTGCATTTTTTTTTTTTTTTTGTAATGTTTTGATTTCTAAGTGTATTGATGTCTTTTTCAACAATCCCTGAAGTTTCATTGAAAAATTTGACCAATTTTCCAATGTTCCCACGTTTTCCAATAACGGCGATATATTACGCGATAACCGATGTATCCCATGTGATAACCGATATGTATCTGTATCCCAAGGGTGCAACACATTACGCGATAACGATATTTAAAACATTGCATGCTATTGTTAGTGGCATAGGATGAAACATTCAAAGACAAAAAAAATAATAATTAGGGGTCGTTTCGATGCCTGTAAAATGGGCGAGTGGGAAATGAAATACACGTATATGAATTGCAGGGACTGTATGGATGCCGAAATTGCCTCTAAATGATTACAGCTTCCACCCGAAATTGGAAACGTGACTTAAAGTCATGTTTTCATTTAACTGTAAACGGCCAAATGGCTAGTTTTTGGAAAATCTTCTATAAAGGGATCATCTTCCTTCTCTCTCATCTCCTCTCCTAACAACCGTGTGTGTGATTTTTGCTCTCCTTTCGGCGGTCCCTTTCTCTTCTTCCAGTGATTTCTTGGGAGCGTCTGACGATCTCTGTTGCGGCAGGGCCCTAACTGCGAGCTCTGTAGTCTTCCTCGCTTTTGGCCCGCTTTCTAGTACGCTTTATCCCTTCTAGCAAGATTGGGCATCTTCTGGCAATCTCTTTTTCCACTAGTCATCTCTCTCCAATAACTCTCTCTCTCTCTCTCTCTCTCTCTCTCTCTCTCTCTCTCTATCAGCTCTCTCCATTGACACAACATATGCAATATTTGATCATTTAAACTGATGAGAAGGTAATTATGAAAATAAATATAAATTTTGAATCATTTTATTGAGAGAACTGATGTACTTTGTTTTATCTTTTAAATAGCCTTAATCTGAATGGGTCTCTTGTGAGGTTTCATTTCCTACTGAAGTGCAAGATGGGAGAGATTCAAATTGGTATAAAATGATAGTAGGGCAATTAGCAGACCATGCGAAATTAGGTAATTGATAATAAATTGGTAGTTTAAGAAGATACAGAGAATTAAGAACTTCAAAAAGAAACAGAAGAGGAGCTGACTAATCTGACCATCTGAGTTATTGTTCCCTTTGTTCTTATTCACAACTGAGACCTTTTTTTGACATTGCATTTGTTGGCCTCTTTCCAGTGAACATCTTTAGCAAACATGTTCTTGTTACAGTGGCATATAATAAAACATTGAAAGACACAAAAAAGATAATAAGGGATCGTTTGGATGGCTATAAAATGGGGAAATGGGAAATGATATACAGCTAAATGAATTGTAGGGTCTGTTTGGATGCTGAATTTGCATGCAAATGGTTTGCAGGCTATAAACCATTTACAACATTCACACGGAATTGAAAATTTTCATTTGCCTCTGTGTGTGTGTGTGTGTGATTTCTAGCCCCTTTCCGGTGATCCCTCTCTTCTTCTGGCAAGTTTCTTGTTATTTCCGGCTGGTAGCGTCAGGCGATCTTTGTTGCGATAGAGCCACTACCTGCAAGCTCTGCAGTCTCCCTCGCTTCTGGCCCTCTTTTTGGTGAGCATCGTCCCTTCTAGGGAGATTGGACATCTTCTGGAGTATGTTTGTATTTCTTTTTTTTAGGCCTTCAGAAAAAAGTAATATACTTCAGTCTTTGGTCCTCGAAGTTTGTTATTTACTACTAAATAAGGATTCTTAAAATTTTGGGAGCCTGAAGTTTTCTGTAGCAATTCCACTCATGGAGAGGTGTCTATCAGGGATGTAATCATGAGTTATATCTACTTCACAGTATTGGATTACGAATGTGTTGTCAAAGCTTTGGGCGTCAATAAGTTTTTGTATCATTTAAAGTAGCTTCCTTGCTAATGGTTCATCGTCACCTAGAGGCTGAGCATTAGATAGAGCTTAGCTGAGTTTATAACTCCATGCCATTACCATGTCACATGCTGTAGTAGCCTTGTGTAGCATGCGGCCTTCAACATAAATTCCTTGCAAGGTTTTACACTTGGAGTATTTTCCTAAACATATGGCCTGCTTAAAAAAATTTCCTTGTGTAGCATGCGGCCTTCAACATAAATTCCTTGCAAGGTTTTACACTTGGAGTATTTTCCTAAACATATGGCCTGCTTAAAAAAATAAGAAGAAGCCTTGTTACACTATGGCAACTCTCCAGTATTTGGCTTGTGATCATAGTTAGCAAGCTCCATTTTGAACTCCACACTTTTCGTCCAAAAAAAAAAAGAAGAAGCCCTACTTGATTAAGGGTATAAATGTTTAAAACCTTGCATATTTCAAAAGATCGGAAAAAAACTCCTTTTTTTGGGCAAACAAATTAAACATATTATAAAAAAAAAAAAAAAAATCTTTTGAGGGTGATTTAAAAAAGACATAGGTGGTCATCACCATTAATACAATCAGCGTTCCAAAAATCGGGCTACATTTTTAACAATATTGCCGATATTATCAATATCGCCAGGTCGACATACGGAAACTATTGGGAAGTTCAAAATTTTCCAAATATCGTCAATATTTTTGACAATATTGGTGATATTTGGCGATATTATTGATATCAACAATATTTTGAGAAGAATCCCTTATAAAAGTTTCATGGTATTGGCGATACCATTGATATTATTCCTGATATCAGCAATAATATCCCTAATACCAAGGAAACATTTGTAAATAGGTGAAAATTGTCAGAAAAATGGAAGAATTCTAAAAACAAAAAATCTCCATCTTTAGGGATTTTTTTTTTTTGGAAATTTGTTCCTTAGTGGCTTTGATCACTTTTTCTTTTATTTTATTTTATTTCATTTTATTTTAAAATTTTTAAATAAATTTTTTTTTTTTTAATTTAATGAAAGTTTGGATTTAGGGAGAAATCTCGAGTCAAAACAAATACAGTTTGAAATTTAAAGGTGGTGAAAAATCCATAGAACCTTCTTTTTTGTTTTTCAAATGTTTTCATGGATCGTAATGGGAATTCATGTCCATGCATTTTTTTTTTTTTTTTTTTTTGGGTTAGCTTGTTAGTACACACCCATGTCAGTACACACACTCCTTGTTAGCCACCCCCACTAGGGATCGATACCAAGACCTCAAGTGTTGAAATGAGGTATCTCCACTCAGTCTGAATTCATGTCTATGCATGATTCTCATGCATTGGCATGGATTTGTGATGAAAAAAATTAATATTTAAGTGAAATATGAGGGAAATTGGTGAAATCTGAAAATTTCCATTTTTATATTAGAAAACATGTGTTTTTCACTGTTCATTAATTTGGTAAATAATTTTTTTTTTTAAAATTTAATGAAAGTTTGGATTTAGGGAGAAATCTCGAGTCAAAACAAATACAGGTTGAAATTTAAAGGTGGTGAAAAATCCATAGAATCTTCTTTTTTGTTTTTCAAGTGTTTTCATGGATTGTAATGGGAATTTGTGTCTATGCATGATTCTCATGCATTGGCATGGATTTGTGATGAAAAAAAATTAATATTTAAGTGAAATATGAGGGAAATTGGTGAAATCTGAAAATTTCTATTTTTATATTAAAAAACATGTGTTTTTCACTGTTCATTAATGTGGTAAATAATTTTTTTTTTAATTTAATGAAAGTTTGGATTTAGGGAGAAATCTCGGGTCAAAACAAATACAGGTTAAAATTTAAAGGTGGTGAAAAATCCATACAACCTTCTTTTTTGTTTTTCAAATGTTTTCATGGATCGTAATGGGAATTCATGTCTATGCATGATTCTCATGCATTGGCATGGATTTGTGATGAAAAAAAATTAATATTTAAGTGAAATATGAGGGAAATTGGTGAAATCTGAAAATTTCCATTTTTATATTAGAAAACATGTGTTTTTCACTGTTCATTAATGTGGTAAATAAATTTTTTTTTTTTTTTAAATTTAATGAAAGTTTAGATTTAGCTAGAAATATCGAGTCAAAACAAATACAGGTTGAAATTTAAAGGTGGTGAAAAATCCATAGAACCTTCTTTTTTGTTTTTCAAATGTTTTCATGGATCGTAATGGGAATTCATGTCTATGCATGATTCTCATGCATTGGCATGGATTTGTGATGAAAAAAAATTAATATTTAAGTGAAATACGAGGGAAATTGGTGAAATCTGAAAATATCCATTTTTGTATTAGAAAACATGTGTTTTTCACTGTTCATTAATGTGGAAATTTTATATATTAATCAGTGTTGGCTGATCTATTGATTGGCTACAAATTTTATATATTAATCTGTGTTGGCTGATCTATTGATTGACTACAAATTTTATATATTTATTTTATACTTTTTTTTTTCAACAACACATGGTTAGACCCCCCTAAAATGGAAACTTATTACGTATAATTGTTTCTTCCAATATTTTGATTCCTACATGTATAAACATGTGTCTTTTAATCTTCTGAAGTTTTACTGAAAAATTTCACCTTTTTCCCAATGTTCCCTCAGATAGTGATATTTTTTTGAGTATTGGCGATAATATCGGCGAGACCAATACATATTTCCATATCCTTGGTCATTGATACATGTAAAGATACTGATACTTCAACACTGTATACAATTGAGTTAATTGTGGAAGATTTTAGTAGAGACGGATCGATTTATATGGGAAAAAATTGAATAGGAAGGTTTAAAGAGAGTCAAAGAATAATGCAAAACCGCTATTTGTTAATCTATATACATTTATGCATAGAGAACTTTTAATTATCTTATTTGAAGTTTTCTATTTTAACCTTAGATATAACACACGCACACACGTATGTACATATATAGACCTTTTTAATTCTGTTTTGTTGAGTCGAAACTTTATTAAACCTGAACTTCTCATTCTCCAAAAATTTTAATCCTTTTTTAAACCATCTCTAATGATTGAGAGTGAATTATACCCAAACATTTTCTGTACTTTTTTTTTTTTGGTGCCAGTGTGTTTTACTAACTATGCTTGTGAACTTTTATGTTGAGGTCCTAAGTTTATGCCTGATTTCTGGTGGATCCTTTACAGGCTGCTGAGGAGGCACTAGGGAGCTTGAAATCCATGATCAGTCAGCAAGCCTCGAAGCGTTCAAATTCACCAAGGTTATTTCACGCCTGCTTAACTTACATTTGTTTTCCCTACGAATTGGTTTCATCTTCAATCATAACCACTTGCGCAATTTCTGGTAACTTACATTTCAAATACTTTGCCATGAAAGCACATTGTGATTCCTCTGGAACCAAGAGGCTTGAATGGCCATTATATGGTCATAAAAGCTGACATTTATCGATTATCTTTTCTTAGACTTGTTTTTAGTGAACAATTGCATGGGTATTAATTCCAAAATATATGAGATATAGGAAGATGTATTAGAAGTAAACAAAATGGTTCGCATCATCACGTTGTCCTTGCTCTTTGGGGTAGGCTGTATGAATGCTGTTTCTCGGATCATATTTGGGAAATGTCTTACTTTTATGACTGTCTGCCCACCTGTCATTAACCCTTCTCTTTCAACCAGGCCCTCTAAATAGGATGCCAATTTTGGGGATTTCCTGCCCTAAACAGATTAACATGTTCTTTGTGGCAAGATGGGTAACAAGTTGCACCTCTTGCACTTTCTTCTTTGTAGGTTGAGACAAACATTGCACCTCCTGGGCTTTTTTCCTCTTTGTTTCCCAAATACAGCAGTTAAACTTACATTCATTTAATCGTGCTTGTTCAGGTCGCCGCCAACCATTCCAAACAAGCGGTCAAAGGACGAACTCCTTCGAGGGTTTCCAGCTCTATCACCGTCACGACATCAAAAAAATGGGCACCCAATTTCTTGAGAAACAGCATAGGAATGAATGAAACGGCCATTTCAACTGTACAGTGGTAGCAATTTTGAGGTTTATAGGTCAACAGCAACATAACGTGGCATGCATCTCTTCCAGTTCGAGGCTATCTACCCAATATCCTTTTGAAGTAAATCGGGATATTCCTTCTATTCAGAAGTTTTTCCTTTTGTCAATACAATATTTAGTTTTGGAATGCCCCATGTTCTACTGTAGCTTCTTCAGAAACTGTTTAAGTCAGTGTTTTTCTTAAACAAGTTATTGTTATATAATTGTCTCATCTGTGTGAGTATAGTTCAAACACACACACACACACATACAAAGAAGAAGAAAGAAAGTAGAGCTTTTGACACTCTTGAACGGATGATACTCATTTACCTGCCTCTTGAATCCAATGGAGATTGTTTATTGCCATAAAAGAATATGACTAGTTTCTGCTTGAGCCATCTGATATATTATATAACTCTCTATTGGTTTTGTCTAACTTGGGACACTGGAATACTGGATCTCTTTCAGCGATTTGGACTGGTGTATGTTTGAAGAGTCACCATCTTTTTTTAGTTGGTGCAAAACTAAAGAATTATTTAAATAGTTTATGGCAACTGAGGATCCCAACACAGGGCTGAGATTGTCCAGTACATTTTTGTATTCTAATCTAATATACCGGGGCGATAGTAAAGAAACAGGTGTTCAATTGAGTATATTAATACATTGTTATTAATGTTTTATTCTCAGAATTCTCAGTACATGAAACTGCCAAATTAAGTAGTAGAGGACGCCACTGTTCTGTTTGTATAATTTGGGAATCTAATTGGTAGATTGGGTTGGCCGTGTACCATAAATGCAGAACAGTGGAGGGATACGGTTCTTGCAAATTTAGTTGCCTAATCCGTGGATTTTAGAAAACAAACATTAATCAGATCAACGGCTTGGATCACTTGACCCATGGCTCATGCTCTTACAAATGGAAGTTTGAAAGATACTGGGCCATATTCCACTTTGTACGATGATGGCAAATCATTCACCCAACATGTGACTTGCATGTATTGCTTGCTCCATCTAAATACGACCACGTTATCTCAAACACAATGATCAGTGTACTTGCCTGATTCTTTTGGGCCATGGCTTGTTCACTGTTTGCCCCCATCTGATGAGGCGCTCGAATGTGCTGTTGCAGTTCAATCAGACAAGAGACCACACATTTTAGCAAACTGCTTGTATTCAATCAAACGTGGGTGATTAGGATAATGCCAGGCATACAAAGTTGACTTGAGTTTGATTAAATGCTTGTGACCTCAAGTGTTAAATCAGTCATAGGGTTAGACTTGTGAAGGTTGACTTGACTGTCTAGCTACTAATGTCAACGTGCAATGATTATGATTAGGTGATTGAAAAGTGGAAGTTTACTCTCCTTTTTAATGAGATTTTTAAAATTGGGTTTGTAAGTAATGCAATAATATTTTAAAATAATTAAAAATAAAAGTTGAATCGCTAATTTCAGTAATTTAGAATGAAGATTGATAGAATTAGTGAGAAAATAAAATAAGCGTTAAAAAATAAAAGATGAATTGTAGTTGTTTGATGTGAATGGTTAGCAGGATGTGAGTGTAATCCTCCAAGTATGAAATTCCATTGTGGTTAGTTATACTTCTAAGTGTGATGACGTTGGAAAGTAGTGATTTGAGCTATGTTAAACTCTCTTTATATAGACTGGGAGGGGCAACAGCTATATTGTGCTTCCTTGTCAGTCTACATTTGATTCTTGAATGTTACGGAATCATAACCTAGTCGGACTCGGATTCCTCCTTGCATCCCTTTTTTTTTTTTTTTTTTTCTTTCCCTAATTTATGAAGTGTCCGTTGCTCGAATCTTTGTAGTCACTGCGAAAACGTCGATCATTGAAGTTTTCTGTCTGAACATGATTGTGTGAGATGGCCTAGCCGAGCGTATCCAGATTGTGATAGATTTGCTATCTTGGATAGGCTTTATATAGCTTGCTGAGAATGCTACTCGACCATATGTGCCATTCAAGTGTAGACCATGTGTCCTTTTTAAGTGTCTTGCTTTTCTCAATTGCAAATGTGCGAACAACTCTAAGCTGTTTTGCTTTTGGCAAGTGATGTGACGCCGGGTCGGAATATATCCTCAAGATAATAAAATTTCATTCATCATTCATACTTAGTGCCAATGAATGGCGGCATTTCATTGATCCACGTGGACATATTAGGACAAGTGTAAACAAGTGGCACATTTACATTTCCATTTTTTTTTTCCTGTGAAGTTTCATTTAAACAAGGCAATATCTTACTGTGCAACGCATAGGACCTTAACCGGGCTCTGATTTGAGAGAATAATAGGGCAACAGCGTGCTAGGCCAAGTATTGTCCAAGCCCAACCTGCACCTTTCAACCTAAGCCCAAACCTAGCCTAGGTCCATGACGGGCCTTATTAGTTCAGCTCATACCCGGGCCAGAACTTCCATACAGGTCCGATCCAAGCCCTGCCTAGGCTCGGTCGAAACAAAGTTTGTTCATAAAGGGGTGCATACCTCAATTTTTTAAGGGGCCTACTATTATGTGTTTATGAGATCTACTCCAACCATTATATGTGTAGTGAAAACGCCAGGCTTACTTGTAATTTAGATGGGTCACACCAAGGGAAAATTTGCAAGAGAGACGTCCTCCCTTGGTTATTATAAGGCCCACGATGATAATTATATAAAATCTACTCCAACCATTAGATGTCACATCAATATGTAGGCATGGGCCTGAAAATAGGCCCATTTGTGATTCAAGTGGGCCTCACCAAGGGCACAGTTAGGAGGATGAGCCTTGCCCTGTATACTGTTCCAATTGTGTGGCCCCACTTGAATTACCACTGGCGCTGATTTTTGGGCCATGAACCTTACATGATATGACATAACTGATAGGCGGTGGATTTTACATCAACACCAAGGTGGATCCCAATCTAAGCACAGACCCCTTTTTCCAAAAGACAATTGTAAGTAAAATGACTCCTTGGATGCTCACCCTCAATTTTTCGAAGGCCCACCTTGATTTGCATGTGAAATTTACTCACACCAAGGGAAACAATTGAGGGAGAGATGTTCGCCCTTGATATTTACAGGATACAGGAACCACCATGATGATTATAACTTCAATAATTAGATACCACACCAAAACTTAGGCCTCAGGCCAAAACATACAGTCCAAAACATCAGTCCCATCCGTTGTTCAAGTGGGCCATATAAAGGGAAACAGTTTGGAGGGTGAGTATTGCCCTTTACATTTTCTGATTGTGTGGTCCACTTGAAACATGGATGGGGCTGATTTTTAGTCCCTAACCCTAACATGAGGTGCCACACTTGGCAGTTGGGGTGGGTTTCACATAAACACTATGGTGGAACCCACCCCTCTCTCCATCCCATTTATTAACATTAATTAATGCCTTGGAGGTCCAAAGGAATGGAACTGGACCAAGAGAGTTAATGGGCCAGGTTAGGTTGACGCCAAACTTTGGCCAAACCTGGCCCAGATTGTTGAATATAAGTCCAAACCTGGCCTGGGCTGGCCCCAGCTCGGCTCGACGGTATATATATAAGGCTTGGCCTGAGCCTAAGCCTGAGCCCGGCCTAACATCAGCCCAAGAGAGAGAGAGAGAGGAAATAACGCTCTTTCTAATTAAAAACATAAATATTTAAATATTTTCATGTTTAGAGCCGTTCTAAATCAATTACCTTGTGACCCAAAACTAGTAAACATCAGCTGGCAGGGCATAAATCCTCCAAACTGCAACAAGAAAAATAACATTTAGAAGCAAATAAATTTCCTCATGAAACTAGTCTCATGTGAGAGGTCACCACCTTTTCCCCAGGTACTCGATGATATCTGTTGTGAGGGTTGCACGTTTCTTATTCATGAAAGCAAGAGAGGCAGCCTTCCTGAGGAGTGAAGAACCGGCTATACACCCCAAGATCATTGGATTCCGTGGACTTGCCCAGCAACACAATCACATAATCATCAAAATCACACCAGGGAATATAAAGAAAAACAAGCAAAAGCATAATTGCAAGAGATTCTATTATCAAGAGAATGGCATGGTGATAGGAGGTAACCTGTTACTGGAAGCATCATCTGTTGCTGAAGTTTGCTGTCTCGCCCAAGATGAAAATAACGCAACACTGGCATTCCGTGGATGAAATTCAGTTTTCAGAAGATGAGTATGTGAGTGTAATTACAGAAACTTATAAATGTTCATTGTGAGAATTGTTGAGTCGCCCTCAAGTTCTATATGTTCATAATGAGAGAAATTAGGTGATCCTCTGCGATGGATATGTAAAGGACCCTAGAACTGCGAGTTTGGGTAAACAGGGCCCATTGGTTGGGGATCCAGGCCATTTATCTGATGGACCTTATTGTGAAAAGATTCACAGATTCGGAGATTCTAGTAGCTCAATCTCTGTTATTCTGTAGAAAGGTAACTGCTGCTTTATGTTTTCTCTTTTTCTTCTTCTTGTGTGTGTGTGTGTGTGTCTGTGTTATATAATAATAATAATAATAATTAACTGTCTATTTTCTTGCAGACCACTAATCACCACTAACAGAAGGGCCAGAATTGTCACATTAAGGATAAGTTTGGGGCATGGTACATTTACAGTGGAGACATTAGGTAAACAGCCAATCACATACCATGAACTCCACTTCTACAGACTCCAGGCAGGAGGATTGTACCCTCAGGCGAGGATCAAATAACTATTCTCATAAGAAAAAAGGTTGCAGAAGAAGAACAAAAACCAAGAATAAAACTTACACTAATAGTAAACAAGGACTTCCATTTAAGGGCATGCCAGGCCCACCCAATCCCAGTAGTGCAACGCATGGGTAACACGTGAGGACCAAGCTACCCAGGCGGGCCCTCCCCCACAAGAATTAATGTAATATCATGTGGGCCAATGGCCCAGGTATCATGTTGGCCAACCCCAGTTAGCTGGGATAGGGCCTAGATGATAATGACGATGGTCATGATGGTGGGCCAATGGCCTACGTATCAGATATTTGATCTGACAAGAAGATATACTAGACTGAATCTTAGCCAAAAGGCTGAGAAAGGTAACAAACCAGGACTTGGTAAATCTGAAAACTACAAAAATCAGAAACTTCACGGATTATTCAAGAACTAAAATGAAGCTTCAAAAACTATTCTCAGGGCTCTTTGGCAAGGAACCTAGAAATTTTGGATTGAGTAGAGTATATTTTCTAAAATATCAATAATCCACACTAAAACGAATGTTTTTGTTGTCCTTGAATGGACATATTCATAATGTCTCACATCGACATTGGTTTTTCCCCATCAACATTGGTTTTTATATTCATATAATTCAAGCTTCTATTATTAGTAATAAAATACCTACTTTAATTATTAAACATCAAGTCGAGTGGGATCCGAGTCTGAGTCAACCCGACCCAGCTGGATCTCAACTCGAGTCTTTAAAACTATGGTAAGAAGCAATCAAGCGATGACAAACCTTCCGGAAAGGATATCACCTTGGCCACCACAACGTCGAGGAGATCCATACATGCTCACCATAGTGACTGCATAAAGCAGTGAATCATAACAACAAGAGAGAACAATAATGTCACACTCCAAAAAATACAGTAAATGATGGATGCACATACTAGCACACAAGGTATAGGTAAAAAAAACAAGTAACAATTGAATAAAGAGGTGGTCACAAGTCCAACCAGTTGGACCACAAAGTTATGGTCTACCCAGCAGATAACTTCCAACCTATTAAGTAAATACACATCCAACCTTTCCAATAGTTTTGCCACAAAAGTGGATCACCCAGTGCAAAAATCAGCCCCATCGACTCATCAAGTGGGCCATACCATGGAAAGCAATGACTAGCCATTGATAAATAGAAAAAAATACAAGCAGTCCACTCGATGAGTGGATGTGGCAGATTTTTGCATTAGGCAATCCTCATGGTTAGGCCAACCTATTGGCCAGATTGGATGACTTGCGCACAAGAAAGGCTGGAAGTTATCAGCTGGGTGGACCATAACTTGTGGTCCAACTGGTTGGACTTGAGACGTTCTAAAACAAAAATGTCATAGTTTTGAGTAATTAACAGATCCTTAGGAGAGAAATGTCAAATATATCATCAAGAGAATAGAGATTCAATCATATAATTCCGAACCTGTTTCACCATCACTGATAAGGTCGGACTTCCCTTTCCTTAGTATGGTTGCACCACCAATCCTGACCAAACAGAACCCATTTGATTTCAGCTCTTATGCTCAAAGGGAAATGAGACCATACAGATAGGGAATAATTACCGTCCTGCAAGGGATAGTAATTGCTGAGGAGCATCTTGATCATTCACTTCACAATCGAGCACTTTTTGGATCAAGCGCTTATACTCGTTCACATTCGGAGTTAGGACAGCCAAGGGATATCCTTTAACCAGGTCAAGATTGTTTGTGACAAGAAAGAGACCATCCTGCATAAATCATTCAGAGATTCTGCATTATGAAACAAACTAAGGGGCAGCCACCAATGCGCATTGGCCACAAACTGTCGCTTATTGACAACTCATCAGATACATTGAGCCCGAAAACCAAACCAATTGGACGATCATAACCAACTCATTTTGGTAGTTGACCATGTTCTTTTGA
The DNA here is from genome assembly GCA_021015155.1 of Magnolia officinalis. Classification (NCBI taxonomy): domain Eukaryota; kingdom Viridiplantae; phylum Streptophyta; class Magnoliopsida; order Magnoliales; family Magnoliaceae; genus Magnolia; species Magnolia officinalis. The sequence goes on from JAJHSJ010000008.1 coordinate 1,402,392, forward strand.
ATGGACACTTGATGAACACCGATCAGATGGCTAAGATCATCCTGTCAGTGCAATTTCTGAGCTACACCCATTCATGATAGGGCCCACAATTTTGATGCGTCTGCTTCAATATGCATGTATGCCACGTGTATCAGGGATGACTTGCCACAGGGTAATAGTTTGTCGCAAACATACATTGGAATAAAGCCCCAACGTGAATTCACAAATGGAAGTTGACTGATTGACTGCTTGAATTGTCTCATACTCATTGGTACTGTTGCAAAGGACATACCCCATCAATGACAATTGGAGTGTTAGATTGTCGTGCAAGCTTCATGATTTCACTCACACAGCCCTAGAAAAGTTGAGCAAGAGTTATAACCTCTTTTTTAAGACAAGTGGAATAGGATGTGCAAGACAAAGAACTGCAAAAATCTTTGGTAGAACATGAAATTGCAAAAGAAGATAATCTCGGGGAAAACCTACAAGGGGACCAAAGATAAAAAGAATGGGATGCAAAGGGAACTTTTCAATTAGTTGCACTAATATAGATTGTATATACACCTGACAATAGAAGTACAAAAATGTTCTTGAAAACATCTTCATAGGATAACAGTATAATGCTTTTTCTATGAATAACAGTATATGCATACATGTACAAACATACAAACATGTATTTCACAATGCAACCATGCAACCATAAAAAAATTGAAATGAAATTATTTTTAATAAACAGATTTTTGGTGATATCGATACATTGGCGATATTAACGAAATATCACCTATACATTGGCAATACAAGTGACTCCTGGAATTTACACGAATGCAAATATTGGTAATACATTGGTGATACTTAGCAATATATTGCCGATACCTGGAATTTCTGATACTACTAGTCTTATCAGTATTGCCGGGCTGGAGGTATTGATAATATCAGGGATGTTATTGATAATATTGAGGAAACTCGGAACAATGCTTACAACCAATAAGAAGTTAAAAAACTTTACCTTGGACCAAAAAGCCTTCCTATGATTACAGGGTTTTTGCCCCCTCTTTAATCTTTTGGGGCCTGTTTGGAATGTGGGAAAAGAAAAGAAAGCAGATGACTTTTCCCACGATGGGATGTTTTACCTTGTCTGGATGACAAAGGAAACATTGTACTTCAAGATGTAGTCATTACCAAAACACCATAATCAAATTTGGGAAAGCTTTATTTGGATTTCCACTTATTATCCAAACAAGACCCCTAAAATGGAATCCATGGGAATCCATGCTCATGAGTAATCTTGGAAAATCATCATTGGATATAATCAGTACAGTTTTCTTTTCCCACCATCCAAAGAAGCCCTTGGTGAGTTCTTTTGAAAATTTTAATAGATTGTGATGAAAATGGCAATAATAACAACCATCTTTCTGCCAATTCTCCCTCATCCATTCCACCCAATCCCAGTCACACACTCTCCCTATTCCTTTGCCTCCTTTTCTCCTCTCAACTTTTCAAATTGCAGTTTCCAACTCTTCTAAAAACATTCGTTGTATAACCTTCTCCATATGTCATTTTGCTCTCGTTAGTACCAATCTCATATTCTAGCATTCTCTTTCAGTGCCCCACCCCCTCCCCCTCCCCCCTCCCCCCGCCTCTTTTCTGCTCCTTTTTTTTTTTTTTATCACGCAAGATGATATTTTTAACTTGTTATCTCATTAATTGTAAGAAATAAGACCTTTATCTTATAACATACAAACATGCAGTTCGTAGAGTTTTCCAAGATCTATGCCTAACACCATTAGTCCTTGTCCTACAAAGACATGTCCGCATTCAAGTCACATAGGTTATAAAGAAAAAGTAATTGCCAGATTTGCATGAGGAGTAGCAGTAATATGAAAGATGAGAACAGTTAGATAAAAGTGATGCACTAGAACCAGTACCATTGTAAGCTTACGATGGCACCGGGAAGATGTGCGCTCCCATGACATATTCAGGTCATCCAACCCACCCATCACAAGGGTCATATGATACTACAGCCAGATGCCAAAAACCAGCCTGATCCAACACTCAATTGGGCGACAAAACAAGGAAAATGTGAGATAGAATGCCCACCCTTGATTTGCAAAGGAGCCCACCTGAATTGTTTTGCCTTAGTATTTTTTTGACCCTTCTTCAAGGCCAGATGAAGGGTCGGAATGGCCTAGATTCCATCTACACAACATGGTGGGCCCTCCACACAAATTAAGGGTGGCCTTCCTCCCAATTTTTACCATGGACTGATGGCCCCACATCTGCCCAGTATCACTGTAGCTTACAGTGAAACCAGTACCACCAGAGTGTGCCCCTGGATAAAATCAATCTAAACTTGCCTGAAAACCCTTCCTATTTTCCACTTTCCCGCTACTTTGATAGCATATGAAGGCAGAATTTAAAGCATTTAGATTCATTATCAAGTAACAAGATCGCACCAGAAGAAAAGGGTCCCTCCCAAGGCCTGGGCCAACAACAATACAATCAAATCTTTCCATCCATTTACCAACTTCGTAAAGAACCTTGCTAGAGACTGAAGCTTTTTCATCATCCCTGAATCAATTCTTTCATGACAATCAGTGCCCTGCTAGAGGATCAAGAATAATAAGATATTCAAAAGGTCCAGACAAATAAGTCCACCTGATGCTGTATGATTCTTCTAGCAGAGGGTGCACAATCAACTCGGGACTATAACTTTTTATAACTGCCCCAGCATCTTTTGTACAAAAAACATGTGACAAGTCTGCACCCTGCATGAGACATGGTAGTCTACTTAACACCTTTAGTCACGAACAACAACATATAATCTTATATTCTACAAGGTAACAGTTAGCTAAAAATACTCCACACAAAAGAACATAGGCTACGGTAGTTCATGTGAGGAGTGGATGAAGCCATTTGTGGGAGACATGCCAATGTGGCGCAGGCGTGAGCTGAATCTGAAACAGCCGTCATGTGGGGTTCACCATCAACATATCCTAGTCTAGAAAACACAGACTGGTCCACTCGTCAGGTCAGCTGAGGGCCAAATGAGTAAAAGTAGCAGTAAGAAGAAAGATGGCTTGTGGTCTTTATTCAATTTACACATGTGGCCCACCTGATGTGTGGGCCCTCTTGATTTTTTCATCCAGGGAATGTTTACAGTGGCCCCCACCTGACAAGTGGACCGGCACATATGAGCCAAATTGGCATGTGTGTCACAAATCGCCTCTTCAATCTCTTCTCACTTGACTTCAGCGTTTCTCTCTATTCAAATCAGGAAAGATAAAGATGAATATGATAGAAGAATTAAAAGTCAAAGAATACTAACAATTTTTAAGGCTGATATAGCGGCAAAATATGGAGCACCTGTGTATTCGCGACATCCTCCAAAAACAGCTATCTTCCCTGCAAATATTTAGTTATGAATAAGTGACATGAAATACACATCTACCCTTATTTGTTCAAGAAAACAAGAAAAGATTGTTACAAAGTGGAAGTGAATGTTTACTGAACAGTTAGGGTTCATAATAATGCAGTATATGGAAAATTAAATTCTCCAAGTAGGAAAAAACTTGGGGGGAAAAAAGCAGGAATATCTGTTGATGATGCTGCATATCTCAGCACTCACCATGACAAATCCATTCAAAATGTTCACCAATTATTATGATTTTTAGAGTTATGACCACATTATTCTCAAGGTTGAGGAAATGTCCAATCTTTCCCTATTTTGTGTCAACATTCTGCAAATTCCACTTTAAGTTTCTTCTGAGATCCCCAATATCTTCTCTTGGTTTTTCGTCTTCTTGTCAACTGAAATCTCCATAATTTATGCTGTTATGTTCTAATTTCTAATTTTGCAAAGTAATCCACATGCTGCTTAAAGTTAGCCAAATGTATTTACATTCTGTTTCTTGTAGCTTCTCTATAAAATCAACTTACGAAGAAGGGAATAAAGATTATTGTGTCATGAGTACATTCTACGCAAGATATTATGAAGGAAGATGGTGTCATGTGCAAGGTTGCCTGTATCGAGGGTGGCTCCTTGACATGGTATGCAAATGGGTACACAGTATGCTACTTACTCTGACGTGTGGTAAGCTGGGGTTAGGATCTGTGTGGGTCATTCCAGTGTATATACTAAATGTATGGATTATAGTTTTATATATCAATCCACATTGCAATTTATATCATCACTATAATCTAAACCTTATCTCAATTAATTGGGGTTAGCTACATGAATACTGTTATGCCATTCCACTCTATCAAGGGCATAACTTCAGTTAGAGCATAGGTCATCAAGTCTTTCCTTGATACCTCCACCCACTTCTTTTTGGGCCCTCCCCTTGCCCTTTTAGAGCCTTCAACATGTATGAACTCACATTGTAATTTATATATGAAATGAAATTCTTTCTATAGACAGGTCCTGGGTTCGGGCCAAAGTACCTATAAGAAAAAAAGTTACCATTATAGACCCCAGCATGCATAGTATTATATTATATGCATGATGCTGAAGAAATCAAAGTATTGCACTGCAAATTATATACATTACTTAGGTTTTCAGTTTGTACAAGTGGGGCACAAGGTTCAGTGATCCAAACTGTTGTTATTCCAGCTCCTGCTATGCATTGCATATGAATAAACAATCCCCAGACTGGAAGATCCTTGCCATTGAATGTTAACGTCTTTTTTTGTTCCGTCGAATGTGCTCTAATCTTATATTTTCTTTCTTAACTGTTTATTTTTTCTATCGTGCTTAGCAAGCTTGATTGTAATTGCATCTCTAGACCTTACCTTTCACAAATTTCCCATTTTGGGTAATGCATAGTTATTGGGGTAAAGTGCATTGCTGCACATGATTGTGTTGACATGGTAGAGCAGATCGGTGAATATTGGTGAACTCCATGCTACTATTTCCCACCAACCACCTGTGCATGTCATTTCCACTTTTGACCAATGAAAGATATTTTAATTCGCACTCCTAAAAAACTCCTGCATCTAAAAAAAAATCCAATTTCACGGACGCTTCTACTACCAATTATTAAAAAGTAGGAATACCACATCATCATTATCTTAAGCTGTGTCCCACTAATCGGGGTCAGCTAAAAAGGTAGGAATACCTCATACACAAAAAAAAAGAAGAACCATGTTGCTAGAAATTTGAGTCAAATGAGAACTTTGCATGAAGTTAGTTGTGTTGTAGAACTCACTTCTATCATCAATGCATTGTGGTGGTACATGACTACACCATTTTGTATGTGGCCTTGCTTCAAACAGAAAAATAAGAACCACCGAGCTAGAAGGACAAATTAACAACATGACCAAACCATTCCATTATATAAAACTACAAGTTACATTTCAGCATTCTTTGTTTATAATCTCATCCAAATAGAAACATATATAATTGAAATTAATACTCGAATGAAAGCATACCCGCCTGGCCTTTATGCCGACTTGGGTCAAGGGCGGGAGTAATTCTCCTTAAAATATTCTCAGCATCAGCTTCAGCAGCAGTCCCATTTGCACATTTTGTTTCCAGTGTTCTTTCCATATTGGTTCGATCGTGGTATCCTCTTAGAGACCTTATCAAGAACTGCTGTCTTCTAACAATAGGCGAGGAAGCCAACATACAATGGTTTGGGCTATCCAATAAGTTCAAGTAATGATTAATGTCATGTTTAGGCAACGCATTTGAAGGGTGCATGCCCTTCACTTCAACCTGAACAAAATAGCATCTGTAATTAGTCAAATCCAAAGCTATTCACCATAAAGCATCATCCAAGCTGCAGCATCTGACAACAAAACATTTTTGACATGAAAGAAACTTAGCATGCTTCCACTAGGTGAAAAAGGGAAAGAAAAACAGAAAATAGCCCGAAATGCAATGACTTATTATTTTAATAATTTTCAAAAGGGTTTTCATTCAATGATGTCACTGAACAATTGAACTGAAAGGCCTTACTCTTTTATGGGAGTAAGACTGAGTTATCCAAATGGCATTATATAAAGTAATTTTGAGTGAAGTCAATTAGGCATGAAGTATTTATAAAATGGACTTTTGTTTTCCGAGTTCAATCAACCATGTCAGCGAAAACTCTCAGACTTAATTAAAAAAGCCCCAATTGGTAATCAACTCCACCTACTTTTTTTTTCCTGCTTCGAGTACACCTACTTTTAATGAAATCAAATTTGAGATAACCACTCAGACCAGGACGAAGCCAAGTCAACTCATTTGCATTCCAAGTTTATTGATGAGTCTTGGAGCATTGAATTACTAAGCTATCTAATTTGAACTTTAAAAAAAAAAAAAGGGGAAAAAAAAGAAAGAAAGAAAGCTTCTAAGGGCCTGTTTGGATGCCTGTAAGTTGGGTAAGTGGTAAGTGACTTACAGGGAAGACACTTTCAGGTGGTGTTTGGGGGAGAAAAATCACCTGTAAGTAACTTACAACCTGTAAGTCACTTACAGGCAAATCTACCAAAAAACTGCAGGGGGATGGGGGTGGGAAGTCACTTCCCTGTAAGTCACTTACAGGCTCAACGATCAGATTTTTAAAAAGAGGGGAAGAGGGAGAAACGCACCAACCCACCGATCTCTCTCCGGCTCTGCAATCTCTCGCTGCAGTTACCGCCTTTCGTCTCTTCTCCTTCTAAAACGGTAGGGTTTCATCTACCCTTTTTTTCTCCTTTGAAAAGGGGAGTGGTTTGACGTTGCACGCTGGCATCCAAACAGTCAATTATACGCACTTGCGCACGTGCGTATAAGTGATGGGCCTCTAATCCGAACGGACCATGTGATGCAGCATCCCATGAAACCGTCGGGGACCAATTTGCGCCCTGATTTAAAACTCTGGTTGGCTATAGAAAAGAGAGATGCAAATGAAGGTTGGAAAATGTTTTCTTTTGTCATGGCCCACCAATATTTTAGATCAAAGTAAAAGTTGGGTAATGGGGGTTTCATGGGGTTCTGCATCACGTGGACCGTTCAGATTTTGGACTCAAATCACGTATGATGAGTTCTCAAAACGTTCTCAAAAGATCTCTTGCCAACTGGTGCACGGCTGAGTATTATGCGGGAAGGGATCGCATGTGAGTAATGCGTTAACTCCGTGGGATCCACCATGATATATGTATTTGATCCACACTGTCCATCCATTTTAATACTTAATTTTAAATCCTGATTCTAAAAAATAGCTATATCCAAAGATCAAGTGGACCACAACATAGGAAATAGTGTGAATTGAGTATATACCGTTGAAATTTTTTGGGGGGCCACAGAAGTTATGGATCAAGATGATTTTTTTTCCCTTCATCCAGGTGTTTGTGATCTTATGAACATGTTGGATGACAAATTGAGTTATCACCCCATATTATAGATATTTTGAATTTGTGGGCCCACTTTTATAGCCCACTTGATGATTGGTTTACCTTAATAATTATCTCAAATATTCATCTTGATGGGCTTAACAAAATAACATATTTGATCTCATGTTTTTTTTTTTTTTTTTTATATGATTATAACATTTTAAAACGATTCCCCAATCTAAGCTCTGCTTAATGTGAATATACAGCTTTCTACCTGTAAGTAACTTACAGGTTATCCAAACAAAAAAACTAACTTACTTGTAAGTGACTTACAACTTACCTCCAAACAGGTTACCTGTAAGTAACTTTCACCTGTAAGTGACTTACCTGTAAGTTACTTACAACTTAAAAGAACTTACAGGCATCCAAACAGGCCCTAAGTGCCAGATGTGAAAATAATATGCAAATGTTATAAACATGGGTTCAAAATATAGGTGTCAGAGAACATATCCGGCTCCAAAAACGGCATGTATCAGTATGTATCATGTGAATTTTGGTTGAATAGGCCCATTTCATATCGGTGATACATAAAAAAAATGTATCAGATCAGTTTTGATAAAATACCGACATGCAGTTTGCGTCATGGGTGTAAAAGAATCCAGAGAAAATGGCAGGTTTCAAACATAAAACAAAATCCATCAATTAAATCCATATCAGGTAACAACGACATGACCACTTCACCTTCAAAGGGTAACTGGCCCAGCCCATCTCCTATCGAAAACATATCGGATTCTTTTTTTATAACCAACAGATAGATACTGCAGAGACACATTAAGGGAAAGACAATTGAATCTCTACACAGAGTAAACAAACGCCCAGCAACAAGATAATGAAACTCACAATATTGCAATTCAAGGGTCTTTCTACCAGTTTGAAACTTCAAATCAGCCAGTCCAACCTGTTTAAACCAGCCCAATCCATCTCGCAGCCGTTTTCATGCATTATCTAATGAAATCTGCAGACTAACATGATTGCCCATCTCATGCCATATCATAATGAACGATAATCACAACATGAAACGTATATCATGCATTTAAACATCATTTGTATGTTTGCAATGGAAATTGATAGTGGTAGTGTTTGGACATCCATTAGAATTGAATTTTGATAAATCACTCCAGTAAACTGCAAATGACCAAAGCGGACTGAGCACCCCCAAATTGCTATGACGATCATTTCAAGTTTCAAGCGATTTGAAAGGCATGGAATTGCGATTAGGGGTTTGATTCTTGTTTTGATGGGAAACACAAGCGCTCTCTCCAAATTGCTATTACTATCATTTTAAGGGTCTTTTGACAGCTAGTAATTCCAATTCCAGGGGCAAATCCTTGTGTCTGGCAGGCTGAAAAAGTTGAGGTTTGGAAATGGATTCCAGCAAAAGGCCATTACTGAATTCTTGTTGGGAGGGTGGCTTGCAAATTCCTGGAAATTGAAAACCCTCCAAACGATCATCTTTTCAAAATCCCGATTGAATTGAAATCTCTCTCTCTCTCTCTCTCTCTCTCTCTCTCTCTCTCTCTCTCTCTCCCTCTCTCCCTCTCTCCCTCAACATAGCTACCATGCGGAAAAGACACGTGTGAAAGTGGCCATGGCTGCCACACACTCGAATTTCAACATAAGAGTATACGCACCGTTACGACACTTTCTCCGGATCGGGTTGAAATGCGATTTGATATATCGGTTGGAGTTTCTCTGGATCGAGCTCTGCTCCACACCGCTTTCGGAGCCAGAAGGCAGAGAGTTGGTAGAACAAAAGAGGATGAGGAAAGAAGACGAGTTATTTGCTACTCTGACAACATATGGGCCTTCATACACCGGTTTGTGGACACTTGTTCGCAGATACAGGATTTCATTGTCATCACGCCACGTGTACAATTTTCTCAACTCCCGCCTCCATGGGCGTGGACTAGCTGAGGCCCGGTTAACAGCTTGTTGGCTAAGGCCCCTACGTGGAGCATTCTCATTGGGTGAGGGCAGGTAAGTTGGACGTACGGGATGGGGGCGTGGTTTGGGTCGCACCCTGCCAGGACATGGCTAAAGACGGACGGTCCTGTCAGTAGATCTGTGGGAACCACGGTGATATATGTATTTTATCAGGCCGTTCATCTATTTTGAAATATCATTCTAAGGCATGAGCCTGGAAAGTAAGTAGATTGAAGCCTTCGGTGGACTACACCAAAGCTTCTAAGGATCACGGGAGGTTTTCAGCCGTAGGCAATCCCCAGTCTTATCTATGGTGTGGTCCACTAGAGCCTTCGATCTACAAAAGCGGATTGCTTATTGAGTAACTCGGTACACTAAGTGTGTTGAGTAAACTTTGTGGGCCCAAATGTCATTAATGCATTTTATCTACTCCGGCCATCTCTTTTACCAGATAATTTTAAGGTTTTAACACAAAAATGAAGTGTATCCAATCCTCAGGTGGAGCAAACCACCAGAAATGGTGTGAATTGATCATCTATAGTTAAAAAATTATTGAGGGCAAAGAAGAAGCTGGTATTTGTGTTTTTCTTTCGGTTAAATGACAAATAAATATCTCTAGGCCATAGAAAGTTTTCACCGGTGGAAATCAATACTTCTACTTTTTCCCATAGTATGGTCCATAATTTTGATTTTGACCCCTAAAATGATCTAGAAAAAAATGAATGGATGGTGTGGATAAACAACATACATTCATGGTGGGCCCAACAGAGTTTACTCAGTACGATAAAATCACGGTGAGTAACTCAGTATGCAATCCGATTTCTTAATCCACCTCCTTTCTTGGGCTCGCGTCCTAAGTTAATATTTCAAAATGAATCAACAACCTGAGAAAACAAATATATCATGCTTGCTGGCCCTACGTAGCATTGAAAGGACTGTAGGTTTCTAACTAGATCCCAGTGGTAGTGTAGGACGCTATCCTCACAAGGAAAAATAATATAAGGCTGATCCAAAACTTAATTAAACTGCACGACCCTAAAAAGTAGATTGGGAAATGATTACTGCTAAGACCTCCTTAAGGTACACTGTGATGTTTATATTCCATCTAAATTGTTCATAAGTTGGTGCTCCTGGGATGAACCGAAAAACATGAAATATTTGCTTGATCCAAAGCTTTGGTGGCCCTGCAAATGTTTCAACAGTTCATATTCAATTTTCGTCATTTTTTATTACGTGGCTCACTTGAATTTCTGAATCTACTTGATTTCTGGGCTAATATCCTATGATCTGTCAAAACAGACCAATATATGAATTTCTCACAAACATCATGGTAGCCCCAACTAGACCTATCGAAGGGTTTAGCAGGCAAACCATGTGGATTGGGTACTACCATGCCCCATTTCGACATCAGCACAAGCAGGGGATCTGGGCCATCGTGGTATATGTGTTTTATCTATACAGTCCATCCATTTTTCTATATAATTTTAGGGTTTGAACTCAAACATGAGGCAGATCCAAGGCTGAAGTGAGCCATATGGTAGGGATTAAATAGGCTAACTGTCAAGTGGATATTTGTGATTTCCCTTCATCCATGTATATGTGGCCACAAAGTTTTGGATCATGATTTCCCTTCATCCAAGGTCTATGGGATTAAGTGGACCACAAAGTTTTGGATCAAGCTGATATTTGTGATTTCCCTTTATCTAGGTCCATGTGACCATATTATAGGTTGGATATTAATTAACCATCACAGTCGACCCTCGGAAGGTCTGCTTCCTGTGGTGTGGTCCATTGATCCTTGGATCTGCCTCAGAGATACTGATAGGACTAGGGTTGCTTATTGGTCAGGCCTCGGCTGTTAATCCGAACTCGATCCGAAAAACATTTAGATATGAATGGCCCAAGCACTAATACAGGCTTGTCGACAAACAGCCTCATTCAAAATTCTGATTGTTTCAGGCCCGACCGGCGTCTCTAGCTAGGTACTATTTTCAGACTTCAACACGTTCTGGAAAAAATGGATGGACGGGGATTTCTCACAAATATCAAATGGAAGGGCCTGATGTAATGTTTATTTGCCATCCAACCTGTTGATTAGGTCCCACAGACTTTGGTGAAGGTAAGACACATATCAGTTTGGTTTTTAATGGTAGGGCGTCCAATCAACACTGTTTCCTATGGTGTGGTCCACCTAAGATTTGGATGTGCCTCATCTTGAACAGACGGAGTGGATAAAGAAACGCATACATCATGTTGAGGCCAATAGAACGGTTCGAGCACCGATCATTACGGAGGTGGGTAGTGGTGGTGTCACCAACTGATCCAAGGACGTAGATGTTGGGTGGGGCCCAACGAGATGTTTGTGAGAAATCCACCCCGTTCATACGTTTTGCGATATCATTTTATGATGTGCGACCAAAAATGAGGTGTATCCAACACTCAAGTGGGCCACACGAGAGAAAACAGTGATCATTCAGTGAGCACCGTTGAAGCATTCCTATGGCCATAAAAGTTGTATCAGGATATCTTTTTGGTTTTTTCACTTCATCCCATTTGGAATGACCTTATAAAAGGTTTGGATATCACATCAAGGTGGAGCCCAGGAAGGTTTCAACGGTAGGAATTTCTTTCCCCAATTTTCCCTATCGTGTGACCCACTTGAGTTTTTTTATCCACCTCAATTTTGGTAATACGTCCTAGAATGATCTCGCAAAACGGATGGACGGAATGGATTTCTCACATACATCTCGGTGGACCCCACCCAGCATCCATAAGTGCTTTCACAGGAAATCCGCGTCCTGATTGGTGCGGCCGTACACTGTTTGAGATGTACCACTGGTATCTTTGGCAGAGTTGCGAATATGCAGACGCACGTACATCCTTATACACGTGGCATAAATGAGGGCCAATCCCTGATTCTAGCATAGAAATGGGCCTGATCATTCAGTGGCCACAAGTCTAACATCATTGCACCGTAACATCTTTCCCAGATGAAGCAAGTGGCATTCCGTCCAGATGAAGCATTTAGACGGTTCATATCAACGTGGGCCACCTGGCCAAAACTGGGTAGGACAAGCAAGCTGGCCCATTTCCACACTTAGGCCACACCCTGGGAACAATGTAAGGTCATGCCACCAAAACCTTCCAAATGAGAGTCTTGACCGCCTTAGGTTTGGATCTCAACAGCAATTAGAATGCAATTCAATGGTGAATAATCTCCCGTCTCAACTCCAGGAATTTCCTAACAACTTCATACATGGTAGAGGAAGATGCAAGTGACAATGGAATCAAGTATTTTGTCTGTAA
>JAJHSJ010000008.1:1415055-1489834 GCA_021015155.1 Magnolia officinalis
CATTGTTAGTGATGGCCACAAATTTAAAATGATTCAGTAATTGATCAAGTCACATCACCATACCACCGATTAGTGTTTCTAAAGGTCCAGTCCAAGCATCGGGTTCAAAGTGAAAGAAGCCAAGCACATGTATGGATTGAAAGTAAATTAAGGAAATATAAGGGAAAGCAGAAAATGCACTGGAATGATCCTGACATAATTAGCAGGTTGGTGCAGATATTACTGGGATTGTATGATTAAAATTTCCTGATAATAGAGTACTACAGATGGCACACATGTATGGATCCGAAATCTTCTTTTAATGAGGGCCACATGTGAGAAATTTTTTTCTCATTTGGATGTTGACTATTATCTAGTCTTGTGTTTTCTGGTTGCTCCTGTCTTCATCTGATGTGGAAGGAAGGACAAGTCTACTGAGAAAAGAGAGGTGTGGAGAGAGATGTGGACAAAGCAATGCCGTGTATCCTCTGCCTCTGTGAAAAGTTCAAGAGAGAGAAGCGATGCCCTATCTCCACCCCATGAATTTAATCTTTTGAGGACCAATCCGCTCAACTCTGAGAATCCTAAGATGATATGATATGGTGTAGCCCATGGAACTTGAGCATGCTTAAAGCCATCTCTTCACATAACACGTTGAATGAAGATGTATGAGACTAGCTTATGTCTATGATTTTTATTCTTAAAATCCGTTAAATTGAATATCTACACCGTCAGATCTGCTCAGACATCTTAAAATATTCCGGTAATGATAGGAAGAACTTCTATATCCACCGATTACTTTTGCCTCCCCGGGACTTGAGGTCAATCTTACAGTTCCATATGACAATAAGGGAAAAGGATTGGCTGGGGATCATGCCACAATGGTGCTGTAAGCCCCACTGTAATGTATGTGTTTTATATCCATATGGTCCATCTGTTTTTCCACCTCATTTTAGAGTATGTGGTCAAAAACTAAGCAGATTTGAAGCACAAGTGGACCACACTACAGGAAACTGTGGGGATAATGACACTCAACCGAAACCTTCCTGGGGCCACTGTGATGCTCATTTGCCGTCTGACCTATTGATTATGTTGCACAGACCTGGATGAAAGGAAAACAAAAATATCAGCTTGATCAAAAACTTTTATGGCCCCCAAGAAATTTTTATTGGTGGAACATTTAATCACCCATGTTTCATTTGGTGTGGTCAAATTAAGCTTTGGATTTGCTTCATTTTTGAGGTCACTATCTAAAAGGAGCTGACAAAAAAAGATGGATGGTAGGATACAAAACACACACACACCACACTATATATATATATATATATATATATTATATATATATATATATATAGGCCCAATAGAGCAAAGGGAAAATCAGCCCATGGATCACTCATCACCACACCAAGTTTCTATCCAACCAGTGGTATATATATTATATATATTTATATTATTTTTTTTCACACACCACCACATGATCAGCACTTGAAAACTAGTGGTATTCGAAACCCACAATACCACTACCAATCCGAATAGCTAACAATAGACGACAATGAACAAACTTGAGTTGGCTGTTTTTCCTGACCCAGCTTGGCCTATTGCCAGCCCTAATTATTCCATAGATCAAATGTCTATGTCTTACTAATATATATATATATATATATATATAATATATTATATATATGGAAATAGTTCTATGCAGTCGAGCTCATGGGAACTTCCCATGAAGTCGAGCTGTGTGCACCCGCCATGATGTGTGTCAAACATCTACCCCATCAGTCAGATACACCATTCCATGGTGGGCCTCGCGCTTAAAAATCAAGTCAATCCATGACTTTTGTGGGCCACACCATGTACAAAAGTTGAGAGGAGTTATCCTCCCATTAAAACATTCATAATCGGTTTTTGGACCCACCGTGATGTCGTTCACAAATCCAGCTCATCCATTATATGTGTCTCACTTGGATGAGGGGTTAGACCAAGTTTCAGATGCATCCAAATTTCAGGTGGGCCCCAACAAGTGCTTTTATATGTTTTAAGCATGTTTTCATATAATTTTAGATGGTATGGCCCACTTGAGTTCCGTGTACAACTGATTTTTGGAATATCCCATAATTTAAAGGGGACCCATCAAATGCACGGTGTTGATGTTCGACACACATCATGGTGGGGCCCACACAGCTCGACCTCATGGGAAGTTCCCATGAGCTCAACCCATGGAACCATTTCCATATATATATATATATATATATACACACCACACACACACACACACACACACACACACACACACCACGAACTGTTGGTCTACAAATTGTACAATTAGACGGCTAGATCAATAAACTGAATTGAAAAGCCAAAACGAAGAAACTGATGACCTATAAATAAGAGAGACTCCAAGGGTGAAAGGTACGCAAAATCTCTCTCCTAGAACCCCTCAATACTATAAGACAGATTCCTAGCCTGACTTTGGCATCGGAGGGTCCCCTGCTCTAGCCAGGGTCTCATTTGTCTTCTTCCTGTGCAGGTACTCGAAGGTCTAAAGAGGGTGAACCAGATTTTTACATCAACAGTTTGACGCTATCTGTGGGAACGACATCTTAAGCCGTTCCTGCTCTACCATAAATACTCCAAACAATCTACAATGACGAAATGAAAGTAAAAGCTCTTCCTGAACCATTGCTGGAGACAAATCGAAGCTTTTCCTGAACCACTGCTGCAGCCAAATCGAAGCTCTTCCTGAATCATTGCTGCAGCCAACTCAAAGCTCTTCCCGTATCATTGTTGTAGCCAAGTCGAAGCTCTTCCCGTATCATTGCTGCAGCAAAGTCGAAGCTCTTCCTGAACCATTATTGCAGCCAAGTCAGTAACTTTTAGTTGTAAAGACTTTATGTGAAATATGTAACATGGTTTTTTATCAGGTACAAGATGACATCCAAAAGCTGTAATATGTTTACAGGTCTGTCGGGAAAGGGTGCGACGCTGACGGTTTAAATTGATTGGCATCTTCAACAACTAAAACTATCATCATTTCCGATGGCTAAGGGCGACGATTTTAGCTGTCGGCGATTTCGATGGCTAAAGCCATCAGCCTTTCCAGCGGCTAAGTTCGATAGTTTGTCGTTGGCATTTTCGACAGTCAAGTACAACGGCCGTCAGCGTCAACGTTTTTCATGAATTTTAAAAAATTATAATGAAAATTAAATTGATCTATCAAAAAAGAAAAGCAAGAAACTGAATGCAGTTCAAGAGAACCGTTGTACAAAATGAAAAATACAATATTACCTTCTATTGACAAATGATACACTGATGTTTGTGTGACTAGCCCCAATATCTTTGGGGTAATCCACTTTCAAAACAACCTGTGAATATAATAATATGGCATGAAAACTAATTGTGAAACGAAATATGAAACAAATAGAAAAGTGAGCTAATAAAGTTTGAAGTGGATGACATTATCACTTGCTCAGGCATCTGAATGTTGAATATTTGTAGGTGGTCCTGAATAGTTTCTGGAAGTTGAGCTTCAAACAGAATGTCATAGTTCACTCGTCATATATGAGATGCAACAAAGAAGCTCACCACAACAAGCACAGAAATAGACACATTCAGTAGCCAACGCCAAATAGCTGGGACAATGCTGAATAATGATATGACATGCATTCCACAAAAAGCCATGACAACCATTTCTCGGATGGAGATTGAACAAATTAGCTCCAAAATAAGGAATAGGCATGAATATACAAAATAAATGGCAGCAGAAAAAAAAAAAAAAAAAAAGAAGATGGAACATTCATTTCTGGATAGAATTATTTCTTGATCACATCCTATACATGATGATTAGGCTGGACGGTCCAGATCGATGTTTCGGACTATCCAAATGTATAATTTCATGTGATGCACACCATAAAATGATGCAGCTACAGGTACATAGCTACGTAGCTTCCTTTCTGGTTTCTACAATGGATGACGCATGCCCTAGAAATCTCCTCAAATGAGGCGATCCTAGCTAGTCCTTTGCATTGGTTGCTTGAAAATATACCTTTAAGAAAAGAAGTACAGCAATGGTACACATTCAACTGGAAAATCCAAAAATTATATGGCTGGGATCTTCCAGTTCTAGCAGTAAGAGTTTAATATTGTAGTCTGAACCATTGAACAATGGGCCCCACTTGTACAAATTTAAAACTAGAGTAAACTCTATCAGGTATAGACAGATGTGAAGATGAAATAACTTACGTGTTAGGGGAAGAATCGTGGGATTCAAGCGCCCTTAGGCATGACCTGGAATTTGCATATCTTTTTCTTGATGCAGCCAATCATCATATTAGCAGAATCAATACCTAAAAAACTTGAGGAATGATTAAAAAAGCAGCTACAAAATCAATAGTAAAAGAAAGATAAATCCATCTGTTGATCCAGTCCATTGATTCGATGGAGGCCATGAATACAAACCTGGAAGGTAGGCCCCATGAACGTAGCCATTATAATGCTCACTGGTGTGTTCCCCAGTGAAATAAACCCGTCTGACTGGTGCCTGAAATTAGCAAGAGATTAGGAAAAATTAAAAGCCACTAATCTCATCTAACGCAAGTAATTTGGTAGCCCAAAGAGTGCTAGTATGAGTTCCATAAAGTGCCAACAAAACATCTCCATCATAGGATTAGCACTTGTGTATAGTGATCCAGACCGCTGATTTCATGGGCCATCTGTAGATGTACTTCAGTCCAAAAACCAATCCCATTCATCCCAATTGCAACTACATTGTTAACCCAAAATTTGAATGAGAAGATTAATGGTCAATGGTCAACAATAAATAGACAGGAAGCAAAAGCATTGAGGATTGGGATTGTCCAATTACTATGAAAGCAGATTCCAAGACCTGAAAATGGAAGTTTTTCATAAACTAGGCAATATACCATAATATTCAGTAAACAAGTAGACAGAAATGCAGATTAATTCTGGGAAGTTTCTAAGCTTGATAAGGAATCATATGAAGATCATCTCTCTATGCTGGCACATGCTCATGAACTTGTAGTCATAAAAGATCCACAGTTGATTACTTAGCAAAGCAGAGGAAGAATCTGAATGAGGTAGTGACGCAGGGGAGGACGTGAGGTCGAGCACCGTCTCCTCAAGAGGATAAATATTCCGAATCCACGGAACTCTCTGGACTCCTCACAGAGACTTCTCGAATCCACGAGAAAAGAGAGCAGAAAAATAGAAATAAATTCTAAATAAATTCGAAAGAGATTAATGAATAATTGATAATTTTCTAATGTGTCTCCTTACACTATTAATAAAGAAAAGAAAAAAAAAAAACTAAAATTCGTAATTACCACAAATAGCAAAATTCTAACTCTAATAAAAATCCTAATTCTAATACAACTCTTCGAAGGCCTAGTTTCTAAAAAAAAATTGCAAATAAACTTTCTCTAGAAGAGTCCCAGTATAGCTAAAAGTTATTTCTAAAAGGAAAGAAAATCTAAAACTCTAAAAATATTACAAAAATTCGGAATTACTAAAAATAGTAAAAAATTTCCTAAAAATTCGTTTTGAGCTGAAAGCGCGCACTTTCTGACGAAACGGACAGATACGACCCACCTCGTGGGTCGGTTCACCTCAGATGGCCCGTTTCAGTAAAGATTGATAGGTTGTGCGCCCTGTAACGATACCCGGATCAAAAGTTATGGTCAATTTACGATCCATCTTCTTTTGGCCCAACCATGCTACATCAGACTCCTCCACTTGAAAAAAACTCGTCCTCGAGTTACGCAAGAGACTTGGCACATGAGTCTGAGATAACTTCCGACGTCGATGTTCATTAGCTCTTTTTATGTACTTGACATTAAGCTCTTGAGTTGACACAATACATGTACTCATGCTTTCCTTGACTTGACTAATATCGATTAGTTCCTTCACATCTGCCTTCAAGATCTCATATTTTTTCTGATAATGTGGGCAATTAGGCGGACTTGCCCCTGAGACGGGATCAACGTGATTTTGTATATCTTGTATGGGAGGTAATTATTAGAGAGTTCATCGAGCACAACCTTCTTGAACTCCTGCGATACTGGTTTCAAATCCTCTAAGATATTCACAGGCTCCACATATTTTTTCTTTTCAACTAATGGATATATATTTCTCGTTTCCTCATATTGTTTAACAAAGGCCTGTTCAGTGATGAGATATTGTTCCTCCACTTTAGAAGTGTTGGGTTGGTTCTCCATTCCTATAGAGGTCACATGTTCGCCACTGATGAATCCTGTGGTCTGTTGCAACTCTGTTTTGATGAAGTCATTTCTCGCGGACCAATAATAGGATTTTTCTGCATAACCTTTTACTGATCTACTATCCTGATAATAATTTTGGTTTTGTTGGAATAATACCTGATCGTAATCTCGAGGGAGGAATCGCATGCACAATAACTTCTTCATCCGCGACCACGTGCGAATTGGCGCCTTCATCTGTCTCGTTCGCTCGAGTTGAAGTTCTTCCCACCAATCTGAAGCTCTGCCCGTCAACTTGTAGGCCACGAGTTTAATTTTATTCTCTTCTACAATGTTCATGTAGTCGAAGAAACGTTCGACCTCAAGCAACCAATCGAGAAAGTCTTGGAAGTAGAGTTGGCCATTAAAATTAGGAAGATCGACTTTCATCTTAAATTCTTGAATCATCCTGTGGTTCATTGATAGTATCGCTCTACGATCAGTATAATTACGAATTCCAGCAATTGCTGGTGGTGGATCACCACCATGAACACGGAGTTGCCTTAGGTTTTTCGCCAAGAGATCCGTTATGCTGTCGATGGAAGCCTGCAGCCTTTGCATGGCTTGCCGATTCTCTTGTTGCGCTACTTCAAAAGTTGCCGCCGTTAAAGGTAAATTCCCTGGAGCACCGCCCATGGGATTGTTGCCCGACCCGTCGTTAGAAGCCATCGACCCGAGGAGAAACCTCGCTCTGATACCAAACTGACGCAGAGGAGGACGTGAGGTCGAGCACCGTCTTCCTCAAGAGGATAAATATTCCGAATCCACGGAACTTCTCTGGACTCCTCACAGAGACTTCTCGAATCCACGAGAAAAGAGAGCAGAAAATAGAAATAAATTCTAAATAAATTCGAAAGAGATTAATGAATAATTGATAATTTTCTAATGTGTCTCCTTACACTATTAATAAAGAAAAGAAAAAAAAAAAACTAAAATTCGTAATTACCACAAATAGCAAAATTCTAACTCTAATAAAAATCCTAATTCTAATACAACTCTTCGAAGGCCTAGTTTCTAAAAATAAAAATTGCAAATAAACTTTCTCTAGAAGAGTCCCAGTATAGCTAAAAGTTATTTCTAAAAGGAAAGAAAATCTAAAACTCTAAAAATATTACAAAAATTCGGAATTACTAAAAATAGTAAAAAATTTCCTAAAAATTCGTTTTGAGCTGAAAGCGCGCACTTTCTGACGAAACGGACAGATACGACCCACCTCGTGGGTCGGTTCACCTCAGATGGCCCGTTTCAGTAAAGATTGATAGGTTGTGCGCCCTGTAACGATACCCGGATCAAAAGTTATGGTCAATTTACGATCCATCTTCTTTTGGCCCAACCATGCTACATCAGGTAGCGATAACCATCAGTGAAAAACTCCAAACTCAATTTTTCCTGACAAATACATTGGAGCAACAACGGCAGCAGAAATAATCTGAATGAGGTAGCGATAACCATTGGTGAAAAACTCCAGATTTTGGGAAGAAATCAATAGTTGCTGCAAAACAAACATCAGAAACCAAATTCATATCATAATAACACAATGGTTTGTGTCTAATTCCTGAAAAAATCCACATGACAATTGGCAGTAACAGATGTCACGCCCCAAAATTCAGGCACTGAGTGTGCACCCTCAGACCTGAGTTACAGTCCATGACTCGTACACTTAGTGTACTTGAATCAGTGAGTCACATTATTTAATAAAGGCATAATATAATCTGAATTCTATGTTTTCATTAAAATCCATTATTACATTCATATCAACTTAATCCATTCACAAACATTCACCACCACACATCTAAAAAAATAAATCAAGAACACAAGTTAAAACTAAATTGAGACTTTTATTAAGTCATTAGAAACAAAAATCTAAATTTGAAGTCATTTAAAAACAGAAATAAAAGAATAATAGGAAACACATGTCCCATTTAATCATTCTAATGATCCAACAAAGTAATCTCGTCTTTGGTTAAATACGGCCACTGATCTTGTGGATCATCCACTGGTTTAGCTTCATGTTCTTGCTCTTGAGTAATTGTATCTGCTTCAATTCCATCTGTACGGTTTTTCCATCAATAAACCGTCAGCTAGCCAGGCCCAGTGAGTGAACCCATCATGGTTCGTGCACAATACAATTAAAATAATAAATACAAGTAAAGCATAAAAATCAGAAATCCAATGCAAATAATTAAAGCGTATGCTATGAATGGTATTGATGATGCATGAAGTGGGTATAAATAAAAACCATCCACTTACTTGAGTTGGATATCGACAACCCGCATCCGCACTCGGCAGGCTTCTACCATAGTAGGCATGGGCAAGGCCCGCATCCCCCCCATTGGGCAGGCTTCCACATATAGTGGGCTTCTAGTGGGTACAATGGGCTGTCCCCTAGGTAATCGCACAAAAGTATTAATGATGCCAGGCATGAATGTTTGATGCAACAGTAATCATATCAGTAGTCAAATACATCTCTCCTTATGAGAGGCCTTTCAAATGTTCATAATCCAAGAATATCTCAGCACTAATCAGTTCATAAACAATTTAATCAAGTCATTCACAACAACAAATTATTTTAATCATATGGAGAGGAAACATGTTGGGATTACTCACCTGATGATTTAGAGAGGAATCCGATGGAGCGGATCAGAAATTACCTATAAATAATCCATATGCAGTACACCATAATATTAAAAAATATATATTAAACTCATAAAGTATTTGATTTGTTTTGATTACTAATTAAAGTCTTACATTGGAGTGGTACTCAAGTAACATACGTAATAGATAGGGTTCATCGTATCTATCTGGGCCCAAAAGACACACTAGATATCTTATAAGATGACCCACTACATGGATGGCTTGGATCTTCTAATAGCATGTCATAATGATACATAATTTAGCCTAGGTATATTTTGTCCTAGACATGCATGCAACTTATATAAGTTTTACCGTGCATCAGAAGGTGGAGTTACGTTATATTATATATATCTAACACACATTTTTTTATGTAGGTCTTACTTACAGGGATCTGGATTGACTATATGGTTAACATTGCTATATTGTTCTTTGAGAAAAATTTCCAATCTAATCTGAAATATGTGGGACCTGTAATAACGTAAATTATTATTGTACAACTACTATTATTTTCTTTCTGTATGGGTTACACACATTTTAGATATGTCCTAAATTTACACTCTTAACCCATAATAACCTTCCAAATCAAATGGATCGATTGGATACAATGTATACATCACTGTGAGTCCACAATCTGATGACCCAAGATGGTTTCTAACGTTAAAAGCCGCACTTGGTTTTAAGGCTGACTATCAAACTTTATTTTTTGTACTTATTTATTTATTTAATTTTTTTGATAAGTCCCATGAAAGTCTAAACCATGAATGAGATAGGTAATCTCCTCATAAAGGACAAGCCTAAAAGATCTACTCGAAATAACACTTTTGTGGCCCACAAGAATATTCGAAGGTGCCCATTTAATTTTCACTGTTTAAGGCGATGTAATCCACATGAGTTTTCTTTCGAATAAAATTTTCAACCCCAAGACTTTTAGTTAGTGACAAGATTATTAGACGGTACGGATTTGATACATACATCAAGAAAGCCCCGCATATAAGGCCCATAAATCCAGACTAATTCCGGTAACGTAAATAGCCCAATTTCACTTTTGCATGCTGGAGTGTTTTTTACACCCACTCTATATTGTTACACTTTTATTATGATGACCCATACATAATATGTGTGCATAAATCTATTTCATTCACCACTTTACTAACACAGTTTTAGGACATTGGTAGAAACATGAGGTAGATTCGTTGTTCTAATGGATCATACTACCATGAATCAACACTGACCGTTCTTCCACCATTAAAATATATGCATTTCTTATTTCAAACCCTCCTAACTTTCTATGTAAGATCCAATTTATTCATTGATCCAACCAATTATTTTTTAATGGTCAAAATAATTGGTATCTCCATCGGAACTCCCTGCGGCCCCGATGGATATTCCAATGGTGAGTACCTAATGAATTCTATTTTACATATTATGGCCTATCAAAATGTTAATTAAGCCTAATTTTTGAAGGTTTTCCATATTTTGGTCCTTAGAACCTAATGGACTGAATTAATCAGACCGTATATGCAAAATAACTCCAATATGTAATTCAAGTAAAATAAACAAAAAGAACTTACGTGTTTCCTTTTAATTCTTGTTACATGCGTAAAGTATTTCAAGGTGTATCGTGCATATGCGCACATATTGATATATGTGCACATGCATTGCACCCATGGTAGTTCCACACCGTCCATCACGTAGACCCAAGACATAATAACATAAAGAAATAAAATCTAAATTAAAATACAGTAAGTACTAACCTGTGCAAGTCATTCTTCCACTAATTCTCTCATTTTATCTTTTCTCTTATTTTTATTTTTTCCTCTTTTTGATCTGTGAGAAATGTTCTTTATAAAGAAAAGAGAATTGCTCGGATAAGATGAATAAGATAATGATAAGAGAGGTTGCAACCGGTTTGATCTCCTTTTTTAAAAAATAAAATTTTAAAATTTTAAAATTTAAGGAACGGACAAATTTGGAGTTGTTACAAATTTAATTTTCATTGATATGTGGGGTCCATCCTTTTGCTTATGAGAAATCTACTTCGCCCATCCACTTCATTATATCATGTTACGTTATGGGCTGAAGGATGAGACAAATATAATCTTTCGGTGATCTATATGATAGGACAGGAAACTCTCAAGATTAAATATGGATTGTTGACGACTTCTTGGCTAGTAGGTGAATGGCCCAGATCATGCATATGTTGGCTTAACAGATGGTGAACGGTGAAGGATGGATTGATATTGGACTAGGTGGACGATAGGTAGTGTAGTCTTGAAGAAACGTGGTTTGCTAGGCGTCTTAAAACGTTGTAGTTGTACGTGGAGACGGATGAGTCTTATATCATATTTCTAATAAATATTTTCAAACTGAAATATTTTCTATTCAAACCATTTATTTAGAGTGAAACTTTACCAAAGATTACCATTTTACGTGCTCTACAAACAGACCAAGTTTGGGCCTTGATCTCTCAGGGATGACCAAGATGTATATTTAACAACTTACGTTTATTTATAACTCAAAACAACTTCTATCGACATCCTATGTAAACATTAACCAGTAGTTTTGATGTATACCTTATGATCTACCTAATGAATAGTTCATTTAAATATTTGGATGGCCCAGTTGGTAGATCTGACTGTGATGGATGATCAATTGATGGTCTAAATTTTAAATAATTAGATGGTTAAAATGTTAATCATATTTATGGGTTATTGTACGGTCATTTTTGTAAATGGATACGTATAAAGTAGTTTTTGAATGCGATCTATGTTAGAAATGTATAATGTTAGATTCAAGTTATTGGTTCACAGGTGTCAAATACGTAGATCATGATTTTGACGGTAAATTAAGCATCTTCATAATTGAAAAATAAGGTGAATGGATCAGAATGTTAATTTGACGTGTATACGAGTGGATATGAAATTCTAGTAGTTACTTTACTTTGATCAAGTTGTTCAAATTCAAAGTGGTCGGTTAGATATCCTCATCTAGTGGTAAATAGTTAATTTAACGGTCGATTTGATGAACGGGTGAAAATACTAGGGTATTCAGGGGTTTATCCTATTAATCAATAGTCGGTTGACGTAATTTAGGGACGAAATTTACTTTCTATGTTAGAGATTCAAGTTAAACTACATAAATATTAATGGATTTATAAGTGTACAGTTGAACAAGTGTAAAAGTGTAATCGTACATCCTTACGTACAGGTAAACTTGAACCCAAAATTTCAGGTTGTTACAACAGAACACAGGAAAAACTGACACCCAACCAAGCAAACATAGTCAACAAACATACTTGAGGGAAATCAAATATTGTGATGGCCTAAGAAACCCACGACACTAACTGCTGCACTGATTAGGAGTGGAAGTAAATGATTATCACCTTTGGCTGAGAATCCATCTTGACTGTTGATAGCATAAATCATTGAATCTTACATGGGCTCATCCATACGGTTTACACAGGATGATAGAAAATGAAATAAACAAAAATAAACTGTGGCAGGTCTTGCAACTTGACTATAATCAAAGCATGGTAGTGGCAATTATGCATAACTCAATATGCGTATAACAAGCATTAGGAACATTGAGATACTTGAGATCTTCAAATTAAATGGGCTTTGTAATACTGTTTAAGCTTTTCAAAGCAGATGCCAATACAGCAAATGGTCTTGTATCAAGAACTACAACAATCATTTTACATTACATCAAGCTCGAAAGCACTAAATAAGCTGAAGTATTTTGCATTATGAGTGAAAGAAGTAATTTTCAACAAAATGGTCATTTCTGATTTTCATGGCTCCCAAATTCCAATCATTTCTCATGTTTATTACCAATAGAATGGCAGCTCTTCACTTTCTTCAAGAAACATCCATCTAACTGGTTGACAATTACATTCAGGTAGTTCAGCGAGAAAAAAAAAAAAAAAATTTAACCAAGAAAGTCCATTAAGCAATTATAGAATATGCCAAAAGAAAAAGAAAACAAATTACCTGCCAGCAATTGATGCAAAGGACATTAGCATAGTTTTGCATCCATACTTCCAAATTTGAATCATATTTGAAGCTGGTAGAATTATCACTTAGCCTATTCCACATATCAGCACTTAAAGCATATAGCTCAGGATTAACACGGTCAATGCTGGAAAAGAATTCTTCCTGTCAGTATATGCTGGTTATTTTAACAGAGTTGAAATAAAATAAAGAAAAGAGTAGATAAGCATCAACTCATGAAGCACTCATTAAGCAGCCCAAATACCCTAGCCTCCCTCTTCAAACAAAACTGCTCGAAAAGCCTCAAAAAGAAACACCAAGTGAAGAATACTAGCCATGTCTATGATATATGAAAACAAGTGTTCAATTCCAAATAGATGGTAATTGACATTCCAAGCGATATTGCTGTAGCAAAGAATCAAGGACCATGTATACTGGTTGTTATCACAATTCCCAACAATGTTTGTTGGCTGATGACTTGTCCAGATATTGGCAAAAGATGTGAAGACCTCAAAAAAGGTAAGAAGTATGAAGGCCTCAAGGAATAAAAAGATAAAAAATTCAGATGCTTGAACAAAGGCTGGAGAGTGATTTGTTCAACCAATAAAAGGATAAGAAACTCGGATTGTTGGACATCATGGGAAAGGATTGGCAACACAAAACATGCCTGTGTATAGTGTTGTGTTTTCTAGAATAAAAATAAATTTCAAAAATAAAAGTTATTTTTAGAAAGTAAATAAATATATTAATTATTTAAACTTTCCATAAATAGTGTGTATAGCCAGTCGGTAAGAGAAGGGGTTTTTGCTTATGCAACCAGGGTTCAAATCTCCTCGAGGACGGTGCGAAGCACCGTCCGCGCACGCGCGTGGCGTGGGCTGTAGGGTTGCTTGGGCGCTTTTTGGCACTTTATTAGGCGCACTTAGAACTTCGCACGTGCGCATCGTCGCAAGGAGCTATGAGAGCCTTAGTCTTTTTGGCACTCGGTTCATATTTTTGGACCATGGTACCCTGATGTTTATTACCTTTTTTAGTTGATTGAGAATAATTGTGACATGATTGTACATTTGACACCTATGCCATGTGTCGCTTATGTGGATACAGTTTTTCCTGTTGGATAACTGCTCCTGTCTGAATGGGTACAGAAATAACTGCCATAGGACAAAGGGTCATGTCCTTTCATGAAAAGGCAATTATTTGCTGTGAGTGAGTATGGATTTCTTGAAGAGGCTCTTTAGCACCTCTTCAGGAAGAAATCCATAACCTTTCAATTAATATAAATCCTGGATACTATAATCCAGAAGTAGATACTCAAAATCCTTAAGATAATATTATCTTCTGTGCAATTATTCTCGATCTAATCTCTTGCTAAGTTTTTTCTGAACGTCTTAAGGCATATCGGTGTCAAAACTAAAGATCTGTTCAATACTTAAATGTGCAAATTTTCGTGTTGAAAATCGGATTGAGAGTTCATTGTATCCTGAAGACAATTTGCAGATTTCCTTCGTTTGCACTTGCTGGAAATTCCAGAAAAAGGGGAGCAAATCTGTCTTGAGAAATTGACTATTCAAGTCGAGCCTTGAACTCGAAAGATCTGTTCGTTTCATTATCGTTTTCTTCAATCCTCCGTTGTGTACAAGAAACTCTTACATTTCTAACATATAGTAATTCATATTACTGTTGGGAGAACCTTATGTATAGTAATCATCATTACTGTTTGGAGAACAGTCAACTGCTACAGGTACTGAATCAAACCCCACGTACCATCTGTCCTAGACACATTCACACCCACACCCACACCCACACCCACTCACGCCAACACGCACCACAATGGGTACTAAAACTCATGACCTCTTTGTTGAAACTCTTGTGAGTCTACCACTGAGCCATGAGTAGGGACCCAACACAACCAATAACCTTGTCCTCCCATAGATCAAGTGAGGTGGAATCACAAAAATGGGAACTCTGTACTTGTAACACCTTACAGGAATTCTGAAATGTTTTATACGCTGCAAGTAACATGAACAAATACCAACAAGCAATTGAACATTAATGCTGAAGGAAAAATTGAAACTGCAACAAGAAAATATATAGGATCGACATAGATTGACAAATTCTACCATGAGTCTTATATTGATAATTGCAATACATGTGGAAAATTATGGTTTGAATCAAATTATGCCTAGTACCCGAAACTGCATTGACATGTTCCTCACTACATTCCAATTTTCAATGGCAAATAGCTTGCATACAGTTGTTTATTGAGAAACGATTCCACACTTTCTAAAAGCAACGCTGAACGGGCCCTTGCTAAACATGGGAGAAGGTCCCTATAAGATGATCCAGCCAACATGAATGCAACAGGAAATAGATAAGCTCTCCACTTCCTCTGTTTAGCTTGTATCTTTAGAAACATTTGTGGATGGAAACATAAACCAATCAAAAGACGTTGCATTTGTTATATTTCCAACAATTTCATTCAATCAACCATAAAATTCCAAGCTCATTCAATACACATTTGGTGTGTGAATGCACAATGAAACATAAGAAAGAAAAGGAACAAGAGCAAGAAGTAAATTTACGTGGAAGAAAGAAGTTGCTGCTTTCCTTTGCAGCTGCTTCACAATTTGGGTAGGCCTTGGCAGCTGCTGATTCACTGTATGCACCAGGAACACCCTGATAAAAGAAGAAGAAGATTCCAAAAGGTGGTGAGACATGAAGTAAATTGGGGGCCTGTTTGTATGCATGTGGGTCATTTCCCATCAGAGTAGGCCCACCATGAGATATGCCGACCATGGAACCCATTATAAAAGATTATTTGTATGCATGTGGGTCATTTCCCACAGGTAACTGAACATTGATATCAAATACCTGACCCAACATAAAACAGTGAGGTCCAATTTCCATCAAATAATATTCACTACAGAATATGAAGACAAATCAAGATTTGCAAATAGACACATTCAAAAATAGAAACTTGAACTAGCTGTCCATTGTTCAGCAACAGCTTTCCTTGGCTGTGTCACCAAAAAAGCATTTGCAATATTGGGTTCACTATGTGACCAACTCCAACCAAAACAGAAAATGTAGGTAAGCATTGCTGTAATTGTACGTTTAAGTTTTAGCATATTATAACTGGTTAAACATCCACGTATAGAACTGGCCATTCCTTTCAATTAACAAAGACAGCTGAAATAGAAAAGGAAATACAGCGCTGAACTTAGAAGGTCATTTCTAGGTTAAAGTAGAACACATCAACATATATAAACCCCTAGCACTACCTCAACTTCCCCTCATTAGGAGCTGTTGGCCGCCGCATTACATTTCAGAATGAAGGACCTGATGCATTTGATGATGCTTCAACTCTTCGCTGGTACAGGGACTGAAGCCTCTCCTCTTGCTCCATACTGCAGTGTCAGAAATAATGAAACATAGAACACAAGAAACAAATACCAAAATGTAGCAGCAGCTCAAACAAAGTAAAAAGTACGAAGTAGAAAGACGCAATTCATTTTTCAGGCAATTTACAGGAGTTCAACAAGCCAATTAAAAGAAAAAGATGTCAACAGGACAAAGTAACTTCTGATGTGACTTGCCGTTACCAGCCCATTCTCACTTCGAATATCAAAGACAAAACCTTCATCAGAAGAGAAATGAATGTAACCAAAACGAGAACTGAAGGTCACCGAACTTCATGGAGATGGAGAGGCTTCTATTTAAATGATCTTGATTGTCCATTTTATACGGAGAGGCTTATATTTAAAAAATAAGCTCAAGAGGATCCTTTCTATTGTTTATATGATTTTTATTTTTTTTCAAATCTAAATGCAAACAAATGATCCATCCAAAAATTGCCATGTCAAAGCTATCAATTGTGTTCAATGATCAAACACCATTTAATGGAACTAGCAGACATTAAAAAATGTAACCTGAAATTAAAGATACAAGCAAACTCTTGTGAACTTACCCCCAGCGGTTTTGTGAATGCCGGTAAAAGTCATCGTAAAAGCGCCACCCGAACATTAACATGGACCCCAAATTGCATTCAGTTATACACTTGAAAGGGGCCAGATTTCCACATCAAGCATCGGTTGCATACATATAATACAGAATGACAAAAGTATCGCCTTCAACATGTGCATGCATGTGGCCTCAACCGCATGTGACCAACCTTGTATACAAAATCCCAATTACGGAAAATCTAAAAACCCAATGTAATCCACATATAAATCAAAATTGAAACAAGATTTCAAATTAAATATATTACCTGTTGCACATCTCTCCCACTGTAAGTTTGAAGATTCCTTCTCCATTGGGCTTTGTTGCTATCATGTCTAATGGTGAAGAAAGAGAAAATGGTAGAAATCAATAATACAAAAGAAAGAAAAAAATGTGCCAAGGAAAATCCGCACTCCAAGAACATCTCGAACTCAAGATACCATATCATTTCCACAAACCACATCTTCAGAAGCTTTATTTCTTCGAATAGGTTACAAGCATCATTTAAAAGCATTGCCAATATACTGGACATTTTTAGCTTATTGCCAAGAATATGAAAATTGCAGGCAATGCTGACAGATGGTGATTGAGAAGCTTTTGACCAATCAGGTATGTGATTACTGATGAAACACAACAAAGTCTCATACACTTGTGCACAGATAACCTGGTCAAACATTTTCCAAAAAATGTATATACTGAACAACTCAGATAACAATGACGATGTACAACACAGATCTGAACCCGAATAAAAAGTTCAAAGCAACAACGCATGGTAAGAAAGAGCCATGCACAACTGCATTTATTATGTAAGAAAAAAATGAGACCTGTTTTGTTCTCATTTCATGAAAAAATCTTCTTTTGTTTTTTTATAAAAAAAAAAAAAGAAGAGAGAGAGAGAGAGAGAGAGAGAGAGAGAGAGAGAAAGGATTCTATTGAAAATAACAAATAATAATAATAATAATAAAAAGAAATACGATTTCATCCCAAATCCCAATCAGATGCCCATATCTAAATAAATAAATAAAACAGAGGATCTTAGAGTGCCTACTGGTCATAGATGGTGGTGGTGGATGGCTTCTAGGCATTGGGGTTGAGGGGGCAACGATAACTGTGGTCGGATTTGATGCTCCTGCAGCCGAAATCGTTTGTCCGGCCTGTGGATCTGGAACTTCGGGCAGTGGCTAGAGATGGGTTTCGTCACCAGTGGCTAAAGTCCCATACCCGTCAGCTATTGGGAGTCTCATGTATGCCATGGTGAGCATGAGGCCAGACATTGCTCAAGCAGTGGGAGTTGTTAGCAGGTTCATGAACAACCCCGGGAAGGAACATTGAGAAGCTGTGAAGTGGATCCTTAGGTACTTGGTAGGTACTAAGGATGTAGGGCTGTGTGATGGTGGATCGGAAAATCAAGTTACAAGGTTACGTGGATTCAGATTTAGCAGGAGATATCGACAGTAGAAGAAGCACTACAGGTTATGTTTTTACTCTGGGTCATGTTGCAGTCAGTTGGGTCTCTCAGTTACAAAAGATAGTATCTATCAGTACGACAGAAGTAGAATATGCTGCGGCTACAGAAGCATGTAAGGAGATGGTGTTGATGCAAGGTTTTATGGAAGGGTTGGGTAAGAAGCAAGCAGATTACAAGCTGTACATTGACAGTCAGAGTGCAATACACTTGGCTAAGAATTCAGCTTTTCATTCAAGGACCAAGCATATTGCCATCAGATGTCACTTTATACGTTCGTTACTGGAAGATGGATCGATTACTTTGGAGAAAATTTATACAAGTGAGAATCCTGCAGATATGCTGACCAAGGCGGTTACAAGGGAGAAGCTGAAGCTCTGTTCAGCGTTGATTGGTCTTCAGGCTTGAAGACGGGGAGGTGGTGCACTCTGGATGAAGA
This sequence comes from Magnolia officinalis, assembly GCA_021015155.1. Lineage (NCBI taxonomy): Eukaryota > Viridiplantae > Streptophyta > Magnoliopsida > Magnoliales > Magnoliaceae > Magnolia > Magnolia officinalis. Next base: position 1,433,830 of record JAJHSJ010000008.1, read on the forward strand.
AGACAAAGTTTTATGGCGATGTGTCTCCAAGTGGGAGATTGTTAAGAAGTGGAGCCACATGCGCGGATTTCGTGTCGCAAGTCCTTTCGCAACTGGGATGCGAAAGGAAAGTTGCCAAAACTATAAATTGGGGTCCCTAGGGCCATTATAGGGTTAAGGTGAATATTAGGAAATTATTCTAAGGTGTGAGCAAGGGATTTTCTCTGTACTTCTAAGGGAGAGTTTATATTTCTTCCTGTTTATCGTTTGTGGGTGAGGCCTAAGATTGGATCTAGGCTCACTGCATTGTTGGAGTGCTGCACAACAGGGAGGGAGCGGAGAAGAGAGAGAGAGAGAGAGGAAGGTGGTGATGGTGGTGTGTGGATGTTTTGTTTGGAAGAGAAGGGAAGGAGTGGAGGAGAGAGAGAGGAGGGTGGTGATGGTGGTAGGTGGTTGCTGGGTTTAAAAGAGGAAAAGGATGACAGAGGGATAGAAAGAGTTTAGGATCGGGTCAGATCGCGGTCAAATGCAGCGTATAAGGTTAATATACTTAAAAATTAGAGTATATATATAGAAGTCAGTTCGTGACTTTAGTGGGCCACACCATATACAGAAGTGCAGAGGGGTCGTGCACCATTAAAACATTCATAACCATTTTTGAGGGCCCACCGAGATGTGGTTTGCAAATCCAGCCCATCCATTATGTGTGTCCCACTTGAATGAGGGTTCAAACCAAGTTTCAGGTGCATGGAAAACTCAGGTGGGCCCCACCAAGTGCTTTTATATGTTTTTGGCATGTATTCACATGATTTTAGATGGTATGGCCCACCTAAGTTCCATATACGGCTGATTTTGGGCCATTCAGGCCCATTATGGAATGGTGCATCTGGTGGACGGTGTTGATGTTCGAAATGCATCATGGTGGGGCCCACACAGCTCGACCTCACAGACGACCGCTTTACGCTTGAGCGCATAGTACCTTTTCCCATACACACACACACACACACACACACACACACACACACACCCAAATCTGAGTCGAGTCGGTTTCGGATTGAGTTGAGTCTGACCGGATTGAGTTTTGGGTCGAGTCAGTTGAGTTACTGGGTAACTTGAACTTGACTCGATTTGAGTTTGGATTGGGCGAATCCTACTTGGTTCAGACCGACTTACTCATTCGGCTTGTTTCGAGTTGGGTCTAAATGAGTCGAGTCATCCCATGCGTAGCTCTAGTTGTGATTAAAGATTTATTTCAAATGAAATTAATATTTTATGACTTCTTTAGTTTATATATGTATAACAAATAAGTTATAATTAGCACTTTAATTAAGTTTAATAGTGAGTGGTGGTTGCTCTGCAAGAGTGTGAATCGTATCAAATTGTCAAGTCGGCTAGCCCAGAAACTTTAAACGCCCACTCACCGCTCAAAGAAGGCATGCCAAGTGGAAGGGAGTTGATGTCGGTTAATAAAGACAATGAAAATGAGACTGTGGAGTCATCACGGCACTGACTTGGGTGTGCCAGGAAAGAAAAACAGATTAAAACGGCCGTAGCTTCGGTGATCTTTAGATCTACTGACGTCGGTGTATCCCTTATTGTGGGGCTCACAATAATGTATATGGCTTAAATCCATGCCGTCCATCTATTTTTAAAGCTCATTTTAGGGTATGGTCCAAACAATGAAGTAATACAAAATCTCAAGACCACACTACATGAACTAGCGGTGATTGAATACTGTTGAAAGGTTGGTCTTGCCTTTAAGATTGTTGGGCTGCAAAATCAGGCCAATATATTAATTGGGTGGGCCACAATTTACAAAAAAAAATAGTAATAATACAACCAATGGATTGACTATGACCCATGTTGGAGTGTTAAGTCTTTTTATATACATTGATATGCCATCGTCCAACTGCTTGTGTTTAAAAAATAAAAATAAAAAAAAAGTGGTGATTTGAAATGGTATCAATGTCAAGTGTTCAAATCTCAGAAGGACCATTTATAGTGTGAGTTCAATGTTCCTCCGCCCTTGCCAATATGTTTAGGAGTGTATTAGACTATTAAGTCCATTTACCAAAATGAAAGAAGGCCCAGATGAGTGGGCTCATAGGATTTGATGGTTTACACAATCTTGGGATCTTCACAAAAGTAAAAGATGGACCATACACATATAGTGGTTTACCTAACTATTATAGTACTAGAGAGATCTAATCGCCCATCTGATTCTAGGATTAAGATGGCCTTAGACCATTTATGGAAGCAAAGAGGTCTGATCACTCTTCTAAGTCTACAATGAAGATGACCTCGAATTTCAAGTAATGGCTAGGATCGTATAAGGTAAGACCAATGGATAAATTTGATATAAAACTCATTCTCTTTATTTTATTTTTGACACTTTCAATTAAAGCATAAACGAAAGGGTTGAAGAGTTTAGATAAAGTTGAAAGTTATTTGGTCTTGTTCAATTTAGTTCTATCCTAATTTCATATGGAATTTAAATTATATGAAAGAAAAATGTCCAACACAAAGGGTGGCTTACAAGCTGTATCAAAGCTACGGTGAAGAAAGTTCCTTATGAAAAGGAAGCAAGGTGAAAGGAAGTATTTTTCAGCAATTTGGCATGTATATTGGTTGTTTTATATGTATTCATAATAGTTTAACCTAATTTTTTTAGGGTCATTCTTGATTAGCATCTTAGACCCACAAATCTATAGATTAAGAATTTGAAATTTTAGATTTAATAGCTATGGGTGTTACAAAAGAGATATTTGATAACATTTCTTTTGAAAGTTTTAAAGACAATTATTGTTGTAGCGTGATGAAACTAACACTAGTTAATTACATGACTCGGATGACTAAAGTATGTGAATCTTTAAGGGCGTGGCCTTTGTTATTGATGTAAAGGTTCCGTAGCTCAATGCTCAACAGACTATTTCAAACACGAAGATCATCGAATCGCATTACCATGTGGTGTGGGTGTAAAAAACATAAAATGAAATCAAGATGTCAAAGAATGATCGATTGAAGACGATAGGAAAAAAGAAAATTTAATGAAGCACCAGTACTTAAAAAAATGATTTGTCAAGATATTTAGACATTAGTACAAAAATTTGATTTATCAATCTAAGGTTTGAGTTAAACTTAAGGAGCTTTCTTCAAAATATAATATTTCAGGAATGTACCTGGACCATGGGTGGATTTGACACCAACACCACAGTGGCCCCCACCTAGCTTTATAGCATAGGAAATTCCTGCTAAAGCCTTTGGCAGGCAATCGGCATACAGGAAAAACGGAAGAGGATTAGCTGCTGTCACCAGCTACCGCTGTTGGTGTATGTATGTGGAAAGAAGATCAAAGTTCTGTGGGCCCATCATGATGTATTTATTATATCTACATGTTTCATGCATTTGGCGAGATCATTTTAGGGTATGTGCCCAAATCTGAGTCATATCCAAAGCTAGGTGGACCACATCATAAATACAAGTGGGACAATGATTCCCACCATTAAAATATTTGTAGAGCCCACCATAACATATATATATATATATATATATATATATATATATATATATATATATATATATTGGGCAAAAGCATACTTTCTAACTTTTTTTTTTGGAAAAGGAACTTTCATTAAGCCAAAGGCAACGGGAAGAGAATATATATATATATATATATATATATATATATATATATATATATAATATATATATATATATATATATATATAATATATATATTTCATTCAATCTATTCATAAGGTCACAAAAACGTGGATAAAGAGAAAAAATAAATATTAAATTGATCCAAAACGTCCTTGACATTGAGAAGGTTTCAGTGACTTTCAATCCCCCACTGCTTTATGCAGTATGGTCCACTTGATCTTTGGATCTGTCTTATTTTTGGGTTCAACGTGCAGAGCGATCTCATAAAATGAACAAACGGTTTGGATATAACACTTACCTCACTTCTAATATATCAGATACAACCGAAGTACCATAACTACAATAAAAGGCTACAATTGCATTCTTTCCATCAATATTAATTACATGCTCAACAGTTTTCAGCCATCTAATTTTGGCAAGATTTGTGAATTGCAGTAGATATGATCTGATGACACCCACATTGAAGTAAGATGAATGGCCCCCACATCAGCTAAGGCTCTTGTAGCATCCTTCCCTATGCATCCCAACCCCAAGAAAATTGTCTCTGATCACTTGCATATGATTGACGACAGCTTTCATCTGCATCCGTTCTCTCGGGGATTCAGCAGAACATGCAACTCCAATACCAAGCACAGAAACCAAGCACCCCAACACACTATCTCTTTCATCTTCATGAATATTGACGTGATTGAATGCTATTTCTTCTTCTATTCCTTGTTCTTGTTCTTGTTTATGTTCTTCTTTTTGTTGTTTTAAGAGTTGCAGATCCACAATATCCAGCACCCGATTGGGCAAAGCCATCTTGACAAATTCACGAAGGCTTAAACCATCCTTGAACATGTTTTCTGTGGGTCTTTTTCCCGTGAACATCTCCAATAGAAGGATTCCATAACTGTACATGTCACCCAATGTAGATACATTGCCGCCCATACCATACTCTGCAATTCAGACATTTCTACCATTGTAAAACACAAAGGATGACATTTATAACATTTAAGACAAATAAAAATGAAGATCGAGTTTATTTTTTATTCTCTCTATGGAGCATATATACTAACATTTCATCAACTTAAAAATATTGGTAATGGTTAGGAGCAGAGGAAAGAAACATGTGTAGGCTGTATAGCCTATTAATTTAAGGGAAAGTCCCATAAGCAAGTTTTAAACTAGACTTTTTGTTCAAGCAGCTGTATGTGGGCCCTCTGTGTTGTCAGTGTGTCATCCCTTTGAAAATCATACCAATCCAACTATCAGGTGGACCCATGTGCATTTGGAGGTTTCTATGCGCTTGTACTTCTTCTTTAATAATGTGGCCCATTTGATAATGGATCGATCTAATTCTTGGGGCATCTCATTTTTTGTGTTAGGATGGGTTTGATGCTGTACTTACACCACCATAGGCCTAACACACAGCTAGTTGAGTGAATATCTTGTTTACTTGTATGAGACATTTTCGAAAACTAATTAACAAAAAATGAAGAAATTTGTAGAAACTGGTTTAGGGTGTATTTGGTGGCAACAAATATCATGAACTTTCATGACTGATGAGTCTAATCTGATACAAAATATCATTACATTTCATGATATTTGGTGCAACCAAATACACCCTTAGTCATCACAGTTTCATTAAGGGTGTACCTGGTTGCACCAAATTCTCGATTTGGTAAAACCAAATTCACCCTAAGGAATTATAATATTGCATTACCAAAAATGGAAAGAAAAGAAAGGGTCTATCCAACTTAGTTGTATTTTAGATTTTTTAATTTTTTAAAATTTTAATTAAAAAATTTTTAATTTTTAATTTTTTTTTTTTACCACTGGAAAGTCCGGACCACAAGTTAATTATATATAATCCACCCAGATGACAACTTTCAACCTATCAAGTGCATGCAAAATCCAACTCTTATGGGTTGATCCACAGTAAGGATTGCCCTGTGCAAATATCAGTCCTATTTTCTCATGAAGTAGGTGGCAACATTTGAAAATTTTCCTAATCATGATAAATAGAAAAACACAAGTGTGGTCCAATCAATTAATAGCTATTGCTAATTTTTCCAAAGGTAGTACTCACGATAAGGACAACCTATTAGACAATTTGGATGTCATACATCCATGAAAGGTTGGAAGTCATACGTTTCTTGTCACTTTCTCTCTCTCACACATTATATATATATAGATATATTATATATATATATATATATATATATTAAAATAAGAAATTGAAAGGTTTCGTTGAAATTGTTCGACGATAAGGCCGTCATGCTCATTACTAAATTTTGTTGAATAGATGAAATATAACTAAGGTATATCTTTTTTATCAGAGGTTGGATTGATCATACGAAGAAGAATTAGGCCAAAAATTAGGATACAATTTGGGAAAATGAAACTTCCATGGAAGAGAAGCAAATGAAACGCTTTCAAAAAATTTCTCGCGCACGCGCATGTGTGTGTATATATATATATAGTCATGCTAACCTGCGCAACTATGCACATGTGCACCTTTGCACATGTGTTATGACGACTAATCCGAACGGTCCATGTGCTGCGGCATCCCATGAAATCCTAATGAGATAAATTTTCACCCTAATCTAAAATCTTGGTAGGCCATGGAAAAGAGAAATGCAAATCAAGAGAGGAAACTGTTTTCATTTTTCATGGCCTAACAAGTTTTAGATCAAAGTAAAAGTTGAGCCATGAGGTTTCATGAAGTGCAGCTTCACGTGGACTGTTGATATTTTGGAATCACATCATATATGATGATTTTTCAAAAAGTTTTTGCATGAGTTTGTATGAAAGGGTGCGCAGTTTAGCATTCATCTCTCTCTCTTTCTCTATATATATATACACACATGCACGTGATGTGATTTGTATAATCTAAACGTCCCGTGATGCGACACCTCATGAAACCCTAGGGCCTAACTTTTACTTTGATCCAAAAATTTGGTGGATCATAAAAAAAGAAAATAATTTTCTCCCTTTAGTTGCATCTCTCTTTGCTATGGCCGACTAGAGTTATACATCAGGATGAAAATTCGTACCTTGAATTTTCATGGGATGCCGCATCACATGGACCGTTCGGATTAGACACCCATGACACGTGTGCAAAGGTGTTCACGCGAGCAGGTCTCTATATATGTAAGGTACGTCCAATTGGATGGAGTACACTTTACAGTCCACCTGATAGATTATTTCCAACATGTTAACTGACTGTGACATCCAATCCTCTTAATAGGTCGGATATACCATAAAGATCATCTAATGCAAAAATCAGCCGTATCCAATCATCAAGTGAGCCACACCATTGAAAATAGTGCATAGCCATTGATAACTAGCAAAACCTAAGTGTGGTCCACTTGATCAGTGGATGTGGCAGATTTTTCCATAAACTGTTCTTCATGGTGGAGCCAATCCATTGAACAGGTTGGATGTCCCATGCACTTTTCAAGTTAGAAGTTATCAGCTTGGTTCACCATACCCTCTGGTCCAATTGGTTGAACTTCAGATCTTTTTCTCTTACACCCTTTATCTTGGTATCAACTATATGAAATTATAACGAATTTTGAAACAAGAATCACAACAATAGAAAAGGAATGAAAGAAAAATGGATGGAGTTGTTACCTGGAGCAACATAACCAATGGTTCCCTTTATAGCAATGGAGTTGGTTTTATTTCTGAAGTTATCACCAACAGCCTCGTAAACGAACCTTGCTATCCCAAAATCACTCACATGAGCGACCATGTCAACATCGAGAAGGATGTTACTGGGCTTTAGATCGCAGTGGGAAATGGGCGTTTCGCAATAGTTATGAAGATAATCCAATGCATAAGCTACTTCAACGGCTATGTTTAACCTCTGAATAAGGTTCAAACTCCTCGGTAGATCTTCCTTATCGGTTTTGGGATGCAGCCACTCCTCCAAACTTCCATTGGGCATGTACTGCAAAACTAGCGCTTTGAAATCATTGCCTTTAAAATCGATGCTTGAGCAGGATGCTAAGACCTTGATGAGATTCCGATGCCTGACATTTTTCAATGCCTCGCATTCTGTGAGGAAGCTCCTAGAAGCTCCTTGTTGTTGAAGATTGAGTACTTTCACTGCAACAGTTAGGCCATCCCAAACGAAGTATCCTTTATAAACAGAACCATAGCTTCCTACACCAATCAGATTGTGTGAAGAGAACCCATCGGTTGCTTTAAGAAGCTCTGCATATGAGATGTTTGTGTACCGGTCTTCTGAGGAAGAAGTGTGCAAATGCTTGTTTCTTGATTTTCTTCTCCAACAAAGAGTAGCGAAGCAGAGCGAAAATAAAATCAAACACATGGCACCCACAATGACTGGTATGATTACTTTGAGGTTTAAAGACCTTCCCCGTTTGGATCTTGGAACAAGGCATTTGGGTAGTTCTAGTTTTGGGATTCCACCGCAGAGTTGATTGTTTCCAATGACTGAAATCGCACTTACATTTTCAAACACCCCTTGGATAGGCACTTCGCCTTCCAAATCATTGAAAGAAAGATTTAGTTTCTGCAAAGAAATAAAACTCTCTAGATATTTTGGAATTCGCCCACTCAAGTTATTTCGCGAGAAATCCAACTCTGCAAGGCCTCTCAAGGTGTTCAAAGACAGAGGAATGGTCCCTTGAAAGGCATTACCTTCCGTATGCAAGCGTTCCAAGCTCTGGCAACTGCTTAGCGATTCAGGAATTTCGCCAGACAACTTGTTATCCGAAACATCTAGTTCTTGAAGATTTTTCAAGCTACCCACTTCTGAGGGTAGGGACCCAATCAATGAATTTCTAGCTAAGTTGAGAGATTTTGACAGAGACGACAGGCTAACAATCTGTTTGGGTATTGTACCATTAAGGTTATTTTGAGAGATGTTTTAAAACTATCAGTTTTGGCAATTTCCAAGACTCGAAGGTATGTTTCCGAATAGTCTGTTTTCTGGCAGATAAAGCTCATTCAGTTCAGTGAGGTTGCCAAAAGAAGATGGAATTTGCCCAGAAAATCTGTTCACCGACAAGTCTAAAAATTGCAGCTTTTGAAGCTTCCCAATACTCATAGGAATGGTACCTGTGAAATTGTTATGATCCAGATTCAATTGGGTCAGGCTGACAAGATTCCCAATCCCTGGAGGGATACTTCCATACAAGTGGTTGAATCCAATCGCCAGCCAATTGAGTCGGGTCGACAGATTGGCTATGGAACTGGGAAGCAAGCCTTGGAAACTGTTGTTATGAAATCCAAATTTTTCCAAGTAGCTACAGTTGGGAAGTGAATCGATGAATTTCAACTCATCTTCTTCCCCTGTTCCAAGTCGGTTACCGCCAATGGTGAATATACGAAGATATTGAAGAGTCCCGACATTCATAGGAACTCCGCCAGTAAAATCGTTGTTGGTGAAATAGAGCTCTTCAAGCAATGAAGCATTGGCTAGTGAAACGGGAATCTGACCGGTAAATCGGTTTGCCGACACAAAAAACAACTGGAGATTAGGAAGACGGAGGCCTAAATCGGGCGGAAGCGTCCCGTGAAGGCGATTCAACGTGACTGATAATAGATATAGTGAAGAGAGATTGCAAATTGCGGAAGGGATTGTGCCTGAGAGACTGTTTTGAGATATCTGGAGGAATTGTAGATTTGGGATTCGGCCTAAATCGCTCGGGATGCTTCCCTCCAAGTTATTTCTTGCCAGAGAAAGGCGGGTGAGAGATGAAAGGTTTCCAAATGAAGGTGGGATTCTTCCGACGAGATGGTTGACATAAAGAGACAACTGACGGAGCTTCGATAAAGAGCTAAGCTGGACAGGAATCTCACCTACGAGCTCATTAAAGCCTAATTCGATGACTTGGAGGTCCGAACAGTAGGTAAGATCGGATGGGATTTTTCCTACCAACGAATTGTAGCTGAGATTGAGAAGCTGAAGACGAAAGAGGTTTCCTATTTCTGGTGGGATTTCACCGCGGAAGCTGTTGTCTCCGAGGTGGATTACGTTGAGGAAGGTGAGGTTTCCTACCTGGGGATGAATAGAACCTTCCAGTTCGAGGGATGTTAGGTTGAGGACGGTCACGCGCTGATCCCTGAGATTGCACGTGATTCCGCGCCACTTGCAGAAATGAAGAGAATGGTTCCACGAGCTCATGGCGTTGAGAGGATCTCTGGTTATTCGGTCTTTGAAGGCGAGCAGAGCCAGCCGATCGGTTTCGTTGGTTGAGACGGTGGCAAATCTGGACCGTTGGATCAGACACGAGAAGAGCGTGGCGTGGAGGAGAAATGAGCAAAATAGCCTTGGACTCACAGATGGCAGCTCCATCCCGGAGTAAATTGGGTTGTGCTCTCCAAGCCATTGCTCTGCTCCTTATAGGGAAGCAGGGGTGAAGATATGTGGGTACACCTGGCGGTGGTCTCAGATCTTGTACGTGTGAGGAATTATATGATCCATGACCCCAGTATAGGCGCAATACACTAGGGTCGATGGTTCAGTGATCAGATCAATGGTCTGATTGGCTCTATCATGGACCGATCATGTTCTCCAGCTACTGATTATCGGCCTTTGCTTGGCTGAACGTGGACTCGCAAGCTACAATGAAAGGTTTGATAATCCCAATTAGAGAGTTTTCTGGCACGCTCTATCCAGAATGGGTCACACCGTACAAATGATCTAGATCATTTGTACGAACTGACAATCAACCCGGATTGCATGCTGACCTTGCCAGTAGCTGTCGTGCTGGAAAAGCTGTGGGCCCCACCATGATGCATTTTATCTTGGGGTATATATACACGCGTCGGTTGGGCCTGGTTCAGGGGTGAAATCGGAACTGAACCGTTCTAAGAAAATTGGAACCGGAGCTGGATTGTTAGCACAACCGAACTGAAATTGGACAGTTAAACTCGATCAGTTCTACGGTTCTAGCCTTTTTATAATATAGAGATAGAAAACCAGCTAGATAGATGGAGAGAACCAGGGAGTGAGAGAAAGAACCGGACACGGGGAGCGAGAGAGAATGAGAGAGGAGTGCCGGTGGGCAGACAGTAGACGGAAGGTAGCTATTCGGTGAGTGAGAGAGAGGAATGGATGGGGGCAGCGCACTCGGAAAACAATAGTGATTGGACATCCACATTAAAATCCTCCTAAGGCCCACCGTACTGTTTATTTAACATCCAATCTGTTGATTAGGTCATACAGACCCAGATGAATGGAATAAACAAATATCAGCTTGATCCAAAACTTTTATGGCCCCAAAAGGTTTTTAATGGTCGACGCTAATTCAACACTGTTTCCTGTAATGTGGTCCACTTGAGATTGGGATATACCTCATTTGTGGTATCATTTTATAAAATGATCTTGGAAAAATAGATGGACAGCATGGATGAAACACATACGTCATGGTGGGGCCCACGGAGCACCAACCACCAGCCATTGGCTGGTAGCAGGGAGAGTAGCCAGTCCGCTCCCCAGTATGCAATCTCCGTACGAAAATCGATAGCGTGCATGCATTTTTCAACATCTCTGGAACGATGGTGGTTCATCCGTCTGATGTTGTTGGTGTGCATGAATGCATGCCTATCAATTCAGACCCTCTAAATCACAGCTCCATTTTGGACATGTATAGCCCAAAAGTCGCACTGATGGAGTACTTCAAATATAGAGACCTGAAAGATGTGGGGTACCATGCAGTGCATATGCAATTCAGTGCATTCAGACCATTCATAGGCCTGGATTAAATCAGGCTATTTCAACTCAGGTGAGCCCTCGCACACATGAAGGGTGGGCGTTCTCTCCTATCTTGTTCCCTGTGCCGCACTCTACATGAGTGTCTCATCAGGCTATTTTATGCCTAGAGTGTGGCATGATCTTACACATCTCATGGATGGATTGGATGTCCTGAATTCTTTACAACAACTTGGACTTTAGCGCGCTTGAAAGCGCCGACAAATTCCCCCAAAAGCCCTGGTGAATATATTACCGGCGCGACGCTAATAAGCGCCGATAGGTCAATTCTAGCGCCGTTAAAAATGGTCTCTGGACACTTTTTCTCATGAAAAAGTGCCGTAAGATTTCTACACAAGCGCCGATAGTAGCCTTTCTATGGATTTGAGAGGCCCTGGCATGTCAGTAATTTATTATTATTATTTATAATTCAATCAAAACCTGTATTTTTTAAATATTTGAAACATAAAAATGATGCAATACAAATATAACTGAATATGAAACAAAATTTATATTACTAGACAATTAAAAAATATATATTTATTACAATAAATAAAACAAATTCATCTATCAAACAAAGTTCTTGCCCTCTCCTGGACTTTCAAGCTCCTATTGCCTGCCAAGGAGATGTTTGACAGTTTCCATAATTCTTGAAGCTCTCATCTAGAGGCAGCTTCTCAAGTGCTGCACTGATTGATTCTTCCACAGAACTGTCACTTGTGCCACCACTACACTTGGAGCCATTGGTTGAGAAACCTATGCCCGTTTAACTGAAGAAAATGATTAAGGTGACCATTCTTCTCTGTTGCTGAGAAGGTACTTGCTACAATTGACCATTGTTAGGATGCATTACCTACATTCTTCATAATATTTTCTCTCTGCCTCTGCATAACAGCAACCAGTTTTTGACTCTAGCAAGGTTTGTGAGTCCATCTTTCATCTCAGTTGGGGTGAGGAAATCTTCTAACGTCATATTGTGTTCATGCAGCAGCTAGGTACTTTCAACACGCTAATACTCTCATCATCTGCTGTTTCTGAAATACACATCTTAAATTTTGATGAGTTGGCTAAAAAATATTAATGTTAATTGATAACTAATACCAAATAATCCTGAAAGCAATGGATAAGGTGAGGTGAGCAACAAGTTTAGTGAACAACAAGTACTGATTATTTTAGAATTCATGTAGTGATTACCTGCTTTGGTTGGCCATTTCTACCCCCAATAGTTGTCACGATTATATGACCCATCTCTGTGCCATTTCCATTGACCACAGCAGTTTCCATTTCCTAGAAGAAAAATTCACATTTCATAGAAAAGGCTAATATGCTATCAAGCAAGCAGAGATAAGATTATATTAAAACCTACCTTGTGATCCCTTATCTTCATATCATTCATTTCTTCAGGCAACCTATCCATGCTGATAGCATTTCCACTTGTGTAGCTGATAGCTGAAGAAAACAAATTGGTGACACCTAAAAGAATAAGAATGATTCAAAGACTCAAAGTTGAACATTGAATCGTTCTTCCAAATTCCACACATTGGACTTGGGCAATGAAAAAAGCTTCGATTTTGTTGAGAAGGAAAGAAACAAATCCCATTTTGACAGACTTCTGATTCAACCTCCAAGCTTTTGGTAACCTTTTAATTTAAAAAATAAAAAAGAAAAAAAAGAAAGAATCTCCAGGCATCTGAATGTATGCTAAGGAGGGTGTAAACCATGATGCCAAGGTAAGGAGGGCTGATATCAGGTGGGCAGCTGGTCATCAGATTTTTCCCAAGCAAACCATGATGCCAACCCTATCTGCAAGTTCCTCAAGTGCAACCTATGTAAGAAGTACGGCAGTCAATTCAGTAGAATCAAATAACAGAAACATTGGAATATAATCAAGAAGTGCAGCAGTCAATTCATGTGAAAACAAAGAACCTGTTGTTTCGTAGGTTTCTTGAAGTTGGATGCTTTGACCTGATTCAGAGATAGTTTTGTGTGATCTCCTCATGAATATCCATTGCCACCCCTAAGCACGAAAAGGGTGGTGTGATCTACAATGCCTTCCCATGTGCAAGAAGTCAATTAGGCTTGCTAGCTTTTATCGTCAACTGACTCCAATGCCGAAGAAAATGCGTTACAAAGGTAAATCGTGGTGCATTTTACTGGCTTTAACTCATTAACAAGTACCTTTTCAAGTTGAGGGAATTCATGCAATCCGACTCCCAATCCCATATGTGGTCCCAACATGACCACACATGTGGGACCTTCATGACCATATGGAGTGGACAATCTCTTGATATGTCAGGTACTTATTGAATATTGATCCTTTTTTGTCCTCTTCAACAAAAGAATTGACTAAAATACCCGTATGAGATAATTGTCATTTAACTTCTGCGCATGGCTATTTTGGAATTTCCTTGTTAGATTAGAGTTTCTTTTCAGCATGAACTCTGTATAAAAACCATGTAGAGTGTGTTTTTTCTCATATATTATGATGAATGATGAAAAAGAATAAAAAGCCTTGTTCATCTTTTTCTTGCAAATGAAGATTTATTTTGGTGAGATATCATTAGATCCCTGGTGAGATGACATGAAGAGGTGGTGCTGAATCTGTCTTTTTTTATTGATAACAAAAATGTATTAAAGAGGCCCATAGGGCAAAATCTACAAAAATCCATTAAGGCAATGGATTTGAATCACCAATACATAGAGAAGGATAAGAAATGTCATCATTAGTCAAGGAATCAGCAAGGCGCTTAGCTTCTCCCACAATTTGATGAAAAGAAACGTCCAACTGATAAGAATACATTCTTCGACCATTAAAAATATGCATTCCTTGACCATTAAAACTTAAAGAACAACTCCATGGAAGGGAGCATCTGCAAGTTGTTCACTCCCCAAGTATAGGGTTGTGATGTAGTAATAAACTCGGTAAGACCGAGGTCGAATCCCAAGGGACTGAAACCTGTACGTTATCTGAAATTTATCAGAACTAGAACTAGACTAAGATGAATTCTAAATCAGATGAATTTTGAGGAATAATAGTGAAATAGTAATGTAAAACTTAAGAGAATTCAAAGGAAGGGAACTAGGGATTCAGAGGATCCACTTGGAGAGATCAGGGAGATCTTATGCCTGCTTCACAAATCATGGAAATTAACTGAACTGACATTGATATAATTTTCAAGAGATGAAAGGTGTATGAATTAGAATGGATTCCATCACCAAACCATGCCCAAGAGACAAGGCTAACAACAGAATTAAACTAATTACCAACCACATCAACATGCTATGAAAATCAAGAAAAGGGGACCGTCATCCGACCATGCCCAGGAGACGATGGTGAACAACAGGGCTTCCTGATGTCATAAGCATAAAGAGGAAAAGAACATGCTCAAAGCCATCGCAGACCCATTGTAATTTCAGTCACAACAGATCATTAAAGACTAAAAACATATTCCCATAATAAAACAAATATCAAATTCAATTCATAATTAAAACCAAATTAAAAACATAAAATTGAATCTCCCATCCCACTACAAGCTTCACCTCTTAGCCCTAGCTAAGAGGTTTAGCCTAGCATAGATAGGCTATACATCTTAAAAAAATAAATAAGAAAAACTATATAAAAAAAAACACTACCAGTTACTTTCTCTCTCTGCTTCACGTCAAAACCCAAACCAGAATCAGATCTCCAGCCGTGAGTGATCCTCCTCCCGTTCTCTCTCTCTCTCTCTCTCTCTCTCTCTCTCTCTCTCTCTCTCTCTCTCTCTCTTTTATAACAACAGCAAGGGAAGAAATCGTGCGTAATGCGTACGCACGTTATGCAGTGAAAACCGCAACGAACTTGCGTTTGAAGGGATTTCCGGCTACATGAGCTCCACGTGCAAGATCCGATTCGGTCAGTCTCCTTGAGCTTGATCGGTGGTCCCCTGAGAATAATTTGGACGGTCCAGATTGATGGACCGATCCTCATCACGGTTGCAGAATGGCCCAGATGGGCCGGGCGTTTGCGGACTGCGTAAACAGAGTCTCACTGTTAGCGTTGGACTCTCTGTGGGGTCCACTTCGATGTATTTTGGAGAAATCCAATCCGTTCAATGCATCCCTCTCAAAAAATAGGTCAGAAAAGGCTTCTTTTGGACATCTTTTGATGCGGTCCACCTGTTTATTTGCTCTGCCGTCCAACTTGCTTTTGAACGGTTGAAAACCAATCCTTGTATTTTGCAATTCTGCCCTCTAGGTCTTGGTGATATGGACCTTGGGAATCCAATGGACGGTCCGGATCGGACCGTCAAATCATGATGGTGGCCCACAAAAATCGACACAGGTCTCTGTTTCGATTTGAGCAGCGGGAAGAAGGATTTCCAAATCCTTCTCAATTTCATCGGTCAACAGCTTATTGACCGGTTGGCTAGTTCAATGCACTGCACATTCACGTGTGCTGCGTGCGCACACGACCTAAGGTGGGGTCCTCTGTAATGTTCATGAGGCATCCGATCCGTCCATACATTTTGTCGCCTAATTTAAGGTGTTAAGTCTAATATTGAAGTGTATCCAGAGATCAAGTGGGCCCCACTTAATGATTTAATGGGCTGATCTGTCCGTTGGGCCACTTCCACAAGGATTCAATGGATGAATTTCGACATGTACGGTTAATATATGGTCCTCAGGTCATATGTGTAGTTTCAAACCAATCAGATGGTGGGACCCCTGTGATTTTGCATTCTGGACCAGTTTTGGGCCACTTGAGTTTCGGTCTATCCATTTTGTCGGATCTCTGGCAGGTATATTCCTCGATCTTCATCCCTTGGAGTCCGCCCCTTGCCTTGGTGTCTTCAGATCATTAAATCCATTCTTTTAGCAACTTTTTGCCGTCCATGTTCTCAAATACACCCTGCATCACAAACACGATTAACACCGTGCATTAAACAGTATCATGCTCGTAAATCCAGGTAATAGATAGGGTCTAATATGCAATATTTGACCCTCAACACAACCCCCAACCAGCATTTTGCTAGTCCTGAGCAAAGTATGCGGAAAATAAATTGAGAATTATAGGGCAATTTCTATGCAATCGAGTGAAATCTTGAAAAACGATTTAGACACGAGAAATCTAAGATTCATGAATGTTGGGCATTATTCTCTCCTAGACTCAAGCACACGGTAAACATCATAGTCAAGTTCAAAGTATTGATCCATTAATTAGAAAAATTCCAAACATTGAGTTCCATGGGTGTATAGTGTAATCTCAGCTTATCGATCATTAAGATTCAATCCGTTATTTCATGATATCATTGGTAACCAACAAGAGAAATCATGACAACCAGAACCTAACTTAAAACTTTCCTCACAGATCATCCTTTCATTCTTTTAGCTTTTGATTTTTTTTTTTTTCATTAGAAGTAATGCCAAGACGGGGAATCACATCCTCACCTATAGGGAGCAAACCTATGGTGAAGACTGTACACCCATCCCTTTTCACATATTATTCGTGTGGAATTAAATCTACACCTATAGGGAGCAAACCTATGGTGAAGACCATTCGCCCAATCATTTCAATTTCTCAGGTTGGTTCCTTTCAAGCTTAGTGATCACCAAGTTAATCTTTCAATATCGAGTTGAAACCTCAATGTGTAAGCGAGATGTGACATGTGAAATCATGACTCGATCAATGTTTACAACTTCTAATCATGAATTAATAATTCAAACTTAACTGTGAAATCTAACGGGCAACTGAATCCAAGAGTAGTAAATCACCAACATTCCATATCCTGTAATTCTAAATCAAAGATGGTCATCAAATCACTTCAAATTCACCAGAAAGTCCAAAAAAAATTTAAAAATTTTCACAAATTTTTGCTCAAGACCAAGAAAACACTGATTAGGAAACCTAATCTCCCACCCCCAACCTAAAATCTACATTGTCCTCAATGTAAAAGATGTAAGCATGCAATGCACATGGGACAACGAAAGTAAAAGAGAAGTGATGGGAAGATAGTACCTGGATGACGAATCGAGAGACTTTTCCAAAAATATCAGCGAGAGAGTAAGCCAGTGCAAGGAGAAACCAACACAAGTAAAACACAAATAACAAAAATAAACTCCTACCTATACCACTTTCGCAGGTGCTCTCGATTGCATTTAGCATATGCAATAAGCCTTTAAACCCCTAGGTTACTCCTAGTGGACGAGTTGTAGTCTCGTGAGGGTTTGCAGTAATGTTACCCACAAACATTGAACTAACTAAGAAAATAAAATAAGTTGAAAAGCTGGGTTGCCTCCCAGGAGCGCTAAGTTTAACGTCTTCAAATAAAGCAACTACCCTAGTCCTAAGAAAGCGATAAACCTACCTATACCTCCATCAGACTAGGAGATCAGTCCTGGTAAACAGGATCATTCAGAGGTGTGGACATGTCCT
Organism: Magnolia officinalis; assembly: GCA_021015155.1. Lineage (NCBI taxonomy): Eukaryota > Viridiplantae > Streptophyta > Magnoliopsida > Magnoliales > Magnoliaceae > Magnolia > Magnolia officinalis. Next base: position 1,451,595 of record JAJHSJ010000008.1, read on the forward strand.
CTGAATCAAATTTCTCGACAAATGGCTTTAAGCGATGTCCATTTACTTTAAACTCCTTGCCATTGTCGGGGTCTCTTATCTCGACGGCCCCATGAGGATATGCAGTAACAACAATGTAAGGGCCGGTCCAACGAGATCGAAGCTTACCCGGAAAGAGATGTAATCGAGAATTATACAAAAGGACTTTCTGGCCTGGCATGAATGATTTTCGTAGAATATGTTGGTCATGAAATGCCTTCATCCTGCCCTTGTAAATTCTTGAGTTCTCGTACGCGTCGTTCCGGATTTCTTCAAGTTCATTTAATTGAAGTTTGCGTAGCAAGCCAGCGTTGATCAGATTGAAATTTAGATTTTTGATCGCCAGTAGGCTCTATGTTCCAACTCTACAGGCAAGTGGCAAGCCTTCCCATAGACGAGTTTAAAGGGAGACATTCCAATAGGGGTTTTAAAAGCAGTACGGTATGCCCATAAGGCATCGGTCAATCGGATTGACCAATCCTTACGGTCAGGGTTAACCGTTTTCTTCAAAATGTGTTTGATCTCTCTGTTAGAAATCTCAGCTTACCCACTTGTCTGTGGGTGGTATGGGGTGATCACCTTATGAGAGATACCATATTTCTTCATTAAGCTCTCAAATGGCCTATTACAAAAGTGTGAGCCCCCATCACTAATGATGGCTCGAGGCGTTCCGAAGCGGGAAATGATGTTTTCTTTTAGGAATTTAATGACCGTGCGATGGTCATTAGTTCGACACGGAATCGCTTCGACCCATTTAGTGACATAGTCTACGGCAAGCAAGATATATAAATTCCCAAAAGATTGGGGGAATGGCCCCATGAAATCGATGCCCCAGCAATCAAATGCCTCTATGATAAGAATGAGATTCAAGGGCATCATATTTCGGCGGGATAATGCTCCCAATTTCTAACAACGCTCACAAGCTTTGCAAAACTCATGAGTGTCCCTGAACATAGTGGGCCAATAGAAGCCACACTGCAGAATCTTGGCCGTGGTTTTTTTTGCAGAAAAGTGACCACCACAGGCCTGTGAGTGACAGAAGGAGATGACACTCTGATGCTCATCGTCTGGCACACATCTCCTCAAGATTTGGTCTGGGCAATATTTAAACAAGTATGGATCATCCCAGAAGAATTTGCGCATCTCGGTGAAAAATTTCTTCTTATCTTGTGCAGTCCAATGTGTCGGTATGGAACCTGTAGCAAAATAATTAGCAATATCAGCGAACCAAGGTGAATGGGTGACTCTGAACAGTTGTTCATCAGGGAACATGTCGTTGATATGGGTCGCCTCAAGGGAATCAGAGGTATTAAGGCGAGAAAGGTGATCGGCCACTACGTTCTCTACTCCCTTTTTATCTTTAATTTCCAAATCAAATTCTTGGAGTAGAAGGATCCATCGTATCATGCGGGGCTTAGAATCATTCTTAGAAAAAAGATACTTCTGTGCCGCATGATCTGTATTGTAAGGCCCGTATCCTAGCCCGTGCTGTTCCGAAGGCTTTCGCGGTCTTTCCGGTAGAATTTCGGCGACTCGCGATCTGTAATCGGCAGTTGCGCGCGACCCTGAGTCGTATCCCATTTTTTTTCAGAGTCGGCTTGACCCGAGACCTATACCCTTGCGACCGCGCCGTCGCCGCGGTTCCGATGCCGCGTCTCACGTGCCGAGGCGATACCCAGGCCAGGAGATGTGGGCTCGCGTTTAGTTTGAAGAAAACGTCGCATGTTGCAAATATCGAGGGAATCTCTACGAAATGTCACATCAATCTATCCCATCCATCACTTCACATGTCAAGTACAAGCCACCATCATTTCTCTTACAAAAGCACTCCAAAGTCAACTTTTCTATCACTTCACCCATCCCTCTTCCCATCACTCCACTCACATCATTTCTCTCTCTTTCTCCCTCTCTCTCTCATTCCCTCTCTTTCATTCTCTCTCTTTCATCCTCCAAGCAAGAATCGTCCATGGCTTCCATGGAGAAATTAGTTATGGTCCACCTTCCTACCACCAAATCCAATCCTTAGATCATCATCTCAACCGTTGAAAATGTCCTCTTGGAGCTCTAGAGTGCATAGGCGGAAGAAGGAATAGGCGATCACAGGTGGGTGCTTCTCTCCCTCTCTTTTTCATTCCTGTGTGATGTGTGGTCCACCATGAATCACATATTTTGTGTGGACCCATTGGATGAATGGATTGGATCTATGCCATCCAGCCCATTAGTGGGCCCAAATGGAAGGAAAACATCAGGTGGGCCACGTTCATGTGGGACCCACCTTGATGTGTGATCACGTGCATGAGGGGCCCACCACCATGATGAGTTTACCCATGCCGTCCAGCGTCTCTGGACGCTGGACGGGCGTGGTTAAAATGGAGTGTGCGTGCTGCCAGGGAGTGCACTGACAAGCCAAACAAAAAGAAAAAGAAAAGGAGGAGAGTAACTTTTGGGGTGGGCCATGCATGCGGGCCCCACCTTGATGTATGTAGATGATCCACGCCGTCCATTCTATTCTCCAGCCCATTTTAGGCGTTGAACCAAACGATGAGGCTGATTCGATAATCGAGTGGGCCTTACCATAGGAAACAGTGGTTTTTACCATTAAAACTTTGGAAAATGATTGCTGGGGTCCACGTGAAGCTTGGACCCACCTGAAATTTGGTTTGGACACATAATTTTGTGGGACACATACAATGGACGGGTAGATCTAGTTAATGTGGGTCCCACCTAGGGTAACAATATATATATATATATATATATATATATATATATATATATATATATGTATATATATGAGAAAAGGTGGCAGACACCTTGCTGCCATGACGTGCACAAAAAGGGATGGGTCCCCATTGGCCCTAGTTGTGGTCCCACCGTGATGTGTGTTCTAAATCTCTGCCGTCCATTTGTTGGGATCCCTTCGATGAGGCGTCGATTCCAAAAAAATCAGCCATGAATAGTTCTTAGATGGCCCACATCGCCACTGTTTATACAAAGGTATGTTAAACCACTCGAAAATGATTGCTGGGGTCCACGTGAAGCTTGGACCCACCTGAAATTTGGTTTGGACGCTTAATTTTGTGGGACACATACAATGGACGGGGTAGATCTGGTTAATGTGGGTCCCACTTAGGGTAACAAAAAAATTTACATATGAGAAAAGGTGGCAGGCACCTTGCTGCCATGACGTACACAAAAAGGGTGGTCCCATTGGCCCTAGTTGTGGACCCCACCATGATGTATATTTGATACCCACACCATTCATCGGGTGGGCCACTCCCTGAGGTGGACCCACTCTAAAAATTAGCCATATACGGAACTCAGGTGGGCCATACCATCTAAAATCATGTGAAGACGTGCCTAAAACATATAAAATCACTGGTGGGGCCTACCTGAAATTTGAATGCGGCTGAAACTTGGTCTGAACCCTCAGCCAAGTGGGGCACACCTAATGGGTGGGCTGGATTTGTGAACCACATTTTGGGGGGCCCCACGCCCACCCCCAGGTCCACGTGACCTTATAAACAGGTTGGGTGACAAATAAACAATACGGTGGGCTCCCTTGGCCACGTAACCTTATGAATAGGTTGTTTGGCAAATAAACGTTACAGTGGGCCCTACCCTGGCCCCACAGTGATGTGTGTGCATGGTCCCACCGTGATGTGTGTTGGCCCACATTACAAGCGACAGTGTTGAATGAATACCCACCGTTAAAAATGTTACAGTGGGCCCCCTTGGTCCATGTGACCATATCAATAGGTTGGCTGGAAAATAGACATTTTGGTGGGCCCCCTATTCATGTGATCTTATCAACAGATTGGATGGGAAAATAAATATTACGACGGGCCTCACATGGGGCTCACTTTGGTAAATATGGGCCCATGTATTTAGGCCCATCTTGATATATTTTTTTGGCCCATTATTGAGGCCCACTCTGATATTTATGGGCTCATGTATTTAGGCCCATCTTGGCATGTATATAGGCCCAATGTTGAGGCCCACTTTGGTATATATATGGGCCCATGTATGTAGGCCATCTTGATGTGTTTATGGTCCCGTTGTTGGGGCCTACCTTGATATGTATAGGCCCACGTTATGAGGCCCATCTGATGTATTTGTGGCCCATTGTTGAGGCCCACTTTGAGATGTATAGGGCCTATGTGATTAGGCCCGTTTGATACACATAAAGCTTATGTGATTGGGCTCATTTTAATGCATTCTAAGGCCCATGGGTAATGGCCCATTGCAATGTACCTAAGGCTCATTGGTGAGGCTCATTGAGGTAGCCCACTTGATGAATATAAGGCCCATGAGATATGGCCCATTTGATGTATTAGAGGCCCAATAAGTTGTATTTGTAGCCTATGGGCAAGACCCATTGTGATATATATTAGGCCCATGATGCATGACCCGTTTGATGTATTCGAGACCCATGTGTAGGGCCCACATGTCACGTATTTGAGGTCCATCCACCTGTTGTGTATATGTGGCCCTTGAGTAAGGCACATGACGTTGTATATTAGGTCCTTGTGTGGGGTCGTGGGCCCATTATATGTTTGGCTCTATGTGGGCCATTCCTTGGGGGCAATGTTGGTTAAATTTCACCTTGTCGAAGCCAATTATTGATGTCGATTATTGATACCGATTATGAGTAGGTGACAGCATAACATCATCATACATGCCCATACGCATCATCTGCATGCTTGTTATTAGATGTGGTTGACCATTGCATATGTCATTGGGCAGGTTGTTATGAGACTCCCTGATAGGCGGAGATTATCTTACATGAGCACACGGTATGCGCCGTATGGATGCATGACTGGATTGTATGACTCATGCATCTTGCATTGTGTGTTGAGATTATTGTATGCCCTAGCGACATCAGGGTTGTAGCCTCCACAGGCATATCGTGGATGGCTAGATGGGACACCGGAAATGTTTAGTTCTAGCATACCATTCACTAATCCAAGCCATCAAATGAAACAAGGAGGTGAAATCGATCATACCCTGACCAGTTTATTGAGTTTCTTGGATACTGCATGTATGTAAAGACGTCGACGCAGGTTGGACGGTGAATAGAAGATCTCGGCGGCCTCACCAAAAACAATACAAAAACACTCATTCTCGTCCGATTTTTCTTGTTGGTCGCAGTGGACGGAATGGATTTCTCCGTTAGATTCGATAATGGGTCCAACCAATCATACAGCGTAGGCTCTGTTGCGAGAGCCTGTTTCGCAAACCGGAACAGACGTTCCAGGTGGGCCATCACAAACGAATATCCGATCCGTTCATCTGAACGGCAACCAAAAACCGTCCGTAGGCACGCCTGCCCTTCACAAAACTTGCACTTGGGTGCGAAGGCTAGACTCAATGCAAAAACGACTTGCGTTTTTGGCTACGTTCAGTTCCGCAGAAAGTTTCCCAAAAGGATTTGTTTTTCAGTCTCAAAAGAGACCTCTCCACCGTCAGTGAGGCTATAAAGGAAGGAACTGCAGGACTTTGGAAGAAGGAAGAAAAGGGGGGAGCGTGGACGTGGATCGACAGAGAGCGAGAGAGTAACAGTTAAGTTATTTTATTTTATTTATTTCTACTGATTTTCCTTATTTTTTTTTTTTTTAAGATGTAGAGCCTATCCATGCTAGGCTAAACCTCTTAGCTAGGGCTAAGAGGTGAAGCTTGTAGTGAGATGAGGGATTCTATTAATTGCCTTTAATTTAAATTCATGAACCGAATTTGATATTGGTTTGATTATTATGAGAATATTTCTAGTTTTTAATGGTTTATTGTGACTGAAATTATAATAGATCTGTGATGGCTTTGAGCATGTTCCTTTCCTTTTATGTTTATGACGTCAGGAAGTCCTGTTGTTCACCATTGTCTCCTGGGCATGGTCGGATGACGGTACCCTTCCTAACCTCTATGGCATGTTGACTGGTTGATAATTAGTTTAATTCTGTTGTTTGCTTTGTCTCCTGGGCATGGTGTGGTGATGGAATCCATTCTAATTCATATACCCTTCATCTCTTGAAAACTATATCAATGGCAGTTCAGTTGATTTTCATGAATCAAGAATAGTTCTCCCTGATCTCTACAAGTGGATCCTCTGAATCCCTAGTTTCCTATTTTTGAATTCCTTAAGTTTTAAATTAATATTTCACAAATTTTCCTCAAATTATATTTGATTTAGATTTCATCTTAGTCTAGTTCTAGTTCTACTTAGTTTCAGAATACGTACAGGTTTCAGTCCTTGTGGAATCGACCTCGGTCTTACCGAATTTATTACTACATCACAACCCTGCACTTGGGGAGTGAACACTTGGTTTTTTTATTTATGCCCTAAAATGAGCTGGCAGAATGGATGGATGGCATGGATTGATAAAACACGTAGACCACACTGGCCCCACGGAATCGATACATCACCTACCTACGTGGTGCAGGGTTCACCAGACAGTCGGGTCTGCATATGTACAAGACATATTCAGAAAAATCAAGCAATAAGTTCGGGGCTTTAAGGAGGGATGGTCCACTATGTGACAGCACATGGAGGGGTCATATTCAGTTGGTAGCATTTAATGAGTATGGCCCACTCAAAGTAAAGCATAGGTGTACCCATTCAACCACTGTAACCCCAAAGAAGCAAGTGGTCAGATCTATTGAATATAAGGTCCTTAGTCCTTACTCTTGCCATGGTGGTAGACTCACAAGAATAGGGTGAATAAGGTGAAATCCACTCCTGCTTATAAGTGTGTGGGTATATGTATGTGGGGCGCTTAGTGGGTATGGGCTGGATTCTGACTGTAATTCTTGGCCCATTTAATAAATGGGTTGTGCTTTGGTGAGGTCAGTGCTATGAAAATAGGATAGATCCACATATCGAGCAGGACCCAACATCAAAATCATTGGACAATTAATGTAAAACATGGTACAGATACATTCTTAGTATGGTTGGATTAAAAGAAGGTGGATCGTAAATGAATTATAACTTTTGATCTGGGTATCGTTACGAGGCACATAATCCCTCAATCTTTATTGAATGGGTCATCCGAGGTGAAGTGGGTCATGTCTGTCCGTTTCGTCAGAAAACGCACACTTTTAGTTCAAAAATAAAAATTTAAGGAAAATTTACTATTTTTAGTAATTCCAAATTTTTTTAATATTTTCTTACTTTTAGAGTTTTAGATTTTTTTTTTTTTTAAGAAACAACTTGTAATCATGCTAATGCTCTAAAAAATATTGACTAATGCTCCATTAAAAATATATATATAAAAAATGTTCCCTGTCAAACTTGGGATGCGACCACTCCTTCCTTTGAAATCATTGCCCTTAAGATCAATGCTTGATCAAGATGCTAAGATCTGGATGTGATTCCGATGCCTGACATTTCTCAGTGCCTTGCATTTTGCAAGGACGCTCCTTTTCGTTGAGGATTGAGAACTTTTACTGCACAATTAGACCATCATGAACAAAGCATCCTTTATAAGCAACGACCTTTACAGTCTCAAATGCACTGTGCGTGTTGGCATCTTTTAAAGAAAGAAAATCTTATTAACACAGCAACAAAGATGCGTGTATGTATCTTTTCATAACCCTTTGTCTTTTAAGCTCAAACTACAAACGTTTGTAATGGATCTGGGCTCATGAGAAGAGGAACAAAAAACGTACATGAAGTTAACATGCAACACAATATGTTACCAGTTGTTACATTACCCAAAAAAAAAAAAAAGGAAGAAGAAAAAGAAGAAGAAAAAGAGAAGCGGAAAATTCCATAATACTTGTACATAGATTGCTCCCAGACATGACCATGGTCCAAGACAATTACCATGAAAGTCCCCAATTGCAACCGCATCAGTAACAATTACATGCTCGACAAGTGGTTTTCAGCCATCCAATTTTATATGCAAATTGCCAGTGGACATGAGCTGATGACAGCCACGTTGATGTAAGACGAATGGGCCCCACATCAGCGAAGGGTCTTGTTTCTTCCTTCCCTATAGATCCCAGCCCCAAGAAACATGTCCCTTATCACATGCATTTTATTGACTACATCTTTCATCTGCATCCGTTCTCTTGGGGATTCAACAGAACATGCAACTCCAATACCAAACAAAGAAACCAAGCACCCAAAGACACTACCTCTTTTGATTTCCGGACTTCTGATATGACTGAATGCTATTTCTTCCTCTATTTCTTGATCTTGCTCTTGTTCTTCTTTTTGTTCCTCTAAGAGTCGCAGGTCCGCTATCTCCAGAACTTGATCTGGCAAAGCCATCTTGACAAATTCATGAAGGTTTAAACCGTCCTTAAACATGTCTTCTGTGGGCCTTTTTCCCGTGAACATCTCCAATAAAAGGATTCCATAGCTGTACACGTCACCCGACGTAGAAACATTGCCACCCATACCATACTCTACAATTCAAATATTTTATTTTTGTAAATATAAAAGGTGGCATTTTATAAAGATCAGGCAATTTTTTGATATTTTGCAGCTAATCTATCTATTTTGATGCGATTTGCACATGCAGCTAGTTGGACGAATCTCTCTCAAATAAATCATAACATTCCACAACTAGGAGCATTTTAAACATTCTCTTAAATAATTCAACCATCAAACAAAAGGAAAAAAAAAAATTTCATGGAAAATTTGGTTAGTCATTGTAAATTGATGAAGGGAATTATAATAATATTGTGTTACCAAAAATGTAGTATAAGAAGTATTTATCATCAATGGGGTTGTGTGCACATCCTAACACTCATTTGGTAATTTTTCTTTTTTCGTTTTTCACTTTCAAGTTCTTTCTATTGTTAGATCGTTTTTCTTTCTATTGAAAATTATCTAGAATTTTTGAAACAATACAACAAGAAGGAAAAAAAGAAAAGAAAAAGGAAAAAGAAGAAGAAGAGAATAGGAATAAAAGAAAAAGGATGGAGTTTTTACCTGGAGCAACATACCCAATGGATCCCTTCACTGCAATGGAGTTGGTTTTGTTTGTGGAGTTATCATCAACAGCCACGGAAAGGAACCGTGCAATGCCAAAATCACTCACATGGGCCACCATGTCATTGTCAAGAAGAACATTACTTGGCTTGAGATCACAGTGAGAAATGGGCGTTTGGCAATGGTGATGAAGATAATCCAGAGCATGAGCCACATCAATGGCTATGTTTAACCTCTGAATAAGGTTCAAAGTTCTTGGTTGATGTTCCTCGTCGACTTTTGGATGCAACCACTCCTCTAAACTTCCATTTGGCATGTACTCGAAAACTAGCGCTTTGAAATCATTGCCCTTAAAATCGATGCTTGAGCAGGATGCTAAGATCTTGACGAGATTCCGATGCCTGACATTTCTCAATGCCTCGCATTCTGCAAGGAAGCTCCTAGAAGCTCCTTGTCGTTGAAGATTGAGTACTTTCACTGCAACAATTTGGCCATCTGAAACAAAGCATCCTTTGTAAACAGAACCATAACTTCCTACGCCGATCAAATTGTGTGAAGAGAACCCATCAGTTGCTTTGAGAAGCTCCGCATAAGAAACGTTCTTGTACCGGTCTTCTGAGGAAGGTTGCAAATGCTTCTGTCTTGATTTTCTTCTCCAAAGAAGAGGAGCGAAGCACAACAATAATGAAATCAAACACACAGCAACAACGATGACTGGTATGATTACTTTCAGGCTTAAAAACCTCCGCGATTTGGATCTCAGAACAAGGCATTTGGGTAGGCCTAGTTTTGGGATACCTCCACAGAGTTTACTGTTCCCTGCGACAGAAATCCCACTTGCATTTTGAAACACCCCCTGGACAGGCACTTGGCCCTCAAAATCATTGAAAGAAAGATTTAGTTTCTGTAAAGAAGTAAAATTCTCTAGATATTTTGGAATTAGCCCACTCAAGTTATTTCGCGAGAAATCCAACTCTCCAAGGCCTCTCAGGGTGTTCAATGACTGGGGAATGGTCCCTTGAAAGGCATTACCTTCCATGTACAGGCGTTCCAAGCTCTGGCAACCGCCTAGCGTTCCAGGAATTTCGCCGGACAATTTGTTCTCTGAAACATCAAGTTCCCCAATATTTTTCAAGCTACCCACTTCCATGGGTAGGGACCCGATCAAAAAGTTTCTAGCTAAGTTGAGAGAAATTGACAGAGACGACAGGCTAAGGAGCTCCTTAGGTATTGTACCATTAAGATTATTTTGAGAAAGGTTCAAAACTATCAGTTTTTGGCAATTTCCGAGACTCGTAGGTATGTTTCCCAATAGGCTGTTTTCTTGCAAATAAAGTGTATTCAGTTCAGTGAAGTTGCCGAAGGAAGACGGAATTCGCCCAGAAAATCTATTCACCGACATGTCTAAAAATTGCAGCTTTTGAAGCTTACCTATACTGATAGGAATGGTACCTGTGAAATTGCTATGTTCCAGAGACAATAGGGTCAAGCTGACGAGATTCCCGATTCCTTCAGGGATGCTTCCATACAAGTGGTTGAATCCTATCATCAGCTGATTGAGTCGGGTCGATAGATTGGCTATGGAATTGGGAAGCATGCCATTGAAACTGTTGTTACCAAATCCAAAATTTTCCAAGTTGCTGCAGTTGGTGAGGGAATTGATGAAATTCAAGTCATCTTCTTTCCCCATTCCGAGCCGATTACCGCCGATGAAGAGTATATTAAGATATTGAAGAGTGCCAAGATTCATAGGCACCCCTCCAGTGAAATCGTTGTTGGTGAGATAGAGCTCTTGAAAGAATGAAGCATTGGCTAGCGAAACCGGAATGGGTCCGGTAAACCAGTTTCTCGACACATAAAAGTCCTGGAGATTAGGAAGACGGAGGCCTAGGTCAGGCGGAAGGGTTCCGTGAAGTCGATTCGCTGTGACTGACAATAGAAATAGTCCAGAGAGATTGTAAATAATGGTAGGGATTGTGCCGGATAGATTATTTTCAGCTATCCGGAGGTATTCTAAATTCGGGATGCGACCTAAATCGCTTGGGATGCTTCCATGTAAGTAATTTCTTCTTAAAGAAAGATGAGTGAGAGATGAAAGGTTTCCTAGCCAAGGTGGGATGCTTCCGACGAGATAGTTGAGAGCGAGAAATAACACACGGAGCTTCGATAAAGAGCTAAGCTCGACGGGAATTTCACCTACTAGCTCATTGGAATTAAAATTGAGGAGTTGGAGGTTGGAGCAGTAGGTGAGATTGGATGGGATTTCTCCTCCAAATGAATTGTAACTGAGATTGAGAAGCTGGAGACGGAAGAGGTGTCCTATTTCTTGTGGGATTTCACCGCTGAAGCTGTTGTCTCCGAGGTCGATTACCTTGAGGAAGGTAAGATTTCCTACTTGGGGAGGAATAGAACCTTCCAGTTTGAGGGACGTTAGGTTGAGGACGGTGACCCTCTCATGCCTGAGACTGCACGTGACTCCCCGCCACGTGCAGAAATGAAGAGAATGGTTCCACGAGCTCATGACGTTGAAAGGATCTTTGGTTATTCGATCCTTGAAGGCGAGCAGAGCCATTCGATCGGTTTCGTTTGTTGGGACGGGGGCAAATCTGGACCATTTGATCAAACACAAGAAGAGCGTAGCATGGAGTAGAAATGACCAAAACAGCCTTGGACCTGCAGATAGCAGCTCCATAAGGACCATAACGAAGGGAGAAATTGAGCTGTGATCGCAAAGACACCGCTCAGCCCAAATTTATAGTGGAGCAAGGGTGAAGAATGTGGAGCCCTTGGACCTTGCATGTGGGAGCGGATTGCATGGGGCTTTGTGGGTTCATAGAAATGTCTGTGAAAAATCTGTTGGAAATCCAAACCAAACGGTCTGATTCTCAAGGTCAGTAAATGAGGAAGAAGCTTCCAACAGCCTGTTGCTTTCCTCCATGTATCGATTCAGTTCCAAATGCCTTGAAAAAACAGAAACTTTAATATTTCTTTTGATATTTGTTGTAGTAGTTAATATTATGCCCCTGTAGTGTATTTTAAATGGGCATTTGTGTCTTTTCACATTGCTAAGAAAAGTCTATATAAGAGAGCTGCTAGAGTCCGTTTGTAACTAAGTCAGCAAGCTTGTAAGCAATATAAGAATTACAAAGTTTCTCCTCTTCTACGGTCCAGTGAGCTCCAACCCAAGGCTTTGTAAAGCTAAGATAAACTCTAGCTAATATAGCCAACAAACTGGTATCAGAGCACAGGTTCTTTTCCTACAGGAAGTTTTCCAGTAGTTATTCCAGCTAAGAACAGATTTTTCTGAAAAAAAAAATCTGTTTAAGAAAAGTTCTTTTGTTTGTTCCCTGGTTGGAGTTGTCAGCAGTTTTTCAGAGAAAAAATCAGATTGCATTCAGATTGTTGAGCAAGTCTTTTGCTGCGTGAAGTTGCCAGCAGTTTTTTGTTTTTTCTCCCAGCCAAGAAAAAAATTCTGTTCAAACAAAATCAAATTCCAGCAGTTTTTTTTGTCAGCCGAGAAAAATAAAAAATAAAAAATCAGACTTCAGCTATTTTGTTTTTCAGCCAAAAATCTGTTAAAAAGAAAAAAATCAGATTTCCGCATTTTTTTTTTTAGCCAAGAAAAATCAGATTGTAGAAGTTTTTTCAGCTAAAAAAAACTCTGTTTTTTTTAAAAAAAAACCAGATCTTCTATCCATCCTTCTCTCCCTTCATTAAAAAAAATCAGTTATTCCTTCCTTAAAAATAGAAAAGATGGCCAGCTCAATCCAGCCACAGGTTCCTACGTTGTCTAAGGACAATTATGAAAGGTGGTGCATCCAAATGAAGGCGTTGTTCGGGTCGCAAGAACTATGGGAGATCATCACCGATGGGTATGTAGAACCCACTATGGAGGAAGAAGCCGCCTTCACCAATGAAGAAAAGACCGCTCTCAAAAATCAAAGGAAGAAAGACAATAAGGCTTTGTTCCTCCTCTATCAAGGGTTGGATGAATCAACCTTTGAAAAGATTGCCGAAGCGACATCAAGCAAGCAAGCTTGGGATACTCTTGGCACCATCTTCAAGGGTGTTGATCGAGTGAAGCGGGTTCGCCTTCAAACACTAAGAGCCGAGTTTGAAGCAGCGCACATGAAGAAAGGTGAGAGTATCTCTGACTACTTCTCACGTCTAATTGTTATTATTAACAATTTAAAAAGAAATGGTGAAAAAGTTGAAGACATACGTGTCATTGAAAAGGCACTGCGATCTTTCACAACCAAGTTTGAGCATGTGGTTGTGGCGATCGAAGAATCAAAGGACCTTGAAAAACTGTCCATTGAAGAACTGATGGGATCATTGCAAGTGCATGAGCAACGAATGCAAAAGAATGTTGGTTCAACGCTTGAACATGCTTTAGAGTCTAAGTTGACTCTAAATGAACAAAAGAATGGCCATACACAACGAGGCGGTCGTGGCACTAGCAATCGTGCAAGAGGCAGAGGGCGTGGATATCATCCAAGTCATCAACAAAATCAACAAAAGTTTACCAATTTCCGTGGAAGAGGAAATGGTAGAGGCCGATTCACACGTGGTCGTGGAAACACAAAGAATATTCAATGCCACAATTGCAAGAAATTCGGCCATTATGCCTCTGAGTGTTGGAGAAAAGTGGATCAAGATGAACGATCCAACTTTGCTGAAACATCACACCATGAACAAGAAGTCTCTACACTCCTCCTCGTACAAGAAAAGGCATGTGAACGGCCAGATGTGTGGTATCTCGACACGGGTGCAAGCAACCACATGAGTGGTAACAAAGAACTGTTCCTGGAACTCACAGAAGGAGTTCGTGGCGACGTGAGTTTTGGACGACTCATCAAAGGTACCCGTGATAGGCAAAGGAAAAGTTAAAATCTATCAGAAGAATGGTGAGCCAAATTACATCTCTAATGTGTATTACGTACCAAACATAAAAAATAACATCCTCAGTATCGGCCAACTCCTTGAGAAGGGGTATGTCATACACATGGAGAACTGCTCACTCTCTATAAGAGATGCTCACAAGAGACTTGTGGCTCAAGTCCAAATGGCGAAGAATCGCATGTTTCCGCTCCATATTAACATAAAGGCTGAGAAGTGTTTTTATGGACTCGTGAAGAGTGATTCATGGAGATGGCATCTTCGCTTTGGGCATCTCCATTTCAGTGGCCTGAAACTTTTATCCTCATCAAGCATGGTGCATGGCTTGCCGGCTATTGAAGCTCCAGAACGTGTGTGTGAGGCGTGCACACTCGGCAAGCAACAAAGGAACTCTTTCCCAAGTGGAGTGTCCAGAAGAGCAAAGGAACCACTTCAGTTGGTTCACACTGATATTTGCGGACCACTTGAAACACCCTCTCTTGGAGGTAATAAATATTTTATTACCTTCATTGATGATTACAGCAGAAGAATTTGGGTGTATTGCATCAAAGAAAAATCTTCCGCTTTCACTATCTTTAAAATGTTCAAAGCTCGTGTTGAAGTTGAAAGTGGTCACAAAATTAAAGTACTCAGATCTGACAGAGGTGGAGAGTACACCTCAAATGCATTCTGAGATTTTTGCAGGGAACATGGCATTAAGCAACAACACACTGCAGCCTACACGCCACAGCAGAATGGCATTGCAGAACGAAAGAACCGCACCATTCTCGACATGACGAGGACCATGCTGAAGGAGAAAGGCCTGCCAAAGAGCTTCTGGGAAGAGGCAGTTGCATGTACTGCCTACCTGCTCAATCGGTGTCCAACCAAGAGCGTCAGAAACTTGACACCAAAGGAGGCATGGAGCGGCTACAAACCGAGCGTGGCGCACCTAAGGATCTTTGGTGTGTCGCCTACGCTCAAGTTCCAGAAGCAAGAAGAAGGAAACTTGATGATCGTGGCGAAAAATGCATCTTCATCGGCTACAGTGAAGCATCTAAAGCCTACAAACTCTACAATCCACTAACCAACAAAGTAGTGGTGAGTAGAGATGTGGTCTTTAGTGAAGAAGAAGCTTGGAAATGGAATGATAAAGAATCGACCAAAGATATTCTAGTCGAAACAGAAGAACATGAAGAAAGGCATGACCGTCAAAAGCAAACGCCCATAACACCTTCTTCGGCCGCATCATCAGTTCACAGAAGTCCAGGAGTACATTCCATCACTCCTGAAAGCACTCCATCAAGTCAAAATTCGGCCAGCTCGTCCTCACCCATGGCACCCATAAAAATGAAAAGCTTGAGCGACATCTATGAGCAAACTGAAGAAGTCAATCTTTTCTGCCTGTATGCAGATCATGAGCCTCTAACATTTCAGGAGGCCATAAATGAAGAATGTTGGAGAATTGCTATGAAAGAAGAAATTCATGCCATTGAGAAAAATGACACATGGGAGCTGACTACGCTTCCTAATGGCCAGAAAACTATTGGTGTTAAATGGGTCTACAAGATCAAGAGAAATGCTGATGGTGAGATCGATCGCTACAAGGCAAGGCTCGTAGCAAAGGGCTATAAACAGAAGTACGGGGTGGACTATGAAGAAGTCTTCGCTCCTATTGCTCGCCTTGACACTGTGAGGATGATTATCTCCCTTGCAGCCCATCACTGTTGGATGATCTACCAACTGGATGTGAAATCTGCATTCCTGAATGGAATTCTTGAAGAAGAGGTCTATGTTGACCAACCTGAAGGCTTTGTTATGCAAGGGGAGGAACGCAAGGTGTATCGACTGAAGAAAGCCCTCTATGGGTTGAAGCAAGCTCCACGTGCTTGGAATGCGCGCATCGACAACTATCTTCAAGAGAACGGCTTCGCCCAATGTCCATACGAGCATGCAGTTTACATCAAGAAGAATGCTCATAGCGATATGCTTATAGCATGCCTGTATGTTGATGATTTGTTGTTTACAGGAAACAGTCGACCGATGTTTAATGAATTCAAGAAGGCTATGTGTAAGGAGTTCGAGATGACCGACGGAGGTCTCATGTCCTTTTTTCTAGGCATTGAAGTGAAGCAACAACATGGTGGCATCTATATATCTCAGAAGAAGTATGCCAAGGAATTGCTTGAAAAGTTCAAGATGGCCAATTGCAATGCCGTAAACACGCCTGTAGCAACGGGCTTAAAACTAACAAAGGACGGAAAAGGAAGAAGCGTCGACTCGACTATGTTCAAGAGTCTGATGGGAAGCCTAAGGTACCTCACAATCACAAGGCCGGATATCGTCTACAGTGTTGGGCTTCTAAGTAGGTACATGGAAGCACCAAAAGAATCACATTGGCTAGCCGCAAAAAGAATCCTTAGGTATGTCAAAGGAACAATGGAATTCGGTCTTTTCTATCCATACAATGATGAAGCAATGCTATATGGATACTCAGACAGTGATTGGGGAGGTGACCAAGATGAAAGAAAAAGTACCACTGGCTATGTATTCTATCTCGGAACGACTGCTTTCACATGGAATTCGAAGAAGCAGAGTGTGGTCGCCCTGTCCACATGTGAAGCAGAGTACGTAGCAGCATCGTCCACTGTTTGTGAAGGAATTTGGTTGAGAAACCTACTAAAGGAGCTGAAGCATCCGCAGGAAGGATCCACAGTCATATATGTGGATAACAAGTCGGCAATCGAGCTAGCCAAACATCCAGTGCAGCATGGAAGAAGCAAACATATTGATACCCGATACCATTTTCTGAGAGATCATGTGAAGCAGAAAACGATAAAATTAGAGTATTGTCATACTACGGAACAGGTGGTAGATATTTTCACGAAGGCATTACCGACAGATGCATTCAAAAGACTAAGAACAATGCTCGGAATGAAGCCGGTTTTAGTTTGAAGGGGAGTGTTGGAAATCCAAACCAAACGGTCTGATTCTCAAGGTCAGTAAATGAGGAAGAAGCTTCCAACAGCCTGTTGCTTTCCTCCATGTGTCGATTCAGTTCCAAATGCCTTGAAAAACAGAAACTTTAATATTTCTTTTGATATTTGCTGTAGTAGTTAATATTATGCCCCTGTAGTGTATTTTAAATGGGCATTTGTGTCTTTTCACATTGCTAAGAAAAGTCTATATAAGAGAGTTGCTAGAGTCCGTTTGTAACTAAGTCGCAAGCTTGTAAGCAATATAAGAATTACAAAGTTTCTCCTCTTCTACGAGTCCAGTGAGCTCAAACCCAAGGCTTTGTAAAGCCAAGATAAACTCTAGCTAATATAGCCAACAAAATCCAACCTATTCATCTGTTTTAAAAGACCACGATGGGATAGGATTCTAAAAATCAGGCATATACAAAACTCAAGTAAGCCATACAAAACAGTGGGAACAGCCATGTCCATAGTTGAAACCAACGTATAGCTGACCATGATGTTCATATGCCATCCAAACCGTTAATAGAAATACTACCGCTCAGATAAAAGTGTAGTTGCAGTACATAATTATTTGTTTAGTCATCTTAAAAGTTGTTTACTAGTTTTGATACTTTTAACATTCTCTCTCTCTTCTCTCTCTCTCTCTCTCTCTATATATATAATATATATATATATATATATATATATGTGGGAAAAGGTACAATGCGCTCGAGCTGATTTTAACGTCCCATGAGGTCGAGCTGTGTGGGCCCCACCGTGATGCGTTTCGAACATCAACACCATCAGTCAGATGCACCATTCCATCGTGGGCCTAGGTCTCAAAAATCAGGTCAATCCCTGACTTGTGTGGGTCACACCACATACAGAAGTTGAGAGGTGCCGTGCACCATTAAAACATTCATAACCATTTTTTTGGGCCCACCGAGATGTGGTTTGCAAATCCAGCCCATCCATTATGTGTGTCCCACTTGTATGAGGGTTCAGACCAAGCTTCAAGCGCATGCAAATTTCAGGTGGGCCCCACCAAGTGCTTTTATATGTTTAACAATGTCTTCACATGATTTTAGATGGTATGGCCCACCTGAGTTCCGTATACGGCTGATTTTTGGGATATCCATAATTTAAAGGGTACCCATCAAATGCACGGTATTGATGGTCGACAGGCATCACGGTGGGGTCCACACAGCTCGACCTCACGGGAGCTTATCATGAGGTCGAGCGCATTGTACCTTTTCCCTATATATATATATATATGAAAAAGGGTTAGTCAAGTTCACGGGAACTTCCCGTAAGTTGAGCTGGGTGGGCAACATGCGTGTTGACTATCAACACCGTGCATTTGATGGGTTCCCTTTAAATTATGGGATATTCCAAAAATCAGCTGTATACGGAACTCAGGTGGGCCATAGAATTTAAAATCATGTGAAGACATGCCTAAATTATATAAAAGAACTTGGTGGGGCTCACCTGAAATTTGGATGCGTCTTAAAGTTGGTCTAACCCCTCATCAAAGTGGGACACACATAACGGATGGGCTAGATTAGTGAAATACATCTCGATGGGCCCAACGAATGATTATGAATGTTTTAATGGAGGGTAACCCCTCTCAACTTTTGTATGTGGTGTGGGTCACACAAGTCAGGGATTGACTTGATTTTTAAGCTCTAGGCCCACCATGGAATGGTGCATCTAATTGATGGGGTAGATGTTTGACACGCATCACGGTGGGACCCACACAACACGACCTCATGGGAAGTTCCCATGAGCTCCATAACATAGAACATTTTCCTATACACACACACACACACACACACACACACACACACACACGGAAACGCTCACCTGCGAACCAGTTCGTACGTACAGCATACAAACTTTTTTGAGATCTCATCATATCTTATGAGTGTCGAAAATCTGAACGGTCCACATAAAGCAGAACCTCATGAAACCCCCGGTACGAAATTTTACTTTGATCCAAAACTTTGGTGGGCCATGAAAAATGCAAACAGTTTCTTCCCTTGATTTGAATTTCTCTTTGCTATGGCCCACCAGAATCTTAGATCAGGGTGAAAATTCACCCCCTAAGGTTTCATGGGATTCTGCATCTTATGGACCGTTCGGATTCGACACCCATGACACGTGTGCAAAGGTGTTCACTCGCGTAGGTGAGCATGCCATATATATATATATATATATATATATATATATATATATATATATATATATATATATATATATATATATATATATATGAAATGGTTCTATGCGGTCAACCTCATGAGAACTTCCCATGACGTTGAGCTGTGTGTTGAGGGTCAAATATTGCATATCAGACCCCAGTTATTACCTACTTTTACGAACACGATACTGTTTAACGGCCCGATTTAATCGTGTTTGTGATTGCAAAGTGTATTTACGAGCATGGATTGAAATAGGATGCTAAAGCATGGATTTAATGCTTATGAATCACTAAGGCAAGGGACGGACCCCAGAGGACCAAGATCGACGGATTTACATCCCAGAGATCCGAGAAACTGAAACTCAAGTGGTCTGAAAGTCAGCCAGAATGCAAGATCACAGGGTTCCCACCATCCGTTTTGGCTCAAAACTTCATATATGGCCTGAGAGCTATAAATTAACCATACACATAAAATTTCAGCCATTGGATCCTTGTAAAAGTGGCCCAACGGACAGATAGGCCCCCAAATCTCTTATTTGGGGCCCACATGATATCTGGATATACTTCAAATTATGTCTCAACCCCTTAAATGAAGTAACAAGCATGTTAGACGGATTAGATTTCTCGAATACATCAAAGTGGACCCCATACCGTGGTGCGTGTGCATAGTGTATAAGAGAACCCGCCGTGCACTAGTATCAGCAAAGACGGTCAACCGTCTTTGACCGAAAATTTCTAAAAAAAAACCAAGAAAACCTCCAGCGTCTTACGCATGACGGTTGGTTTTGAGTAATGGGGCTCACCCATCATCCATTTTGATGATCCGAGCTGATCATTCACTCAAGAGGATGTCCATAACCCTCATGTAGGTGACCTTTTGACACCGTGAAAGCTGTTGCAAAATCTTAGCCGTTAAACGTAATATAGACGGCGGAGTAGACAAGCTCGTGGGCCACACCGATTTCACTCCAAAAACACTCCTTCCCGGATGGTTTGTCGTCCTAAAACCAAAGGACGGAGTGTACTTTCCACTTGGCTTCAATAAATGGGCCAACACACGAAATAAAGTCGACTTGCGGCGACTCTATTTCACAACAGGGAGTTGCGGACGCTGATCTATATTCTAGGCTGTTTGAGGAGCATGGCGAAGATTGTCCCGGGCATATGGACCGTCCAAATTACGCCCATGGGACGGCCGACCACTCCCAAGATGCCTGTTCGTATCAGATTCTGGAAAGGACTTCCGGTTTCTTGTTTTTGATGGTTGCTGCGCAAGGAAGTCACCATGGTTTTCTCCACTAACTCCAGCTGTTTACGCACGTCTCTTGAGCGAAAATTCTCCACCGACTCCTGCTTTACATGCAGCCACCGACCTCCATCAGATATAAAAGAAAGAGACGTGAGAGAGAGGAGGCATCCAATCCTTGGACGTGGAGTGGAGCACATCGTCCTTCTTCTTCCTTTGGTTCCTCTTTTCTTTTCCTTTTTACGAGATTTTACCATGTCTATGACAGGCTAAGCTAAGAGGTGAAGCTTGTAGCGTGATTAAGATGGTTGTTTTATTTTGATTCATGTCTTGTTGAACCTTGTGGATTCTAGTTTGATTACTAAGGAATACTTTTAGTTTTTAATGGTTTATTGTGACTCGAATTACAGTAGATCTGCAATAGTTTTGAGTATATTCTTTTCATTATGAGATTGTGAACTTAGGAGACCCTGTTGTTCACCATTGTCTCCTAGGCATGGTTGGGTGATGGAACCTTTCCTAACTTTCACAATTCTCTCATGATTGGCTGTGAGATTGGCAAATTGCTGTTGTTTGCCATAGTCTCTTGGGCATGGTTAAGTCATGATGGAATCACTTCCAAATCTGCACCAATCGTATCTGTTGATGATTAGATCCATAAGACGTTCAGAGATCTTGCAAATCTCTTCTTACCAATTGGATAAGATAGGACTCTGATTACAGTTGTGTCCTTGAATCAATGCAAGGTAGCTTCCCAATTGCTACAAGTGGATCCTTGGTACCCTAGTTCCCTACCTTTGAATTCTATAAGCTTTAGATAAATATTTCATCATTAGTCTCTCAATTATATAAGATTTAGATTTCATCTTATCCTATTTATAGTTCTACTTAGTTTCAGATTACGTACAGGTTCAGTCCCTTGGGATTCGACCTCGGTCTCACCGAGTTTATTACTACATCACAACCCTATACTTGGGGAGTCTCCACCCCTGTACATGGATCAATTGTTTTCGCTTACTAACTCCCTACCATATGAGCATATGATGATTATCAAAGCCATTTTCTGAAAACAAACACAATGATATAACTCGTTTAATATTTATATGTATAAGGTTGATTTGACCAAGTAGTAGGAAATCCACCATTGTACTAGCTCAAATATGACCAACTTATCGGTAAAATTTTCAAAGTTCTCAATTGTAAGGACATATGCCACTCAGTTCGCGATGATTTTCACTCACTTCGCGATCAATTTCACTTACTTATAAGGCAGGTTCACTCACTTCGCGATGAATTTCACTCACTTCTCGGTCCTGAAGTGATTGAAAATGACTGCAAAGTGAGTGAACTTAAGCGCAAACTGATTGAAAATGACCGCGAAGTGAGTGAAATTGAGCGCGAAGTGATTGAACTTGAGTGCAAACTGAGTGAAATTGACCGCGAAGTGAGTAAAATTAACCACGAAGTGAGTGAAATGACTGATGAGTCGATCATATTTGAGTGAAAATGATAGATAAATATATGAAATTTACCGAGAAGTGCATGAAATTGACCGAGAAATTCATTACATTTACTACGAAACATCGTCAAATTGACCGTTCACTTCTTGAAGTTGACGGTGAAATGCGTGAAATTGACCAAGCAGTGCATAAAGTTGACCGATAAATTCAGTAAATTGACCGGGAACTAAGTAAAATTGACCGCGAAACTTCGTCAAATTGACCGTTCACTTCTTGAAGTAGTGCATGAAGTTGACCAATAAATTTAGTAAATTGACGGGGAACTAAGTAAAATTGACTGCAAAACTTCGTCAAATTGACCGCGAACTTCTTGAAGTTTATTGGATAACCGCGTAAAATTGACCACAAACTTCTATGTAATTTCTTCATATTTTAAAACATCCTTACCTCCCACAGTCGCCGTATCAGTGATATCCGTGTTTGAGAATAATAATAAGAGTGCATTGATGTGAAACACATTCTTTGAAGAAAAGCTTACAAGAATTCACGTTTATCGATGCATCCATGTCCTCTTATAAAACGAATGCAGGTAGTAGTGAGTAGAATGGAATATGGAAGATGTAATGTGATAGTAGGATGGAGATTTTATGGAGATTTAATGAAGAAAATGTGTGAAAAGAATGAATAGGGATGACAGAGATGAGTTCGGACGTGTATTTGAGTGTAAGGGAGATAATGGAGTGAAATTGATGTAGGGGGATTTTTGACATGTGAAAAGTTGTCCGTACAGTAGTTTAGTTCTTGGAAGGTAAGAATAAGTGGGGCTTAGTAAGGTGTGTGGCCCATAAGTAGGTCGTACAATAGGAAAAATCTCTAAATGCTTGCCAGTACGTGTACAGTGATCGAGTGCTTGATATCTAATTTATAATTAAGCTATTATTTAGAGATCTGAACTGCACAATACTTGTAATATCTATATATACATCTGAATGTATCAAAAATACGTTCCACCAGATGGCATCCGTTTACATTGAAACGTACATGTGATCCTGCCTGTCCATCCATCGGGGTGGGACACAAGGGTGTGGCTTGCACTAATGGAGTGACACTTGGGTGAACGTGCGTGTGATCCACCCCATCCATCTGAAGCACCACCTTATTTTGCCACCTGGATTTCAAATTCAGGGCAATTCAGATATCACATGGGATCACATCACTGGAAACAGTGTAACTCTTGCTTGAAGCCTCTAAATTCTCATTTTGCTGCCCACATGATTTTTCAAATTGCGTTATTTCTAAGCATGCCTTGTCTTGGATGAATTGATTGGATGGGATATGCACTCCACGATGGATATATACCACACACAAATGAATTGATTGGGAGGATATGCACTCCACGATGGATCCCTCATGCAATATGGAAAGTTTTTAAGGTTAGTGTGCACATCCTAATCTTTTGCTGGGTTGTGTCCCTTGTCATTTTAAGATCGGCCTGACTTTCGGGACCACGGCCAAACGTGGTGGTGCACTAGATGGACGGGCTGGATGTCATGAACATTTTTTATTTTTATTTTTTAAAGAAAAGAAGTATGTACACCTCATGGGGGCAAGCTCCTCAAAAACGTTGGGCTACTCCTATCATATAGGCAACGATATCATTGATATCATGAACATTTAGTCATCCTTTCTAAGGTGGGCAAGTCACATCTCCGTGTGAAAAGTCGGATTCTTAATGAGGGTGGTTGGATCATCGTAGAAAGAGTGGTTTGTGATATACTCAAGAGTACGGTTTGATTTAATTGACTCTTATTTATATATATATATATAATATATATATATATATATATATATATATATATCATAACATAGAAAAGCTTCAAGAGTGATCCTCACTTTTCAAGAGTCATTAGTCAATTAAATCAAACCACTCTTGAGTATATCACAAACCACGTACTCTTTCTACGATGATCCAACCACCCTCATTAAGAATCTGACTTTTCACACGGAGATGTGACTTGCCTACGTTGGAAGGATGACTAAATGTTCATGATATCGCTGCCTATGTGACAGGAGTGGTTGGATCATTGTAGAAAGAGTGGGTTGTGATATACTCAAGAGTGGTTTGATTTAATTGACTCTTGAAAAGTGAGGATTACTCTTGAAGCTTTTCTACATCATTATATATATATATATATATATATATATATAAACTCTGCGAAAATTTCATTTCAATGACAACTATGCTATACAGTCATCAGAGGTAATTCGGGAACCCCGCAAAAACAAAGAAACGGGGGGCACTTATTGTAAACACAGCCAAAAACTGACTGCCCCTATACAAAAAACACTCTAGGGACCCACCGAGAAGACCCTAATGGAACATGTTATGGATCTCAAATATCTTTACTTTGGTTGAGGATGACCACTTTATGTGTAAGTGCTATCGATATTGTACATGGCTTTTTTTTTTTTTTTTTTTTGTCATTTATGATTACTTGATGGTATTTTTTGATATACTCGAACTAGTGGCCATTTGTGTAATGGATTAAATGAAATTATGTTGTGGACTTACCATCTTGTGAATTATTTGTGCCTATGTGGCTTTCAGGAATAATTCATTTTTATCATATCCTTGATTGTATTTTTTGGCTCTATGTGGCTTTAATGAACCTTTTGTCATATGTGGGTTTAATGGGCTATTTGCCATATGTGACTTTGATAGATCATTTTCGTATAACATTGCCATAGTAAGTTCCACTTATTGAACTATGATTGGTCACTAGTTAAAAACTTTACCATTAAACATCATAATTGTTAAAGTCTCATTAGCCGGGGATGGTGGTATGAGACATTATGCCCGAGTTATCAGCCTATGCTGGGTAATGAGCCCTCTATAATGACATTTGAGCTTTCTTAAAATGGTTATCTGTAATTTGAATAATAATGGTTTAGTTAATTATACATTCATGACATACGTACGATGATGGGTGACTAATTCTACATGTTGCAGCATGTATCATATATATATTTTTTTTTGTTAAAGGAAAGATTTCATTACTTACGAAAACGGGAAAAGGCGTACAACCTATAACTTCAAGACGAGCCCCTCAACAAAAAGGGACGGGCCGCCTACGTATACCACCCCTGTTCATTAAGAAAAACAAAAGGAAACAAGCTAACAAAACAAAGGGACAAAGGAGGGCTAACCGATGATCCGAATTGCACCAAGACCCACCTTATCTAGGAAAAATAAGCCCTTTATCTGCCTGAGTAAGGAACCAAAATGATCATGATAAATATTCACCTGCGTGTCGCTACCCACTCTCGCTAAACTATCTGCCGGACCATTTCCTTCCCGAAGAATGTGCCTGAACGAGCACGTCCCTGCCTGCCTCAAAATGTTGATCCTGTTCACCCAAGGCTTCCAATTCCAAGGGTAGATAGCTTGGCCTGCAAGAATCTCCATAGCTAACTTCGAATCTGATTCAATGATAATCCTGTTCATCCCTTTTTGAAGACAAAACTGTAATCCATCATGGATTGCGCGTAACTCCGCTCGGTTATTCGTCCAAAACCCATAACCCGCTGAGAAGGCGAAGAGGAAGGAGCCATCGTCCATTCTGCAAATCCCTCCGCCTCCAGAGTTTCCTGGGTTACCCCTAGCAGACCCATCCACATTTAATTTAACCCATCCCGGAGTGGGTTGAAGCCATTTAATCAGTACTGAGGCAGCTCTGTTTTTCTGCTGCACAGGAGAGGGGGAACCCGTAAGAGGAGTGGAAGAGGAAAGGAGAAAACGGCAGTTCTGGATCGTCTGGGCAGCCCACCACTCGATCCTGACAATGGCGTTCTGGGCGTTCATCTCCTTGTCTTCGAAATTAGCCTCATTCCTAGCTCTCCACAACTCCCAGAGAATGAGAAGAGGGAGGGAGGTTCTGATCTGAAGAGAAGTAGAACCAGGAGCAGCCGCGTTTCTCCACTGATGAAGCCTACCGAACACTGAGGTCTGGGGAACTGAAGACATGCCACAAAGACCGCCAAAGTGGTTCCAGAGGAGGACCGTCTATTGGCCAGAGAGAAATAGGTGATCGATTGTTTCAACATTTGGACGAGCCGCGTTCCGAAGATGGCAGCAATGACATTTAGAGGCGAGGAAATACCTTTTGCTTGAACTGTACTATCTACCGGGATGGCATTTTGAATCAGCCGCCAAATGAAAAGAGAAACTTTTGGAGGAATTTTACCCTGCCAGATCCAGTCCCCCCACGAGACGTGCGCCGAAGAGACCGATAATATTCCAAGCAGACTTAAGGGTGAAATTTTCGGACGGGTCATGTGGCCAAATACATTCTGCAGGTTCATCCATGGTAGCGAAGCCTCTAGCGAAGATCTCATCAATGACGTGTTGGGGCAAACATTTGAAAATCCTGGATGGAGGCAGGGGGCCGGATTTTCCAAGAATGTCCTTGAGTTGGAGAAGCCGTAATTCAGGGGGAATTGGGGCAGCATGTATCATTATCGTGATGTATTTCGCTAGGTCTCAAACTATCGACAATCGACTCAATTTGTGTGAGTTAGTCACTTTAGCACGTACTTAATATATTTTCGTTGGTGACTAGCCACTTGCATATCGGTTTCACCCCACTCATGAGTTTTGCCTAAAAACCAACTGAGATTTTTATTTTTTATTTTTTATTTTTTATTATTTATTTATTTTTTTATTTTTTTAAGGGGAGTATGTATATATATCCAAAAAAGAGGTATAGAAATTTTAGGCCATTCGGGGGAGCTAAAAATCCTTCGAGGATGCCTATCCTATACATATACAGACTAAAAAAAAAAAAAAAAAAAAACCCCAAACCCATATGGACAAAAAACTCAGGCTTCACGAAAGGAGCCCAGACCTATCTTATCTAACATATACCGACCTCTGATACTCGATGGGAGGTCCCTAGCCGAATGGAAACTCGAATAGCTTTGGTTCAATGCACCCGCTTTAGCCAGCCCATCAGCGGACCATTACCTTCTCTCGGGATGAGAGAGAAATCGAGAAGGAACGCCTTATCTTCAACCTGGCGATCCTTGTCCACCAGTGTCTCCACTTCCAAGCTATAGATGACGCCTCATATCATAGAAAACGCTCAATGGTTCATTGGACAGGGAGAGATGGATTTTTGGACCTAAAACTGGTGAGGAATTGGCCCACTCGCTGCGTGGATTCCCCAGCCGATTCCCCCTGACATTCGAAATCTTTAGGTCAGGGATGTTCTTCTCCTGGATGGCCTTGATTCTCACTCTCCAGCTATCTGTCTACTGCCAAATGACGCCATTGAACACATCAGGGCAGGGGGTTTCTACACCTCGCCCCGCACGACCGCTCGGGTACTTTCTCAGTTAAGTCTGGTTGGAATATCTACAGATCGAGAGGTCAAGACATTGCATGGGCTGATTGGATTTGGAGTGCAAATCTCCCCCTAAAAATCTTGGTTTTCATCTAGAGATTGATTCAGGGTGCTATTCCTGTGGATGACAGGGTCTAGAGTAGGGCGTCAGCATCGCCTCTAAGTGCATTTGCTGTGAATCTGATCACGTTTTTGCCCCCCAAACAGAATCTCTTCCCCATCTTTTCATCAGTGGGGCATTAGCAGATGGTGTTTGGTCAACGTTTAATGGTTTTTTCAACCTCCATATCGCCCTACAGGGATCCGTGAACGAGAGACTCGACACATGGTGGAACGTCCAGCCCCTGTGTGGAAGCTTGCCTCGCTTACAGCGTCTGACCCCTTTTTTGAACTGGGATTTTTTCATATGTCCGCCTACCTTTTTGTCTATGGACCAAAAACCTCCCACTTTTAAATCATTTCTCAAAACCTGCCCATAGTTTTCACCCTTAGACATTAAACCGCTCACTATTAGTTACCTGTGCGAATGGGACCCTGTATTTTGATATTGACAAAACTACCGTCACTTTACCACACCTGCAATTTCCCCTCATTAAAATGGGTTTACAGGCACGTCAGGACTCAAAAAAAGAAGCAAAATCAAATCACAAAGTGGGCCCCGATGGCCCTAAGAATTTTCAACAGTGGTGCTCATTCCCCACTGTTTCCTTTCAATTGGCTCACTAGAGCTTGGTATTGGCTTCAATTTTGGGCCCAGTCCATAAAATAATCTGGAAAAATAGATGGATATGGTGGATTTCTCACAAACATCCTATGGCCCTATGAATATTTCAACAGCAGGTATTCAATTCCCAATGTTTCATGTTCATTTGGCCGGCTTTGTGCTCTCTACTAACCTCAATTTTTTCCATGCCCTAAATGAGGTATAAAAAAAATAGATGGACAGAATGGATTTGTCACAAACATAATTACGGAGCAACTCTCACCCATGTACCTAATGTCCACCAAACCTCTGGCTTTCACATTGATTGGCCTTGATTGTTGTGCAAATTACCTAACCCTAACCGTATGTGGGGGCCACTTTTTATGTTCACTACAAGAAAACTGGCCTTTACCGGCGGTCAAAACCGCCGGCAAATGCCCAAAAACCGCCGGTAAAGCCTTTGCCCGCGGTTTGCTAACAGCCGGTAAAGCCTCGGTCGGTAAAGGCTTTACCGGCAGTCGTGTTCCCTTTACTAGCGGTTGTACGGGCCGCCGCTGCATGTGGGATTTATCGACGGTTTGTACGGGCCGCCACCGCATGTGGGATTTACCGACGGTTTGTACGGTAGGTTGTAGTATTTGAATTTTTGGCTCTTGATCCATGTGAGACTGACTTAACTTTACTAACACTTCAATTAGCATTTAAGCTCCTAATTCCATAATTCATATGCATTTGTAAACGCATCTATAATTGTGATTTGGTTTTTTTTTTTTTTTTTCCCCTATGCCTTAGTGGTTAAGCTCTCTTTTCCATTGCCTATGGCAGTTTCATATTGCCTGCAGTTTCCAATGTACAGGCTCATTAGATAGAGTTCTGCCTCTCCAACTCATAAAATGATGGACCTTATCATTGACCCTTTTGGTCAAGGCCCACTTGATTTCACATTCCTCTTAGGAAGTCGATTGTGCCTAGTGATTGTTTTCCTATAATAAAAAAAAAAATACATGCCTATGTGGCCCTTTGACATGCATCGAGCTGCCGCGAATAATATTTACAATAATAAATCGAATAGTTTCAAAAAAATAAATAAAATCCATCGATATAGCTCCCATTCATCCATGCCTAAAACCTACAAAACAAAATAGCAAAAAGAAATTAATTGGTATCAGAGTTAAAGATTGGAATTCAACTCAATATTGAGTCAAAATACATATTAAAGCAATCGAAAACTTACTTATTTCCTAGAACCGAATGAAGGTTGACAATGATCCGCTCTTCTTCACTGGAGAATTTTCCACACCTATTCAGGTCCGCGAGCTTCAGGAGTGCTCTCCAACTTCCATGACTAGAGAAATCAATGACAACGATGGAAAAAAAAAAAAAAAAAAAAAAAAAAGAGAGAGGAGAAGAAAAATCCCTTGATTTTTTGGATTTTCTCAAACTGATCTGAGATTAGGAAAAGCAAGATTAGTGTGGGAAATCCAATTTCGCTTTGCGATTTTTATAGCCCATCACTGTTGCAGTTTCCACAAGTTTTTGTGTATGGGAGACACAGTCGCCATGACCCAAGTCATTTCATATATTGTAATTTTTATTTTTATATTGGAGGTTTGCTAACTCCACATGCTCAAGGGCCCTAATATCCACACACGAGCATACAAAACATGTGTGAAATCTGAGCTTTCTATAAGGTTAGAAATGGATATTTTGCCTAAAAGATAAGATGATTTCTCTCTTCATGTGGGTACAGCGTACAAAGTATAGATTGGCCGTTAATGATTTTCTTCATGAGATGTCGAATAGCATGACGTTTTATTTAATAAGATCTAAACAGTCACATTATAGGAAGCTCAAATCTCACACGTCAGATTATGACATCATAGGACTCGTATGCGTACGCCCTAGACTTTTGCAGAAGTAGCAGACTTTAAAATATATATATATATATTCAATTCCGGGAGGTTAAACTTTAATCAGATCAAAGATTGTTGCTCATAAGTCATGACACACTTACTGAGGAGCTGAACTTATTCAGAATCATCTCAAGCACATCTGTATCTTGTAACCACTGCTTTGAGTCCATATAATTGGAATAAATATGTTCATCAGCACCCATCGGGGTATTAAGACTTGTTTGGCAAGTGAAAGAGGATGAAATGGGTTTTAGGGACTTACAAAGCTATAAAACAAGAATATTCAATTCCAGACAAGCATCAGTCTTGAATCAAGGTTAGAAGGATAAAGATAAAGAATCAAGGCTGAAGGACAAAGAAGGGACAGATCATACAATGATCATAGGCACAAATTTATGAATGTCACAGATTAATTTAAGGTTTTGAGCACTTACATCCACCTCACTCTTACTGCCAAGTAGTCATGATGAAAATGCATCTACACTATAAGAAGGGAAAAAAAAAAAAGAATTTGTGGCTGCACCGATACGGTCGAGTTTGAACGGCTGCCTACGTACCCAATGTTCGGAAGATTGGGATCAAGCCACTACGTAGTTCTTAATATTTAAATCAGAACATTTTACACACAAGCAGAGAAAAAAATCAAAACAAATCATATTAGAAATATGTGTACCTTCTGTTATGCATAAGAATATGAAAAGCTGAAACAAATCACAACATAAATCTCTATAGATTAGTCAAGCAAAACTACTAAATATTTCAAGAACATAGCGACGGAATCCCACCACAAATATGTCAAGCAAATACTAACATGAAACAAACATAGCTGTCACAACCAACTGCCAAAATCAATTTTTTGTTTCAAAAATAACGAGAGAGAGAGAGAGGAGAGAGAGAGAGAGAGAGAGAGAGAGAGAGAGAGAGAGAGAGAGAGAGAGAGAGAGAGAGAGAGAGCTCCCTCCATTTAGCTCAATCCATAGCTGTCACAACCTACAAAACAAAATAACAAAAAGAAATTAGTCTCATCAAAGTCTTATATAAGAAGTTCTATTGTAAAGAAAAAAAAAAAAAAAAAAAAAAAAACTTACCAAACAACAACAATCAGGCCAACAAATACTTGTTCCAGCAGCGCATCCCCAATTGTTCTATATCGTCCATAGGGTCTCATCAAAGTTTCTTCACGTACAATTGCCACCTGAATATATACTTCCCAAAAACCATTTCCAAGTGGGAACCCGCCTACTTTTGTGAGCGGATCCTTACTCAAGACAATTCCTCTAGCAACAGTAACCCCACGAATACTAGTAAGAAGAACTTCGATCATGTCCTACAAATAAAATTTACTATTTAACGCAATAAATTGCATCATTTGTATACCACATCTAATTAAGAACACAATAATCTCAAAACATAATAAAAGAACTATTCAATTGTGTGTGAAAATTACCCCGGTACTACTGCAAGTCGTAGTCTTTCCCTTTTTCGCTAAGTGTCCCTACAAATTATAAATCAATGTCAATCATCATAAACCGACTAAACTCTATATAATATAGGACATAATACACATGTAAATATATGAATATATATCATATAATTACCTGGCTTGATGATGAGGCCGGTTGGTTTGGATTGAGATTAGCTGAATTATCTGATACTGTGGATTTCAGATTTGTCCTAGAGGATATCAGTTGCACCACTGATTCTTTAAAAGATGAAAATTCCGATTTTAGGGATGATACTTCCGATTTTATGGATGATACTTCCGATTTTAGGGATGATACTTCAATTTGCAGTCCCTCATATTCTTCATTTCTACTCTGAGCAGCGGAGGCAATTCTTTGTTTGCTAGGTGTTGTTCCCCACAAATCAGTCGGAGTGGGGCCTAACCCATAAGTGCGGACTCGGCCATGTCGATCTTTTCCATTACTTGAGAGAACAAGTCATTCCTTCCTGTGCTATTCTGTGAGGTCTCGGGCTGCTGCTGAGAATTCGTTCATTAAGTTGTTCCTGCAATAGAAAAAATATCGTTTTAGATTGTACAATGATAAATGAGAGAATTGTTTTTTTTTTTCAAGTATAAAACATAATAATTAGATGCATAGACATACCATTACTCTTAATGAAGCCTCATCCACAGGCCTACCACTCTTGCATGTATGGGTCAATATAAACACATCTGCCCGGCTTGGATCCTCGCCACTAGCCGTTTTCTTCCTCTATCATTATGTAAACAAGCTATATATAAGAAATAGACCAACATGGTTGATTGAGTGATTAAGAAAATTTACCTCTTCCTCACGTATCCGTGCAAAGCTCTTTGAGCCTGCAGCGTGACGATTAATTGCCTTTTTCGATTCTCTAAATTTGTCTTAGTACGAGCCTATATGTGAACACATAGATAGAGTAAATTATAAGATATCAACAAAAGATTATTGTGTAAATCTAAAATATAAAGCAATCAATATTTACTCATCACATACCTTCCCCTCTTCAGAGTTCCAGAACTGAACGAGTGCCTTCCACTGATCCTCTTTGACCCGCTTATCAAGGTCCGCGAGCCGCTCCTCGTCAGTCTCATGAGGAGAATAGTGGAGTTTTTTCAGTTCACATTTCCAATCCTTCCATTTTCTACCAATTGATTGTAACACCCACTTCTTTGCATCCGTGTCAAACTCAAACTTGGACTGCATCACATGTTAAAACCAGAAAATCACATAATGAACAAAAAATGAAAAAATGAACAAAGCATTGTCAACATTACCATAACAAGTCCCATCATATCATCCTTCTTCTCATTCGGCACTGCCCTCCAATCAGTAAATGTAAGGGGTGCATATTCCCCATTGCGGGCTATAGTCCCAAGGAAGTTTGTCAACTTGTTAACATTGTCACCAACGGGTTGTCCTTTAGCGTTGATGGGAATAGGAATGCGTTGTCCTTCACGCATCTTCCAAACTTCGAGGCATCGTGTGTGGCCTCTCTTTTTCATAACACCCTGTGAATCTGTTAAAACGACAACATTAATATGGATACTCATATAGTTCCTTAGCATAAAAACACATGAAATAACCTATGCATAACATACCACTAGAGGGACCCGTTGTAGCCTGGGTCACTTGAGGCTGGCTAGGTCCCGCATCAGTCATAGGACCTATCGATCGCCTAGCCGTGCGTTTAATGCGCCTCATGTCTAACACCTGTATATGTCTAGCAATATGACAGTATGACAATAAAATATTCTTCATCTTTAGTTAATGAAAAGACATTTAAATTTCAAAAAGCTAAAAAACAGTAATAATAATAATAAAATTGCATGAAAAAAAAAACATTTGAATTTCTTTTTCATATATCAGGGCAATATGGTACATAAGAAATCAATTATTGTACATAATGTCATCTCCATCAGGATCAGAAAAATAAGTATCATCTATTTGGTCATCTACCATCTTTTGGGCAGGTAGTAAAGGTGTGACAATTGTTGTACCATCGATATCTATCCTTTCCCAACTAATAATGTTATCACTCGATTCTTCCAAACTTTGATCATTGAATGACGAACTCTCTAAGTTGGTGTCAACATCATCTGCAGACTCTTCCCCACGCATCTCAAACAAATCCCTGGGTTTCGTCCTCACTACAACATGCCAATCTTTCTCGACGGGGTCTTGCACATAGAACACCTGCTCAACTTGAGATGCGAACACAAATGGTTCATCAAACAACTGTTGACCAGTATGGCATAGCCGTTTTAAATTCACGAGCGTGAACCCAAACTTATCCTTCTTCACACCCTTGCCCTGAGATAGAACATCAACCCAATCACACTTAAATAATACAACCTTTCGATCACCACAATATTCCAGTTCAATGATGTCTGTCAAGACAGCATAGTAAGTTACATCTCCTGCAATAGGGTTTTTGTCATTAACACTTGAAAAGCTTGATGTCTTTGCAGTGACCACAACTCCACTATGTTGAGTTTTTCTTTTCTTCTCTCGATCTTTAGTATGAAACCTAAAGCCATTTACTATAAAACCTTCATATCTTCTTGTCATATTAGGACCTCGAGCTAGCCATCTAAGGTCTTCTGAGACCTGCTCATTCTTTACATAGCGCAATTGTTCAACCTATTCGAATATAAAAAAATGTTAAAATAGAAGCATGTGTCTAGACAATGAAAATAAATGAACATGCACATGTCAGTCAACTAACTTATTGCATCGACTACTTACATGATCGCTAAACCATTCATGAAATGTTTCGTTGTGAATGCGTTCTATATCCCTTGGTCGTGCGCGAAGATTCTTCTGCTTAACAACATTCATGTGTTCTCTGTATATAAATTGGTTCCAGTAAGAAACAGTGGGAAGTTATTTTCCACATGTATAAATTAAGTGTCATATTGTCTTACTCAAGAAATGGGATAAGTGCGCTGCTGTTAAACAGAACATATCGATGTGCTTGTGTAAATGCAACTTTATCCAGTACACAATCTTTAGCCTTCCCTAATGCACGACCTATTCGTGGAAAAATAGATGATTGTTCTGTAACGGTGTTACCATAATCATCATTCCGTATTGGTCGATTGAACCTTGTCTGTACATTATGCAAGTACCTCGAGCAGAAAGTTAAGCATTCTTCTGCCAAGTACCCTTCTGCAATTGAACCCTCGGGCCGACTTCTATTACGTACATAGGACTTCAGTGTATGTAGGTACCTATGGTCACCAATATTAAACACTAAACAGTTTAGAAATATATGATCGATTAGCATGACCGGAATAGCATGGAAAATAAATTTAATTTATAAATATTAGCACGCACCTCTCGATGGGGTACATCCATCGGTATTGTACCGGTCCTGCTAATTTGGCCTCACCCGCTAAATGAATAGGCAAATGCACCATAATATCAAAAAAAGCAGGTGGAAAGATCTTTTCTAGATGGCAAAGTGTTAGCGCAATTCGAGATTCCAGTTGGTCGAAATCTTTTACTCGGACTACTTTGGAACATAATTCCCTAAAGAAACTGCTCAATTCAAGCAAGGTTGAGCTCACACGCTGAGGAAGTGTTGTTCGTATCGCCAATGGAAGTATTTGTTGCATCATAACATGACAATCATGGCTCTTGAGTCCTGAAATTTTGTGCTCTTTGAGATGCACACATCGTGAAATATTGGCTGCATAACCATCTAGAACTTTCACCCGCTTCAAGACTTTGCAGAAATCATCCTTCTCACTCGATGACATAGAAAAGCATGTAGGTGGCAAATATATTTTAGTTGATGAGAGCTGCCTTGGGTGTAATGTTTGTCTTATACCCATATCTTGCATGTCAAGACGTGCCTTCATACTGTCCTTTGTTTTCCCTTCGATGTTCAACAATGTCCCAAGCACATTGTCACATACATTCTTTTCAATATGCATCACGTCCAGATTGTGACGCAATAGATTATGCTCCCAATACGGCAAATCAAAGAAAATGCTCTTCTTTTTCCAGTTATATCTTTCTTCCTCATTCTCTTCTCGTCTTCTCTTATGCCCATGACTGCCTACAGTCTTCTTTCCAAAGGTGACATTAATTCCTTGTAACTGAGCCAACACATCAGACCCAGATAGTAGTGGAGTTGGCGCCTCACAAAATTCTTCGTGCCATCAAAGGATTTGCTATCAGTTCTGAACTTATGATCAGGTTCTAAGAATCGACGATGACCCATATAACAAAACTTTCGACCATGTTTTAACCATTTAGATGAAGTGTCTTTATTACAACAAGGACAAGCAAGGCGTCCTTTAGTGCTCCATCCAGACAAGTTTGCATATGCAGGAAAATCACTAATAGTCCACAACAATGCCACGCGCATTCGAAATATCTCATTGCTTGAGGCATCATAAGTGTCTGTGCCAACCTCCCACAATTCCTTCAACTCATCTATCAGAGGTTGCATATATACGTCGATGTTATTACCAGGTCCAGAAGGTCCAGGAATAAGCAAGGACAACATGAGATACGGTTGCTTCATGCACATCCATGGTGGTAGTTTATATGGTATTAGAACAACAGGCCATGTGCTATGGGCAATACTCATCATCCTGAATGGATTAAAACCGTCAGCTGCTAACCCGAGTCTAACATTGCGTCCGTCCGAAGAAAATGTCGGGTGGTCATGGTCAAAAGTTTTCCACATTGGGGAGTCAGTCAGGATGCCTTAATATTCCATCGTTGGTGCGACTCTCGAAATGTCATTTCATAGAAGAAGCTGTTTTTGACGACATGAACAATCTCTGTAACCTTGGTTTCAAGGGAAAATGGCGTAATATCTTAGCTGGAATTTTTCGATCTTTTGCTGATGAAGAAGCTGCCTCGTCATCTGACTGATGTTCAACCGTTTTCCATCTACAAGCACCACATGTAGCACATGATTGCTCACCAGCGGCCTCCTTCCAGTACAACATACAATCGTTGGGACAAGCATCAATTTTGTCATATTTCAAGCCCAAGTCCCCAATGATCTTCTTGGTTTCATAAAAAGACTTTGGCAAAGTTTCACCCTCGGGGAGTGCCTCCTTCAGCAGTTCAAGCAACATGGTGAACGATTTGTCACTCCATCCACCGAGGCACTTCACATGATATAGTCGAACAACGAAAGATAGCTTGGTGAACTTCTTGCACCCTGGGTACAATTCCCGATCGGCGTCTTCCACCAATTTGAAAAATTGTTGCGCTTCGGTATTAAGCCCCGGTGTAGGTCCATATTCTGCATCACTCTCTTGACCAAATGCATCTTCCAACAATCCGTGCATATCGTCGCATGGATCCAGATCATCACCTTCAACATTTGTAGTAGCAGGCATAAAAGAAGACGTAGCTTCTCCATGAAAACGCCAATGTGTGTAACTCGTATTAAATCCATCACACACAATATGATCGTATGCTTCTTGTCGAGACACCCAGTAGTTGTTGTTGCATTTCTTACATGGACATAGGATCCTCCTTCTATTGCTTGCATTTGCAAACGCAAAATCTAGGAATTTCACAGCTCCACTTAAGTATTCGTTGCTCACCCTAAACCATCCAATGAAATTGGAGGACATGTCAAAAAAATGCATCTTAACCAATGGGACATAACAACTAAAAGTTATTGAGGTACCTTGACATACGAATCCAACTCTTATCCATCACTATGTTCCTCAGCCACTTTGGAAAGACAAGTTAGTGGAAATACAATGTGGGCCCGACAAAGCTTCCTACGAAAGATTAACTAGAATGACTCACTTGATGATTCACTATTGTCAAAGATTTAAACATCAATCCCTAATGGTATCTCTAACAAGCTTCTAGGGACCACCGCTCAATTAAATCCTAAATTAGTTACTCATCCAAGGTTGGATAGATTGTAATACTTTCATATTCCCATTTAAACGTCCACGCCGAAAATTCGGCAGCATCTCCCCATGCCTCTCCAGATAAGTTAATCTTACGTTACATTCCGATGCCAAATATCTAAAGCAATGTAAAGATATTTGGCATTGGATACGGAACGGAAGAAACATATCCAGAGATAAACGAGGAGATAGACCGCGAATCAGGCATAAACATTTAAATAGATTATATGAAAGCATACTCTCCATCTAACCTTGAACTGTCCAAAATGGGACAATTTAAGCGATTTCTATGCCACCAAAAATACACCATATCTATGTATGGCCACATAGAAATCCTCAAACGAGTAACTAATTATCTAACTTACAAATCACAAGTCACAATTATAAACTAACAAGTCAAAATAATAATTTAAGAAAAAAATGTAATACATATAAAGCATACTGCCCAAATTTGTATTTTCCTATTGTGACTCACGTGAGCACTGGATTTGCATAAATTTTGATATGACCTTGCAATATAAGTCAACTCAATAAACATACAAAGCATATATCATATGGTTATCAAGATTAACAACTTTATTCTCATATATAACAACTCTGAATAAACATACAAAGCATATATCATATGGTTATCAAGATTAGCATATATCATATGATTTTGAGATTTTAAATATTGTTCACAAGACATCTACTGACAAAGAATTCCTCAATTCCACCTAGTGGTTGATGGGAAAATGCTTACAGAGCTATTTGTAAATATCTGTGACTTCGTCTTCCTCAAATGAGAACTCTCCTCTGCACAACTGCAAAATCTAGGAATTTCACTGCTACCAGTTTAAGGAATGTTCTAGTACAAGATCGACAGCTCATCAGTAAAAGTGAATGTCATGCTGCAAGAAACTATCTCTAGAAAAGCTATATTCATAGTTGAGATTAATTAACAATTCTGCAGCGACAGGAAACACCTTTAGTCATGAGACAACAACATGTTGAGATTGAATCAGCAAATTCTGCAGTGACAGAAAACACCTTTAGTAATGAGACAACAACATGCATTACCAATTCATTGTTTTTCAGCTGAAATTAAAGCATAGAAATTGCTAAAGAGCAGGTGAAGGAATTTACATGGACCAGCTAAAAGGGG